>CADEBD010000393.1:5485117-5719292 GCA_902825455.1 Arctia plantaginis
TCACATGTTCAATCCGTTTCACCTTGAAGTCTATTAATATTAGCTTTTATGACCACATAGATCTAAGTATCTCTTCAAATAATAGTATTTTACCACATTCGTACAATGCCATTAGTCCCAAACTAAGCAGATCTTGTACTCTGGGTACTAGACAACTACTATAAACACATATATCCTTTTTTTGTAAATATATACATTTATACATAGGAACATCAAGCCATATCAAACTTTAAATGTTTATACACAAAAATGTTTAACTTGAGCGGGATCGAATCCGCGACCTTTGGCGTGGCAGTCTGTTACACAAAACGATACGCCATCCGGTCGTCATATATTAAGACATGGGACAAATAAAAAAATAAGGTGATTATCAATTAGTGTTTGAAACTCAGACTCGATTGCTTCATCTAAATGTTTGTCGGAATAGTGCTAGATATATGTGTTGAGTGGACCTGTTGATCTCGTGGAAACAATCCTGACTGCTAAACCACAGGACAAATATTGGGGCACATCATTTCTTTTGTGTCTGTTTGTAATTTATACACAAATATTATTTACTAGCATTTGCCCGCGACTCCGTCCGCGTATATATCGGTTATCGCGCTAAAATGTAGCCTATGTTACTCCCTGATAATTTAGCTTTCCACTGGTGAAAGAATTTTTAAAATTGGTTTCGTGGTTGAGGCGTGAAAGCATAACAAACAAACAAACTCCCTTTCACATTGATAAGATGAGTATGGAATAAGATGTATTTAAAAATATATAAGTACGTTAATTCGGAAATTTGTGTGCCTGGTTGACAACAATAGGTCATATTTCTTATATCGGCTGGCCAGCGTGGTATAATAGGTTAAAACCTCCTTTCTAAGGAGAGGCCTATGTCCAACAGTGGAGTATTAAAGGCTGTTGATGACTTAAGTAGTACTTAAGTTATAATCAGAAAAATATACATTTAATAAACCCCTGTCTACCCCTCCGGAGATAAAAATGTGAGCGTCTGTATGTTGTTGTGTTATTTATTTATTTACACTTCCTGCAAATTAATTGGATAAGATGGGATTCATGCCATAGGCTTCTTCCTATTGGCCTGGAAAGTGTTCACCGAGTTCTAGATGTTTTGCACATTATCATTATCGTCTCAATGGCTGCTGGCCTTTTTTTACGTGTGGAAACCCCCCTCGTGTCGTCAGCCCACCGGGGTTTGCGGCGGGGTAATGTGTCGGAATCGGACCGACTAAAACCACTGCGCCTGTAATGGGCCCTCCGGGAACTGCTGTTATTGAGACATCCGGACCCTTCCTCCTTCCCTTCGGAGTCCGTGTGGTGACGGATTAAGAATACGTAATGTCACTACCCCTATTCATCCCGTGGGTGTCGTAAAAGTAGACTAAGGGCGAAAACTACGCAAGACAACAGCACTGCAAAGAGAAGGAAAACTTGAAACAAACCCTATACCAACCCGTCTGGCCAGTGGTATAGCAGGCCAAAACCTCCTTTCAGAGGAGATGCCTATGTCCAGCAGTGGACTATCATAGGCTGTTGATGTGGATGTGATGTGTGGACCCTTCCTAGCGCTTGCCCGCAATGGTGCGGGCTCCATCCCCGGGTACATTCTCCATATGGGCGACGTGCGGCACACGCGGACGTTGCCTCTGGTCTACTGCTGGCCTCCTCTAAGGTTTGCCATAACAAGCGGTCCTGTGCTGCCCGCGTAATACCGCGTACCAGAAGACAGAGCGGGGTTAGACCCCTACAAGGTGGTCTGATGACCTGGTGAAGGTCAAGAGTAGCCGTTGCTCGTATTGTAATAACATGTTGAAACATTTGAGCATTGAAATGAGATCGTACTCAAATCTGTTAACCACGCCTGGGTCTGCCTACACACCCTATTAACATTTACTGGCTCGGTGGTTCAGTGGTAGCGTGTGCGACTGCTGTACTGAGGTCTCGGACTCGGTTCCCGGGTCGGACCAACTGTATGATCTGCAAATATTTATTTGTTTCGGAGTTAGGGTGCTTTTATGTAAAATATGTATGTATTAAAAAAAGTATACAAGTATTATATCAGGTAATCTAGTTTTCATAGTACAAACTTGCTTAGTTTAAAACTAGATGGCGTTGTGTGTCAGATGTCCGAAATATTATTATTAAGTTAGACGTCCCTCTAACTGAATGTTAAGAATAACAACAGAGTGGGAGCGACCATCAATCAACGCTGCTAATGTCTAAAAAATAACTTCAACTTGGACACTGAAATAGTCGAGCACGTCCGACCGCAACAAAGCACACACTCAGATTGATTGTTGGTTATGATATTATTCATCTCATCTGCTGAAGATGCAAGACAACGCAAGGCTTGATTATGCACAGGCTCTGGAATTCAGGTAAGACCATGCAACCTATACATACAACGTCGAACACAGTTCAAATTCAATACCTCTAACTTGTATATTAAAAGTAAATAAATTAGAAAAACATGTGTTTACTTACTTCTAATTTATTGGAGCCAAAAATGATTTCAGACAAAAAAAAACATTTTTCAAACCGTCACAGTAAATCTACAAAAATGCCGCACTCCACCTAGATACCTTTTTGGTGGAAAAAAATAAATAAAACTGGCTAACGATAAAACCGAAACGGTTCACGTCCGAGTTTTAATTTGAAAAACGGATTAAAAACTGACGTATTACCGCTGTTTCGCGACCAGGAGCAAACATTGGGCCAATGTTTGTTTTATAAATATGTATATAAACAAACCTTAGATATTTGTTAAAATAACCTGTTTGTTTTGTGTTATTTTAACTACCTCGGTGTGTAATGCAGGTTAACCGCTGTGGTGAAATTTTGGTTTGATTACCTACCTTTTTTTTTTTTTTTTTTTTTTTTTTTTTTTTTTTTCCGTGCGGAAATCCCCTCGGATACCACCTGTCGGTGGTATGTCGGACTCGAACCGACTAAAACCGCACGCCTTCGCCGGGTACTAATAGCCGGGGAACCAGGTATACCCCAGAAAGGAAGGCCCTGGTGCCCCGACATACCTCGGGTCATCTACAGACGAGTAGACGACCCCCGCCCCGTGTGGGAACCCCATGTTCCCTGTGCTCCCTGGAAGCGAGCGCGCTTCGCAACGCGCTCGCCGCCACCCCGGCCTGCTTCTGCTAGGGTGACAGATGGCCTCACCTGTCACCCCCAGGCCTGCGCTTATGGAGGACGAAGGTCGTTCTGCGACCTCCGGCGCCTGAGTCGCCTGCGCTGCCTGGCCCGTGCCCGGGCCTGGCGGGCCGGGAGAGTTCTAAACCTCTCCCGGTCCCGCTCTGCCGTCTCCTTCGCGAGCATAACTTGCTCGCAGAAGGAGACGGCAGAGTTCCACGCACTCTCGCTCCGCACGATAGCCGCAATCAGGCTATCGAGCGAGAGAACTCCCACTCCGATGGCCGCCACGAGGTCTCGCCTTTGCTCAACCCACGCCGGGCACTCTGCCAGCGTGTGGAGAGCCGTGTCCACGGTCTGGCCATCGCAGTGGTGGCACTCAGGCGTTGGCTCCTTGCGGATCAGACACAGGTGATCTCCGAAACATCCCTTCCCAGTGATCACCTGCGTCAATCGGTATGAGAGGGTCCCGTGACGCCTCTCGAGCCAATCCTCCATAACGGGTCTTACCGCCGCAATGACGGCGTGCCCGGCGCTCGGTTGCCCGAGTCGTTCCCTCCACTCCCCTATGATGACCTGGCGGAGTTGGGATTTCCGGTCATCGATTTCTCGAATCTCGGGGGATCGACCCAACTCCTGCGCCTCCTTGCGCCACTGATACAGAGCCGCAAGGGCTCTCGCCTCCAGGTCCCATGGTGGAGTTCCGGCCAGGAGACTCGCCGCCTCAAAGGAGATCGTGCGGTACCCCCTTATGATCCTGATAGCCAGCATTCGCTGCGGTCGTCGCAGTATCGCGACGTTGCTGGCCTTCAGGGCCCCCGCCCATACTGGGCACCCGTAAAGGGCCATGGACCGCACAACCCCCGAGTAGAGTCTCCTGCAGGAGTCATCGGGTCCCTTCATGTTGGGCAGCAGCCGCGCCAACGCACGCGCTGCCCCAACCAACTTGGGGACCAGACCTCGGAAATGATATCCGAAGTCCCATCGGCCATCGAGTACGAGCCCCAGATACCTGATCGAGGGCTCGATGCCGATGCGAGTGCCTCCTACCGTGAGGCTAGATCCCTCAGGCGGCTTCCTCCGAAGCCCGTGGAAGAACAGGGCCTCGGACTTGTGCAGAGCCACCTCGAGACCCAGCCGCCGGATACGCTCAACGACTTGGGCAACCCCGGCCGTGGCCCTCAGGGTTGCCTCGTGGTGCGTCTTGCCGCGCGCCGTCACGAGTGTGTCGTCCGCGTAGCACACGACGGCGACACCATCCAAGAAGGCACCACGGAGCACCCAGTCGTAGCCGATGTTCCACAAGAGTGGCCCTAACACCGACCCCTGCGGAACACCGCACGACATTTCACGCCTACCGAGACCGGTCCTACTGGGGTAGACGACGGCTCTCTCCGACAAATATGCCCCGACTATGCGGCGGAGGTAGAGAGGCACTTCGTGATACACGAGCGCCTCCCTGATGCAGCTCCAGGACATAGTGTTGAACGCGTTGGCGATGTCCAAGGACACCGCCAACACCACTTCGCCCCGGGAGACTGCTTCCTCCGCCAGAGCCTTCACGCGCATGATCGCATCCACGGTGGAGCGCCCCTGACGGAAACCGTACTGGTTGTCCGCCAGATCCGGCCCAACCATCACGAGATGCTTGACGAGGCGCCTTGCAATCACTCTTTCAAAGAGCTTGCACACCTCGTCAAGCAACACTATGGGCCGGTAGGCGGACGGTGAGTCCGCCGGGCGCCCCTCCTTTCGGATGAGCACCAGTTTCCCCGTCCTCCACAATTTCGGAAACTGGCCCCGCTCGAGGCATGCGCTGAAGAACCCTCGCAGTCGGGGCTCGAGAGCCTCGTCGACTAAGGCCAGGACCCACGCTCGGCCAGGAATGCCATCGGGTCCCGGGGCGGTGTTTTTGGCTTTAAGCCGTAACACCGCCACCCTTAGTTCCACCCCAGTGACCTCAGGCACGTCGTCGTCATCCACGTTAGGCGCCTCAAGCGCCGGAGGCGGAGCCATCTGTGGCGGAGTATGCTCCACCACTCGCGTTGGGAACAGGGAGCCAACGACCCTCTCAAGCAGCTCTGGCTGAAGACACCGTGTGAGCGGCGGGGCCCATGGGCGCATCTTGCCCCTAACCATACGGTAGGGGCGTCCCCACGGATCCCGCTCCAGTGTCTCCAGCATCTCGCGGCGGGCCTCGCTCTTGGCCCGCTTTATCGCTGCCTGAAGGGTCCTCTTGGCAACCCTGTAACCCGCTAACAGCTCCGCCTCTCTCGCTGCCGCATCTTCGGGGCGGCGACGCCTCCTGCGGAACCTGGACCACTGGCGGCGCGCGGTCACGCAGGCTTGACGCAGCCGTGCGATCTCCGGCGACCACCAGTAGACCTGGCGCCTTGCAGTATTGGGCTGAGCCCTAGGCATCGCCGCATCGCAGACGCGGGTCATGGCCTCCCGGAACCACTGTGCCTCAGCATCGACGTCGACAGGCCTGTCCGGCGCAGGAGCCCAGGCCTGTACGATGGCGGCTTCCAGGAGGAGGTCGCGATCTAAGCGCTTGAGCGCCCAACGTAGTTCAGGTGGTGCCGGTCTGACCGGCGCGCCATCTGCAGGGGCGGAGACGTCAAACCGAATATATCGGTGATCCGAACCTGTCTCCTCCCCGACAACGACGCGCCAGCCTTGGACACGACGCGCTAGCGAGGGGCACGCGAACGAGATGTCCACGATCGAACTACCCCTCGCCGTCACGAACGTGGCCACGGCCCCCCGGTTTAGGAGAACTAGGCCGAATCTTTCAGCCCAGTTCTCCAATGCCCTGCCCCTCGGGTTCGTGCGCAGGGAACCCCAAGCCTGCGACCAGGCGTTGAAGTCCCCCAGCACAAGAACCGGGTGGGGGCGACAGGCATCGACGACGACGGCCAGCTGAGCGAGAAATTGCTCGTACTCAGTTAGGTTTCGGTTCGGCGTGAAATAAGCGGCCACGACCGCTATATCTCCAACTATCGCCGCTACACAGCCCCGTCCCCTTGCAACTACTGCAAGAGGTGGAGTGCCGGCTGCGGTACCGTGCACCAGGGCCGCCGTGCCGTCCAAGTCGGTCTCCCAGGCAGGCCCGAGAAACCGATGGACATATGGCTCGGCGATAGCGGCGATGTTGATGGACCACTGTGCTATGCTCTGGAGCAGAAGATCCTGAGCATCGGCACCGTGGCCTACGTTCACCTGGAGGATGCGGAGATGTGGATCCATCACTGGACTTCCATCCCCGCATCCCGCAGCGAACTTTGCGGCTGTCCAGCGGCACTCTCCGTCTGGATCAGCGGCTCGGAGGCGGAAGGTCGGCCTCCCGGCTTCGGTCGCGGTAGGGCACAGGCCTTACCACCAACCCGGTGGTCGGCAGGCTTGCCCCCCGCTGCGCACCTAAAGCAACGCAGCGGAGCGTTGCAGCCACCCGCCTTGTGACCGGGCTGGCCACAGCGGAAGCATCGGTCACCTACGGTGGCCTCCGCCGTGCAGTGCACCCCTACGTGACCCACCGACAGGCACCTGAAGCACCTTGCCGGTCGGGCCTGCAGGAGCCGTGCCTGCGCCCTCAGGAAACCTCCGACCAGGAGGCTCCGTCCATCGGCGACCTTCTGGGCCGCCGCGATGGGGCAGCTGACAACCGCTGCCCCCTGTCCACCGGGGCCGAAGCGTATTGCTCCGGCCTTCACGCTGTCCAGAGGGCAGCTTCCCGTCTCCGCCACGGCGAGTCTGAGCTCGTCCGCCGTGACAGAGTCGTCCAGGCCCGTGATGCGGACTTCGGCGCATTTAGTGGGCCTGGACACTCGGACGTCAGCTGCATCCAGTGACTCCCTCAGCTTAGCCGCTAGGGCATCGGCTTTGGGGCCACTGGTAGCGCCGGCTACCTCGAGGAGCCGGGCTCCCGTCCGTGTGTTTTTACACCGGACGCCCGGAATCTCGAGGGCTTTGAGGTCCACGTTGGCCTTGACTTTCGTCAAGACCTCGGCGTACCCCACGCCCCTCTCCGCTGCCTCCGCCGTCAAAGTGATAACGACGGCCGAGGAGCGAGGGGCGCGGAGCTTCCTCGGCGCTCCCTTCGCGGCGGCGGCGGCGTCCCTCCTCGCCTTCTTGGCCGCTTTTTTGGCGGCCTTCCGCCTCTTTTTGTTGTCCCCGGCCACCGTCCAGCCCCGCTCCAACGAGCGCTGTGCGGTGTCAGCCGGGGCCGAGACTGGGGCTTGGGTTGGGGCCGCCTTCCCCCTCCCTTTGCCCTTTCCGGTCTTCTGGGGCGGGGGGGCTGATGACGGCCCAGCCACCCTAGCTGCTGGCTGGGCTGTTAGGCCCGCCCTGGCAGCGGCCGCATAGGTTGCTCTTGGCGGAGCCAGAGGTGGGCGACAACGGGCGCTCTCTATTGCAGAGATGCGCCTCATAATTCGCTCCTCCATCTCCGCCACGAGTCGGATTAAGTCCGGCTCCTTAGGGGCGGACAACGCCACAGGTGCCGAAGACGCTGGTGTGGCACCAGCGTGGGCACGAGCCTTGGCGAGATCCGCCTCGAGGCGGGCTCTCTCCCTAGCGTGGGCCTTGCTCTCGGCCACGAGGAGTCGTCCCGCCTCGATGATGGAGCGCACGACCGCTACCAGGGCCTCCTGTTCGGGACCCCTGGCTACCCCGGACGTCTGGAGCAGGCAATCGGCCACGCCGATTGCCTCCTCGATCTGGTCCACGGGGTTGCCGGTTTTGCCTCTCAGCTCACCCTCCCTCTCGCTCCTCACCTCGGTCACGTCTGTCGACCTCTCGGACGCGACCCTCTTCACGGGAGCGTAGGAGCGTAGGGGCTCCTTCTTCTTCTCCTCTGCAGCCCTGGTTTTAGGGAGTCGGCCTCCGCCGCGAGCGCCTCTGCGGCTTGTGCCGACTTTTGGAGCCGTGGCTTCATCGCTCGAGGCCGACTCCAATTGCCTCTTCAGGCCCAGGCGAAGCGAGCGCCTTTTGCGCTTTGGAGTACCCTTCTGGTGCTGCTCTGCAGCTGAGACCATCGGGGTACTCACTCCGCTCATCTCCGAGGCAGTGTCGGTGTTCGACACTACCTCCAGGTTTCTCGCGTCCTCCGCGATAACGTCGCCGGATTTACTGCTCGGCGACGGGCAGGTTCGACATTCGGTGCTCCCCCCAGAATACGACTGGGAGCTGCCGGAGCCCTTTGGCTCCGGGAGGGATTCCCCAGACACTGTGTGCCCGGTACCCTCCTGGGTAGATTTCTCTTTTATTGGCCTCATGTCATAGTTTTTTAGTTTAACGTCCTTCGACGGGGACGCCTTCGGCACTGGACTGCCTCCAGCGACTCAGCCCCTTGCCAGGCGTCAGAACGTGGGATTAGAGCATTTTTTATAGAGGTTTACGTCCTCGCGGATCCGAAGATCCACCGGTCCTGTCCATTCAGGATTACGGCTGGGCCGGACGGGGTCTGCACCAGACCGGGTCCGTCCGCCCCAGGGTTTTTTATAGAGGTTGCCTTCCTCGTAGCCCTCGAAGAGCCGTCATTCCTGACCGTTGCCAGTCAGGGTTACGACATGGCCGGACGGTGGTCTGCGTCAGACCAGTGTCCCCCACCTCTGGACAGAGCCAGCTGCAGTGGACCCGTCCGCCCCCAGCCCGCTCTCCCCTATGCCCTCTGCCAAACAGAGGGACACGCGGAAAGCGGCCCTCCGAACAGCCCTTGACGGGCCGTTCCCACCTCGGCCGGAATTGGCCGCAGGCGGCAGCGCCTCCCCCACCTAGGGAGAGAGGCGCTGCCGTCTCCGTTGCCCAGGGTGCACCACAAGGAGGTTCCGGACCACGCACCCCTTGATTACCTACCTAAGAGTTAGCACAATCCAGTTGAATTGAGTTTTCCAGATAACTTATGAGTTCCCTAAGACAAGGAAAACGTAAAGAGCAATGTGGTTACGAAATTGAGACTTTAAACTATGAACATTATTCTAGCTTTATTTTAAATCATTAGAAGCTATTAGCAAGCATTAGAATCTGAAACAACCAATGTCATCCATCATCTTTTTTTTATTAAAGTCGCCTATTATAAAACTTGGCTCTTTCCTATTTGATTCCTTTGCTTTAATAAATTAAACCTTTGATTATAGAGGTATAGCTTTTGACAAAAGAATGCCAATAATCAAATCAAACTTTAAAATGAAATGGACTGTGGTCAAATTTCGACCACTAGGCGACCACTTGTGACCATTTATTATTCTTGTCAACCACTCCAACGAACCTAAATTTGCAGCATTATAAAATTCATGCCGATAGTGTACTGGGTAAGATTAGGGCCTTCAACCACATGAACACAAGTTGAACTCCTCAGCCATTACGCCACCGCCACGTTGTCGATCTTTAACTGGTATTCAGTACATTATAAATCGTTATTCCTCAGACGTTGACTACACCCGTGGGAGCGATTATTGAAGGCATCTATGGTTTACTTAAACGGTACGATGCCTGTAATCTATATCAAACTACAAACCAATTAATTATTGAGCACATCACTTATGTACTCTTTAAATATATGTCGTGAAAGCCATTAATATTTATTTATTTTATTACTGTGATTTAATTATTGATATCGTTGCGGTCACCCTAAGTTGGGACGTATAGCGCCATCTGTTCTCGAGAGTAGAACTAATAGAATATTCTAGAGAAAAGTTCTAGAAGTTCCCAGAAGGATGTCGTATTAGTCGGATTTAAAAGAGATTCGCGAACCGTCTAAATTCTAAAATATCTGTGATATACATCAACCCAAGGCTAAGTTGTAGGGATTGGTTTAGAGTATATTTTTTTTAATGTTAACATTTTCAAGGAAAGTGTTACAATTATTAAATTTACTCCAAACGAGTCTTTCCGAAATTTAAAAGTTATGAATTATTTGAATTTCGAATTTCAATTTACCTGGCTCAACTTTGGCTCAAACATTTGCACCAACAGTTATATTTAAAAAAATGTCGCAATCCACGGTCCTTTGCATCTAACGGGCGCTTTCACAATTGTAATTATGCGTTTACTACGTGATCCCATTTCGTTGGACGTGCCCGCGTAAACTTAGACTTATAAATAAAATGGCCTATCTATTTTTCTGATACAGCCCTGATGATAAGCGGTAGATAAACGAACGAATTTGTAATGTCGGCCTGTGTTGTTGCATGAGTAAGGAATTAATTATGAGCAAAATCTTTTGTGTATCTAGTGGAGTGCTGTTGCTGGTGAAAGGGGTTTTTCTATGGTATACGTTACTCAAGCTTTAGCTTGAGTAACGACCTGATGGTAAGTGGCTACCTCCGCCCATGGACACCAGTAACTCAAAAGTCAGGAGAGATTGGTTGGTTGGTAGTCAGGTTTGGACGCCGGGAATCCCAATCATTTGGTGAAAACCAACAAGAAAATACATGTAAACCTGTTTCCTGTGAAGCCATGGTATCACTCTTAGTCGAGTCGGCCCACATGTAATGAAGTCGCTCCGTTGATGAAAGGGTGCTTAAACTTGAGCTTTAGGGTAAGCAATCCGCGAGGCTGCGTTTATGACAAACTATACTAGTCTTAACAATAAATTTAATTATAATTAACAACATAAGTTTATCAAACTGTGACAAATATCATTCAGATCCATTCACCATTTTGGCGTAATTAAGTAACAAACATTCCTACATCAATCCTTACAAACTAAGGCGTTTTAGATTACTGGGATATTTGTATACGGGATCAAACTTTTACTGGAAGGACCTTCGTGGAATGTAAACATACCAAACTGTTCTTAACGATTAAAAGTCCAGGGTCCATAATTTTATACTTCTTGCAACTTCTACATGAAGTTGATCAGCACGATTAAAAACAGCATGAGTTTAAAATCAGTACCTACCATCATAACCAGGGACTGCAGAACTCGACATTGATACGTCTTTGTCTAAATATAATAAAGGAACTTATTCTGTCATCATCATCAGCCTATTGCAGTCCACTGCTGGACATAGGCCGTATTCTATACCTACTTATTATAATCAAAAATATTTTACAGGCGCTGTTGTCGTTACCACATTTTCACGTTATTACTTCGACATTCATAAATAGCTCTAAGTCAAGATACAGGTATTGTGGCGGGCAGTATTGCTTTCCGTTCCCTTATCGGCTTCACCGGGCCCCTATTGCAGTCCCCAGTACTGGCGACTTGTAATGAAACATTTCTCACATGTGACGCAATTTACGACAGTACAACAGTACGACTAAATTGCGAATGAAACATGAATGCACGACACGGTGCCCGATGCGGACATTTTGTAAATGCCACCGTAACACCTGGATTGTTACTTAGATTCAGGCGATTTATGTTGGCCATTGTGCGCTATTTACATATTGCCGTGTTACAGTATCTGGGTTGGTATTTTGTAATGAAATTGATAGGTGTTCCTGCTTTCTTTTGGCATGATTATGCATCGATAAAACTGTCTTATTGTAGCTACAAATATAATTAACTATTAGAAATACCTTGGATATTTTGATAAAGCAAGTCGAAATCGGGTTGAGATGGCATTATAGCACTAAGCTTATCTTAAAAAAACAAATGTTAATTTGTTACTTTGTAACTCTTTAACACCTAGGTAATATCTACCACCTACTACTCAACCAATATGCCTAATCATACAAGCCTGGTATAACATTATTAGGGATATAAAAAAGTCTTACGGGTTAAAATGTCAAAAACCAATAATGTACTTGTTATTGCTTTAAGAGAATAGATTAGATATAGAAAATAAAACAGAAAGTGCGAGTCTGAAGAAGAAGGCCTCTTTCCAATCTTGTATGTCGATAGTTGGTTCATGTCGAAAATCTTTAACGGCGATTTTTGTCCAATTTATCCGAATGACCAACTTAAGTATGGCTTCCTAAAAAAATGTTGATGGTCTAGTCAAAGTGAAACAGGTACAGTCTACTTCGACTTTGCATATGTATACATTTTCTGGATTATAAAATTACGAGATGTTTTATCTCAAATGCGTTATTTTTGAAAAACGTGATTTTTAGAATGAGCAAAAGCAATAACATGAAAGCCAAAAAGAACATCAAAGAGATATGCTAAAATATTAGTAAAAGACTTCTCTACAATATTCGACTTCAAATAAATCGCCAATTATCATCATCAATTTTACCATGATCAGTGGGAACTCATAAAGTAGAAAGTAAGAATCATTTTTCATTAAAATAAGTAGGTAGACATATGCGTCTCAAAATTGCAATATATTTGCAACCAAACCCAGTTGATATATAGACGTAATAATAAACCCATAGTCCAGAGCCAATGTCCACCACATCAAGCTAATATTGCTGTTGCAAGATTTGTAATACAGGCATTCACGTATAGCTGGGGAGCTGCATACGGAATTTGTAATACCAAGTGTCAGCAACGACGCGGTGACCTGCCATTAATTTGTGTTCAGCGTTGATTCAACACGGGAATGCTTAATTACATACCAACACAGCACTTAACAGATGACTTGAAGCGATTTACGACGCCATATTGGATTGGTTGAGTGATGGCGGGAATAAATGTCATGTGTCAGATATACACTAGAGGTGTAATTAGATTGAATTATTGTTGAAAAGTTGCAATTTAAACTTTTTGGATAGTATATTATTTAAATAATCCTTATAAACACAATGAGGGTTTTCGATACTTTTTCTGCCACCAGACGGCGCTTCGTTTGCGTCAGGTCCAAACAGCTGTCAGATAGCACAGATTCTTACTGAACATATAATTTTAAGTGAAATTCTATGTATTTGGAAGTGTTATTGAGTTTATAATGGATTACGACCAGAGAAAGGTTGCCGAACTGAAGATTGAGCTCAAAAAGAGAGGCGCAAAAGTTTTATTTGCACACAGAGGCACTGCACAACACTGTGGCATTTTAGAAAACAATATTTCTTTTGTAACATTTTTAACAATTAATAAACCAAAAAAATGATCGAAAAATACAAATCATGTATGTGTTTTGACAGGTGGTTGGACCTGACGCTACAGTGCCGCCATCTCAAGTGGAACATTTCAGAAAACCCTCATTTCACCTAATGTCATACCAGCACTTGACTCTAATACAAATTAGCACTTTAAAGTTTAATCATTTGCAAATGGATCACTCAACCGAAAATAGTCTTAGCGCTACCACAATGTTCTAGAAAGACCTATTTGAATAGGTCGATACCCCGTATTTTACTGTGGGAGAGCCATTACACAATTATTTGTCCTCAATGAGAATCGAGCCAGAGACCTGACTCAGAAGTCAGGATAACCATAAAGCTAACAGGCAATCGATAAATCTTATCTAGACAGATATACAAAGCAGCTGCAGCCCACCGACAGGTAAGAAAGGGCGTTGACTCCATAGAAGTGACGGGTTTGTAGAAATCGCACCGCAATTAGAAACTAAATGCCTAACGACGACGAAGATTATGTGTAATCATGTTTGAAGTGCCCAGACTACTTACGGTAGGATAAATTACTCTTAGTAGGCATTTATTTTTTTATGGAGTAAGAGACGAATGAGCAGACGGTACCAACCCGTCTGGCCAGCGTGGTATAGTAGGCCAAAACCTCTTTTCTAAGAAGAGGCCTATGTCCAGCAGTGGACTATTAATGGCTGTTGATGTGTGATGTGATTAACGTTACAGTTTAACTCGGTAGCGGTTAAATGAGGTCTCAACTAATTCGAAAACACATTTGCGTGATCAACATCACGTCAATATTTTAAATCAGCTGAGACCCCCTTTTGACGCACACGTTTTAAAAGAAAATAACTGTCACTAATATTATCTATAAATGCCAAAGTGCCTTTGTTTATTTGTGATGCTTTCACGCCTTAAGTATTCAAACTATTATGATTTAAATTGACTACACATAGTAGTACATACAGAAAATAGAAAAGAATATAGAGTAATTTTAGAATAGTATTCACGAAGGATTCTGAATTGATTGACATTTTTTTTTAAATTCCGTCATTTCCAAAGTTGGATACACGAAATGAGAAGTAATCTAGCTAGTAGTTAATAAATAAAGTAATTTAGCTTTTTCATAAATTCTACTTATAGTTATATGATACTTCCACATAATTTAGTGATGGTTAGGTATTCGGTTGATAAGACTGCACGGATGGCGTAGTGATTTAAGCGGTCGCCACGCCGTTTCCTACTACGCTGAGTGTTGTGGGTTCGATCCCCACTTTCGACGACACTTTGTCTGATCTACAAATTGTTGTTCTGAGTTTGAGTGTTCTTTGTGTCCGTTTCATGTATGTTTTTTTTTTTGTCCCCCGCGACACAGGATATATTCCTAATGCGGGAGTTGTCTTTTGTTTTCAATTGGTGGTTTGCTTTTAGAAAAAATTATAGACGCCCAAAATACCTACTGACCATAAAAATAAACCTTATTACACAAATAGGCAATACAATTTAAATATAAATTCGTATCACATCGTCAATGCCGAATTCCATAATACAATTTCTCGTATATTATGAAGTTTACCCCAAAATTCTTTGTGAAAAACCATAGCTATCATAAAGGGCATTTACGACTTAACGTATTCATGTATTCATCCGAAGGGGCCCAAGGGTTTTCTAACAAAAACTTACAAATTGTTTTTACCCGAATAACGTTTGCTCTCTGACCGAATGTTACCGTTTTTACCCCAACCTTGTAAATCTGAATAGACGGCTATAAGATTTGTTATAGCGATGAACAACAATTATTGTTAAGGAAAGTAAGAAACATGCAGATACTTTATACGAAATATATATTTGTATTGAGCGCATCAGTCCTGATTGCGTGAATACCACGACTTACAATTAGAATTTAAAATATAAAAACTTATGGAAGAGAGGGCAAACGAGCAGACCGGTCACCTGATGGAAAGCTACTACCACCGCCCATGAACGTCTGCAACTCAGGAGTCACAGACGCGTAGCCGGCCTTTTATGAAGGAGTACGGTCTTTTCTTGAAGGTTTGTAGGTCGTATCGGTCCGGAAATACCGCAGACGATAACTTGTTCCATAGATTGGTTGTGCGAGGCAAAAAGTGTCTTGAAAAGCGCACAGTGATTATCTGGTGTCTAAGTGATGGGCATGAACATATGTATACTTATACGTATAGTACCTATTTTTTTAATTTCATTTTGCAATTAATATATCTTAATCTGAATAAATAAATTAATTGCATTGTTTTTTAATGGGATAGAGGGTAATCGTGCAGAAGGGTCACCTGATAGTAAGTGACTATCACCGCGCATGCACCTTGTTAAATCGTGCATTCAACACGTCGAGGACATCGGCAGCGGGAGAAAAGACAGGGGACATCGGGGCCTCTCCTTCTGCGAGCAAGTTATGCTCGCGAAGGAGACGGAGGAGCGGGACCGGGAGAGGTTTAGAACTCTCCCGGCCCGCCAGGCCCGGGAACGGGCTAGGTACCGCAGGTGACTCAGGCGCCGGAGGGCGCACCAGGGACTTCCTTTCTAGGGTATACCTGGTTCCCCGGCTATTAGTACCCGAGACGGCGTGCGGTTTTAGTCGGTTCGAGTCCGACATGTCACCGTGAAAAAAATGTCACACATTTTTTTTCCGTGCGGAAAAAAAAAAAAGGGGACATCGGGGCCGACGAGATGCGCACGCCCCGGCCACAAGTGCGACACTCGGCTGATCGACGCGAATAGATACATACCCGCTCGCGGTCCTTACATACATTTTTTATTTTTTTCCGGCAACGACAACCCTGTACTTAACCAATGTTTTAAAAAATATATTTATGCAGTCCACTCTCATTTTATTCCGCCTAACACCAAAGGAATCACATCAACACTCACTTGCAACTGAAAAGTCACAAGTGCCTTGTCACCTTCTGAGCCCCTTTTGAGGGAATGGAAGGTTCCCGGTAACCTCACACATTCGGTGAAAAGCAACTCAGGAATTGCTTACCAGCGGTTTACTGTGACACTCCAGTCATCACATACTACAACAGCCATTAAAAGTCCACTGCTGGACATAGGAATCTCTTAGAGAAGAGTTTTTGGCCTACTACACTACCCTGGCCAGACAGGTTTGTGTAGGGTTTGTGTCAAGTTTTCCTTCTCTCCAGTATCACTCCAGTTGAGCTGACCCATTTGTACCCAGACATGACTCTTTCACGTCGATATTGTGGCAAATATTAAATTAAGTGCAATTAATTTTTATTCAATGTTACTAACACTAAGAAACTGGTAACCTTTTATTTTATCTAAATTACTGACCTCTAAATGATTGGCAGGTGTAGCAACGTTGATCATTCGTTGATCTGGTCAGATAATATCAAGATATCTCGGTCAAGGTCAAGGTCATCTCGCCGCTTCCTACTGCGCTGAGTGTTTTGGGTTCGATATTCGATCCCCACGTCGGACAACACTTTGTGTGATCAACAAATTGTTGTTCCGAGTCTGGGTGTTCTCTGTGTCCGTTTCTTGTCCGGATGTAAAATCCCCCGAGACTCAGGGTATATTACTAGTGCGGTGTCTTTTTAAAACATAAAACTAAAATTTCATGAAATGATCGAGCCACATCATGAACTAATCAATTATGAGAGACATGGCCACGTCATATATGTGTAGGTAAATCTAGGTTACAAAAAAAAAGTGATTTGTTGTTATAATTGTTTCAACAATTCTCTCTAAGGAAAGTGAAAATCCTATCCATCTCTAAAGGTGGCAAAAAAATACTGTAGGTACCTGAAAACAATCAATATTTAAAAAATTATCATCGACTTCAATGCGACTACTTTATAAGAAAATGTATTATTATGATTAAGAATACGGAGAATAGGGGTGGTGACCCGCCCCCGTGATTCGCCCCGTGGGTGTCGTAAGAGCCTACTTAAGGGAGTAGAGTTCAAGTACTGCAAAAAGAAGGAAAACTTGACACAAACCCAATGCCAACACGTCTGGCCGGCGTGGTATAGTAAGCCAATACTGGCTGTTTATGATGTGACCCTCCCAAAAAAATACGTTTCATAAATGACAGAGTTCTGAGATCATAAAAATATAACCAAGTCGGTTAATACACACAGCCATATGTTTCAGTGGATATATTTCAATGTTGTGTATACACTGGTGTAAGGTGCTGTGTCAATACACCATACACTATATTCACCGGAGCATTGTTGCAAGCTTTATATTAGGTATACATGTATTGTGGTCAGTATGTTTGGCAAAGGCTTAGTCAAACCACAAATAGGTCAACATCTACTCACATATAACGTACTAGCATTACAAATCTGTATATGACGACACAAATATATGTGATAACTATATAAATATGAATACCTGTATATAATAATATATAGGTGTATTTAATAGTATGTGTAATATAATATATTATTTAATATATTATATTTATTATATATTTTACATACTTAATTTATAATATACTAGCTGACCCGCGCAACTTCGTCTGCGTCTCTCAATAGTAATAAATTTTCTCCGTTTTTGAAACATTCTTCATTGGTGCTCCGCTCCTATTGGTCTTAGCGTGATGATATATAGCCTATAGCCTTCCTCGATAAATGGGCTATCTAACACTGAAAGAATTTTTCAAATCGGACCAGTAGTTCCTGAGATTAGCGCGTTCAAACAAACAAACAAACAAACTCTTCAGCTTTATAATATTAGTATAGATTATCTATACGTGCAAGAGAATTTCTTTCTACGCATTTTTAAGAATATTTCGTGAACGAAGAAATATAAAATTTGGAATGATTCAAATCAAATCACATCAAACTTTACTTGTTTAGAATGTAGGTAAAAAAATACAAATTAGATGTTGTGTAAGTAAAGTAAGTTCCTGGTACATTCTGCCATACGGCATACAAATCTTAAAATAATATTGTGAATAATTTATTGCTTACAAAAATTTATGACTGATAGTAAATAATGAAGATAAAAAAAAACAATTATTAAATAAAATTAGAATATAAAAACCTTTTACATATGTCAATAAAATTATAATGAGAAATAATAAAATGGAAATCTTTGTTTGTCAAAAAAACTACAAAAAATGTCATAAAAAATAAAACAATATAGTAATTAAATTGCATCATTTAAATAATCCGTGAGACAGTAATAACATTTCTCCACTAGGAAGTCTGTCAACTTATTTTTAAATTGTTGAAGTGGCAAATTTTTCAATGTATCTGGTATTTTATTATACATTGTAGGCCCCATACACAATACGCTTTTCCTTAGAAGTGCAGTTTTGTATGCACCCGTCGATAACATGCTAGTGTATTGTGATCTTAACTGTGTTGATCGTTTTCTGCTGTCATTAAATAATGGAAACAAATGTCTGTTAAATTTAACAAACATTGCTACATATTTCCAAAATATATAAGCACGGAAAAGTTAATAATTTAAAATTCTTAAAAGCAGATACAAAACTGTCCGTAGTTAATAAGCCCGCTATTGCTCTAATACAGCGTTTTTGAGATTTAAATATATATGCCGAAACTCAACACTGAGGAAACCATACCGTGATATGCTAATAGCAGTGTGTTTGTGTTTACCTTTTTTGCAAGATGGAAGAGTGCATAAGCAGATTTATTTAATTTCTTGCATATGTGTGTTCTCTACCTGCGGCTTCCATGAAAGCTGACTATCAACAAGAATACCCAAAAATCTTGCTACATTTACTTCCTGTATGTCTTGCCCATTATATTTAATACAAAAATTGTCTATCATTCTGCGTTGGAAGAAATGCATTACTGTAGTTTTCTATAAATTTATTACCAGATTATTTGCATTCAATCAATCTACTATTTTGTGTAATGTGTTGTTAATTTCCTGTTCATATGTATCCCTATCGTCACACGTAATTATTGCAGTACTGTCATCAGCAAAAAGAACCATTGGTTGTTGAATTTAGCGTGGAAGGTCATTGATATATATTAAAAATAATAAGGGTCCCAGTACACTTCCCTGTGGTACACCATAGACTGTACTTTTATAATCAGACCTAAACTTTACTTCACGTTTACTTTTTTCGTTTATACGAATTATCTCTGTATACTGTCTACGATCACTTAAATATGATTTTATTAAATCTAAAACATTTCCTCTAAATCTATAAGCGTTAAGTTTATCAATGAGAGTGTCATGTTTCACATAGTCAAATGCTTTAGACATATCAGTAAATATTGCACATAATGACGTCTTAGTATCAACCTTGACCATTATTTTCCTTAAAAGGTCATATATTGCCATGTTAATATTTCTATTTTGTCTAAATCCCATTTGTTCGTCACATAGAATGTCAAATTTTATTAAAAAATTGTCAATAGCTTCGTAAATTACTTTTTCTATAACCTTAGAGAAAACTGGGGTTAGAGCTATATGCCTGTAATTGGTTAGTTTATCCTTACAGTATTTTTTATGTAGTGGTTTAATTATAGCTATTTTTAATTTATCTGGATATACACCTGATGTTATACTACAATTACAATTACACAATTAGTTATGTGACAAAGGGGAGCAGCTATTACCTCAGAAACATATTTAACAACTCTTGTTGATATCCCATCGTAGCCAGTGCTGTTTTTGTTTTTTAAAGATTTTATTAATCGTATTATATCTTGCTGTACCACTGGAGCCATGAATAGAGAATAACGATAGGTTTTCGGACCCATAACTGTATTTTTTGATGTAATAGTCCTTGAACCAGATGTGATATGATCAATGAAGTAGTTGTGGAATGTATTAGCAATTTCTGTCGGGTCTTTTATTATTTTATCTGATAGCTGTATCAGTAAGATGGGTTCTAGTGTATTTTTATGCTGATTAATAACGTGCCACGAAGCTTTTGATTTATTTTTCGAGTTTGATATGTAGTAATTACTTTGGGCCTTTTGTGTTAATTTAACAACTTTTTAAAAAGAAATTGTATAAGTTCTGATTTTTTTTCTATTCTCAGTTGATGGTGATAGGCGATATTTCCATAGGAAACTTCGTTGTTTTTACTACATAATCGTATACCTTTTGATATCCATTTAACATTTTTTTTTGCCTTTTACTGTTAAGTTTAAGTTTTAAGATTAAGTTTATTTATAAAATCAGTGCAGAAAGCCAAATTAAATTGTTTAAAAAGCTAGCTAGCAATATATGCTACAAATTAAGCGGTTTTTTTTTCGCAAAATTCTGTGACACATGGGATCTATACACTGCACTGGTGGGAAAAAAATCGCTCGAAATTAAATCTGTGATTTGATATAAATTTAATGTGATAAGGTGGCGATTTACTTCCGCTCGAATAGAAACCTCGCGGTGAAATATCGACGTTGTGATTTTTTAAATCAAAAATTAGAAAAAAAAGCAAAAATTAGAATAAGGTGTATTAAACTAAGGAAACTTAAAAGTTGACCTGGTATGTCACGTAAAGTGTTATTATTATACTGGAAATTAATATGTCTGACAACTAAAATTTAAATGTTGAAAACATTTAATTAATCATGGTAATCGTTGACCATACGGCAATCTTTTACTAATGATGAATCTTCTAGTTAATTGAAAAAAGAAGAAAACATCTCTTTTCACTTTTATTGTACGCCTGTAATGAAATAAATAAAACGAAATATAAATTTTAAAATATAATTTAACTTTCATCATCAAATACAATTTTTTTACCTTCAAATGGTAAAATACCAGACTTCTTTTTCTTAGCTTCCCAAGAGGGATGCAATTTCTCTTCTTTTTTATCACTAAACTTATCATAGACATTCTTTCTATCATTGAAAGTATTTACATTATTAGCTTCCCGCCGAGTATTAAAATCATCGAATCTCTTTCTATCATTGAAATTATTATTAAAAGGTAATTTATTATTATCTTGCCGCCGATTATTAAATTTATCATCGACTCTCTTTCTATCATTGAAATTATTATTAAAAGGTTTATTATTATTATCTCCCCGCCAATTATTAAACTTATTTCCGTTTTTATTACTATTTTTTCCAAACCTACTATCATCCCTATAGCTACTATTATTTTTTCTTGGTCTTGTATTTGGAACATGACCAAACATGGCTGCTCTTCTTAGCTTCCTGTTACCTTGTTGATGCTCTTCTTTTACTTCATCAGGGTCCCTAGGTTCTACTACAGACATATAATTCTCACCAGTAGCTGTAACGAAAAATGGGTCAACAATTTTATTTGCTACAACCGGTGCTGCATCCTTATTTAATTTTTTTTGCTGAATTTTCTCATTGAAATGCTTATGCTTGTCTATGTCTTTCTGCTTTCTTTCCTGAGTTTTCTTAATTGTCTTTTTTGGTTTGATGTTACTTGTTTGTTCAGTAATCATTTTTTGTATCTCTATATTTTCTAATGATTTCTCGGATTCAGGTTTTATTTTTGTTTGATTACTAACTTCTTCTACAGCTTGAGAATTCTCATCTTCAGATTTCGTAGCATCAGATTCTTCATCTTTATTTTCTACATCACCTGAAGACAACTGTTCAGCATCTTCTTCAGAATTATTTTCTTCCTCATCACTTGGTAAATCTTTTGATTCAGCATCCTTTCCATTACTTTTCTCATTTTCACCATCGCTATCCATACAGTCATCACTATCTTCACCTTTTAGTTCATGATCATCATCATCTTCTTCACTCAATTTGTTGTCATCATTAGTTCTTTCACTTAAATTGGTCTTACCAACGTCTTCTACATCCCAATCACCTTCAGAGTTAACAATATTACTATTCTTGCCTTTTTTCTTCTTTTCTTTGTTCTCTTTTGCTTCTTTTTTCATCTTTCTTCTTTCCAATCGAGACATAAAAAGATCTTTAATGGGAACATTGGTAAATCTGTCTCTAATAAACTTGTATTTCTCCTGCAAAGCTTTATGTAGCAATAAGCGAGCACATACTTTATCATTATCCACAGTGGGCTTGTTTAAAATATCTTTTAATTCTCCTTTGTGTGTGACTATAAATTTGGCAATATCTTTTGGTTTTACTTTCTGTAAAATTTGAAAGTAATTTTAAAATACATTAGAAGTGGATAATTAAATCAAACAAATCAAAACAAACCAAACATCGTCAAGCAGTCAATTGGGTTATGAGATATTAAAATGTAAAGAATAGTCTTTGAAAGAATTTGTAATATTTTCATATGTTATTACAAATATGGTGCACATTACTATTTTCACATACTATTATATATTTTGACTTGTTATGTTACAACAGATATACAATGAGAGTTCAAGTTATACTAGTCACAACGAAATAAACCAAAACTTTCAAAATGGTTGATAGTCAACCACTAGGTGATATCTAGTATATACAAATTACCTTTATAAGCAAAACCTCATTCACAGCAGCCTGCGCCTTCCTTTTTAGCTTTTCTTTTAAAGGATCTGGAGCTTTCTTTCCAACCAGTTGTTTAGCTTTTCTGGTTAATTTATGTATGATCTGTATTTTTGCTTGATTCAAATTCTTTTTTAGTAATATTACCTGCAAATGGTATTTTGATAAGAGCCTTTAATTGCAACACAAGACTAGTACCAATTGGATAGACAACTGTTAAATTAAATCAGTATCTTTTTATTAAAGTCAAAATGATAGACCCTGTCCATTTTTGTATAAAGTACTATGAAGCGATGTCATACTTAAAGTCATTTATATTTAATGATAATTTGAAGATAAATAAAACAAGTAAGGGAACAAACTATGCAGGACAACAGCATTGTAAAGGAAAACTTGACACAAACCATTTACCAATCCTTATGGCCAGCGTGGTATAGTTAGCCAAAACCTCCTTTCTAGGGAGAGGCCTAAATTGATAATGGAAATATATTTAGAGTGTATCTTATGATGTCACATTAGTGTGTGTGTGTGTGTGTGTGTTTGTGTGTAGTAAAAATAATTTATTTTAAACCTAGAAAGCAGGGTAGATTGACCACACAAATAATGTGTGTATATGTATTAATATATGGTTAGGTTCATTCAAGAATATGTTGACTTTTGACTAAATTATACCCATTAAATTGTGCTATGATAATTATTCAAAATTAATGTATCTAAACACACATTAAGATACTTACCTCATTATTAAAAGCTTGTTTTACTGCGCCAACTTCCATTTTTTTAGATTTATTTTTTATTATAGGTTATATTAGGCCGATTTCAAATAGAATGAAACGTTGTTATATTTCATGAAATAGTTACATCTGATAACCTATGGCTTTTGTATTACCGATTTTACTTTTACTAACCCATATACAAACTTATATTTGGAACAACACAAAATAAATCTTTCATTATACAGAACTCGTGTTGAATTGTTGACTATTTTAATGTCAATGTCAAATCTGACAAATTCAATTTTGACTTGCAAACAAAGCTATGTATGATAAAGGCTCCAGTACACATTGACTATTTTGAAACATGTAGTTGGAAGTAAAAAGTGTCAAGTTATAACCTTTACCTAAAATAACAAGTCACTTGATTACTGTTACCAGATTAAAGGAGTCACTATATAAAGAGCTAAGGAAGTGCGCAACTTGGGGGTGAACTTTAACTCTACTATGTCGTTCAGACCTCATTACTACTACATTTGCAATAAGGCTAATCGTATGTTGTCGCTTCTGCTTCGAAATGCTAGACCTTACCTTTTAAAAAAGCTAGTTCCTTAATAACTTTATACTACTGTTTAGTAAGAAGCATAGCATAGTACTGCTCATCAGTATGGGCTCCCATCTATTAGACCCATATAGATCGAATAGAGGCAGTCCAGAGGCGTTTTGTTAGGGCATTGTCCTGTAATTTTGGCTTGAGGTAAAAAATACTGGATTACGACAGCCTGGTTCGTAGGTTTAAAATAAAGAGTCTAGAGAAGAGAAGGTGGCTAACTGACATGTGCACAATACATAAAATGGTAATGCCTGACTTGATAGTGAGTTTATTGGCTTGCTATACTTTAAGATACCAACACGAGCCGTACGTATGCCACAGCTGTTCTCAGAACCTAGTAGCAACAATAATATATCACAGAACAATCCAATCTCCCGAATGTGCAGTCAATGTGCTCTCGGCTATTTGTTTTTTTTTTACTTAATGAACTTTAATACAGAGGTTTTACTTAATTCTATATTTGCCAAATTTTACGTTTGAAGGCAAGAACGCTCTTTTACACAACAAGGAACTTTTATATTATATTGTTTTAAAAAACCGACTACATTCCAATCGCGTGCTACAATGGTCAATCCTCGAACAATGCATACGGGGCATGCCCAGTGTGGACGATCTCGATCACACGGGATGCCTTGGCTTGCCGTGGGCTGACATAGGCCAATGTGTACTGAGCCCTTAAAAGATACCAAATATAAACTATTCCTCATCTTTGGGAGAAAAGGACATTTTTAAAGTTAAAAATTAAATATTATGAACACACATATATTAAAGAATATGTGTTTTTGCTTTATTTTTATTTTTCCTGAGTTATTATATTCCATCGTATTCACCAAAATAAATACATCGGCAAATTGTGGGTGTTTTAATTTGCCCCTGTCTACCCCTTCGGAGATTAAGATGTGAGTTTATGTATGTAACCTATGTCTAAGACGTAGTTACATTTATACACATATTACATTTATACACACTTAGATCTGAGTTTATTATAATTCGCCGGAATTACTATGCTATTTAAATAAAGTATAACGCAATGGACTTCTATATTTGTTATTTATTTGAATCGATTAATGAGCTTTGAAGATTGTTGTTTTGCTAATACTGACCTGAAAGTTAAAACGACAACCAAAAAATTATTTATAAAAGCGATTTTTGCTAAAAATCTGCTTTTTGCTATTTAGATAAGTATAAATCGTTTTTTTAATGAGAGCTGACGTATTGATTTCGGTTCTTGGATCTTCTCTTTTAATATTGCTGTGAGCTATAGGTATAGAATTTATATATACTTACTCATCAAAGGAATAACAGCAGCTCCAATAATTAACATCATGTCATCGTCCACAATGCTCTCCCACACAACAAGTGCACACTTCCCTTGGCAACTGACAGAATTAACCTTGTGAACGCAGCTGACTAAATTTACCTAAATTAGCCTTTTGGTTGTCAGACTCGCTAAACATCTAGAGGGTAAAATTATAAATAAATGGATTAAGCTAAACTTGTTGGTCTTGTCTCGTCTTCTCTGTAATGCAAATTATTCATTACACCATGATTAACCATACCATAAAACCCAATAAAACCAATTAGCCAATGATACCATAGTATAATATTTTTTTTACACCATAGACACAGTTAAGTGTCAATTCATTGGAGTTTCAAGTAAAGCTTTGAAATAAAAAGTTAATAATTCTCTTTGGTCGGATCTGTCAATCCGAAATGTACGTAAAAGTTTCATTAAAAAATTTCTCTAAAAATCTAAATAATCTAATTATATTACTTAAGTACTGTGGTGATTTAAGATTCTGTACACATATATAAAAGTGCTGGTGCTTTAATTTCGTCGTTACAGTTTCTGTTTGTTTTTTCAGCATGGCTCCTCGGTTTGAGTTAGCTGTCGGTCTCCGAAAAGGACACAAAACAACTAAAATATCCGCTGGTAGAAAGGGTCTTACAGACAAAACTATCAGAACTAGACCCGCCAGACTAAAGGGTGTAAGTATCTTTGTTTTATTGATGAGAGGTTATGTTTTGCATCAACGACACATTACAGTATTAATGACACTGCAATGTGTTAACAGTTTCAGTAAGTCTAATGAGATAGTTATAAAGTACTGTTGTAAACTTTAATACAATACTGTCTATAGTTTCATTTCATTTTTCCATGGTACCAATTCAAAACATTAAGAAATTTACCTAGTACCTCATTACCCAAAAATTGATTACTCAAAACTAATGTTACAGATATCATAACTTTATTTTCCTTTGGATTTAGGTCCATTCTGCCCAAATCTTTATAAACCTATGATAGTTTACTTGTGAAAGTGTTGTAAGACGGAATTTGACAATTATTTTATCTTATAATTTTCAGCTTCAAACCAAACACTCCAAGTTTGTGCGTGATCTGGTACGTGAAGTCGTTGGACATGCACAGTATGAGAAGAGGGCTATGGAATTGCTTAAGGTATGATTTTTCAACTTTATTTCATTATTGTTCTCTCTCTCATCGTTCTAGGGATAACAACATTTTTGTTGTTTTAACCTTTGAAACAATACAACATTTTTATGGTAATGTGTACTTGATTAACAATTTGTCAGGTATTTTTATCTATACAAATAAATTAAATTAAATTGTCTGTTTGGAATGTCAAAATAATAGGTTTTTTCCATGCTCACATGGATATTTGCACCAATACCTATCTCCTGAAAATCAGTAAATAAATCGGTCCGGGAATTGGATCTACTAGGGCAGCTCTTTTCTAGTTCCATACAAACGAAGTTGTGGGTACCAGCTAGTTAAAAATATATTTAATGCCATTCCTTTCAATTAAAAAGGATGGCACTTAATAAAATTATAGCCTAAATATAGAAGGAATTACAAATTGCTGTGAGATATATTGTGTAATAATTAGTTTAAAATTATTTTGAATTTGTCCAAAAGATATTTTAGGTTAGAGAAAGAAGTAATATCTAACCTTAACTATAAAAGGAACAGCCTTACCAACCACGATAGCAGAACCAGATTGACATAGAACGTTGACTTCATACATCTCATGCATGGCTGTGTGATTCCTTAACTAGGCAGAGCTTGTACTATGGTAACCTTGTACTGATAACCATACCTATATTTAAATGCTGCGGCTGATGGTGAGTTAGAAATAGACTTCTCCTTAGGAAGGAGGTTTCGTCCTACTATACTACGCTGGCCAGATGGGTTGGTATAGGGTTTGTTTCAAGTTTTCCTTCTCTTTGCAGTTCTGTTGTCCTCACGGGATGAATGGGGGTGGTAACACTCCGTATTCTTAATCTGTTACAGCACAGATACACGGATTTCCAGATTACTTAATACATTTGACAGTGTACTGTAACAAAGTTTAATAAAGATTATTTGAGTTGAGTATAGATAAATTCCACAACAAATTACTATCACACAATTATTTGTCTTGGGTGGGAATTGAACCTGTAATGCCAAGCCACTATCATTCCATTGAGACCCTATTGACATCGGTCAAAATATCAGTATTCCACTAACATAAATTCAGTGTCAATAGATTGTCGATATAGTAATATAGATTATTATTGCCATATCATGAAAATTAAATACATATATCATTTTCTTACAAATTTAAAATGTACCTTTTACTAAACTATTACGAAGACATTGACAACATTTGTATTAGTGAGTCATCGGGAGGCCATTGGTCTTATATAGTTAGTAGAATAAGAAAAGTGCAAACTATTCTGACGACATTCCATTAAGTCTATTAATACAATATTAAAATAGCAGAATTGAGGTCCAGTTGAAAAAACGTAATACTATCTCCAGTTGTAAATTTGATAATTATTACAAACACTACAAATGTATTTGTAAGTTCTAATTTTGTGTAAAGATGATAAATTACTGCAATAGACAAGCCTTTTGGTATAGTGGTAAGTGATCCTGTCTGCCAAGCCAGAGGTTGATGATTCGGTTCCCACCCACCAGGAGAAATATTTGTGTGATGAGCATGATCATTAGTTCTGTGTCTCGGTGTAATTTATCTATGATATGTACGTATTTTTATCAGCAGTCTGGTTAGTTTAGTGAGGTCTCTGCCTAGTTTGGGATCAGATGGCGGCGTAAGATGTGTGAACCTATTATTAAACCATATCATATAAGGTATGACAGTCGGTGCTCTGGTCTGCCAATCCACTAAATAGTGACACTTGCTGATGCTGATGCTGAGTATACATTCACACACACATTATTTTACCGCAAAGGAGTGGCCATAGGATTATTACAGAATAATAATAATAATTTCACATATCTCACACACGGCTGTCTGATCCCAAACTAGGCAGAGCCTGTATAATGGTAACCACACTGCTGATAAACATACTTATATATTTCTAAATACATACATATTATAGATAAATTACACCCAAGCACAGAACAAATGAGCATGCTCATCACACAATTATTTATCCTGGGTGGGAATCAAGCTCACAACCTCTAGCTTAGCAGTCAGGGTCACTAACCACTAGACCGATAAGCCCGTCGATATCCCCAAAATATTGTAGATGTATTTCATTTTAATGAGTATTGAGGCATCATAACCCGACTGCCTGTTGTCCCTCAATCAAGCTACCTTTTAATCCATGCTAAGGTTGCCTGGAAGAGATTGCTCTTAGCAATAAGGCCACCCTTTGTACATTACATGTCTGAAATTTTTATGTACCATACCTGTAAAATGTGTGCAAATAAAGAGTTATCTATCTACCTACTTAGTTGTTACCTACCTATTTAGTTGTATTGTTATTTAAAATCTTTAGACATTGTGATTTTTTGGGCTTGACTCTGTATTTTAAGTGTTACCTATGCCAAACATCAGGCTACCAGATGCAGTCAGTGTGATGTGCAGCATTTATACAGTGTACAATTTCCATAAATCGTTTTATTATTTAACAATGAGAGACCCATGCTTCACCACATATGATGCTGGCTTTACTGAAGTAATACGATGGACTTGCACTCAGTGTGTGAGGTTACAAGAGGTCAAATCCCTCCCCCTGGGAGGGGGAATCAGACACAATTGCATTACCAACATATGTTTATTTATAAAGGCATTATTTACAACCATCCATACAGGCTATACCTAATACTGTAAAGGAGGATATTGTTTACCACAATAGTTTTCACTAACAATAAAAACACAATTGCCAAAACATGGCCTGTGTGAACTCACTCAAAACACGAAAATATATGTATAAAATTAAAATCCCAAATTGACTTAACAGGTGTCAAAAGACAAGCGTGCACTGAAGTTCCTGAAGCGTCGCCTTGGCACACACATCCGTGCTAAGAGGAAGCGTGAAGAGCTCAGCAACGTGTTGGTACAGATGAGGAAGGCTGCCGCTCAGGCCCACCACCACCCACACTAAGTCTATAATTAAATAACTACACTCTAATTATGGTTTTTTTTTCTTTTTATATCATTCATCTATCAATTAAGGAAACTTGCTGCTTTCATTATTTTTTTTAGGTTAGGAAAGGGACGCTCCAATAATATTTAAGTTTATAAAAGATCTCAATTTGAGCCTTTTAACCGAATCATAGTGTTCGCGTACATAATGTTTAGTGTTTATACGAAAAATAATTTTGAGAAGAGGGTAGATACAAAAAAAAGTAAGCGTCTCGGAACGCCCTACACAAGTGATAACTTAAACTAATCTAAGTTGAACTATTAAATATTGTTTAACGTGAAATTGTTTAACTTGAGAAAAGCTTAGGTTATTATTTAATTTTTATGTAAAGCGTCCGTCCAAAATAAGCCTTTTTTTTTCCGTGCGGAAATCCCCTCGGATACCACCTGTCGGTGGCATGTCGGACTCGAACCGACTAAAACCGCACGCCGTCGCCGGGTACTAATACCCGGGGAACCAGGTATACCCTAGAAAGGAAGTCCCTGGTGCCCCGACATACCTCGGGTCATCTACAGACGAGTAGACGACCCCCCGTGTGGGAACCCCATGTTCCCTGTGCTCCCTGGAAGCGAGCGCGCTTCGCAACGCGCTCGCCGCCACCCCGGCCTGCTTCTGCTAGGGTGACAGATGGCCTCACCTGTCACCCCCAGGCCTGCTCTTATGGAGGACGGAGGTCGTTCTGCGCGTCCGAAATACGCCTAGCTCTGTGGGTTAGAGTTAGAGAGGATGAGCCTGCCTACCGCTGCCGTTTGCGTGAGAAAGGAAAGCCAGGCAGACTGGCACCGTAACGCGTCTTGTCCCATAAGAAGTTATCACTTCAAAAATTCAAGATTCGAAAAAATCTGATATGGAACATCGAAATTATTTAATAGAGTAATGAGTATAAAAAATTACTCATCATAAAATAGGTTTGATAATCAGCGTGAGAGATTGTCACTTGCGCATGGTGGCATTATTACCAGAAGTAATACTGCCGTGTCGTAATAAAATGACCAGCAGAAGTACATAACCTGTTCCTACCATTTTTACAAATGGTTAAATGATTGACTCGATATAGAGATGAAAACTGCCTAGAGGTGAACGTGCGAAAATATTATAAATATTTTCCACGGTACTTCTGACAGTAAAGTACATTCTTTTTTTTCGTCAATTTAATAATAGTTCGAACAAACAGAAAAAATTGCCTTCGCCGCAATCTAGTAGAAATATAGATATTACCCGTGACATAAAAGCGTCAACTGCCAAAACTTCAAGTTTGTAGGCTAAAGCAACTGCGTTGATGAATCAGTCCGGTCAAGGCAAGTAATTTTATATGTATAAATATATAGTTAGATATACTACGGATATTACGTATTTAGTAAGTCAACATTAATGATGGAAAACTACATTGGCAATGATGGATTAATAGATAGGATTATCTCAAGTATTTTCCTATTAGGTTTCGGTACACGTGCAGATCTACTAACAGACTTGTGGATATAAAGGGATTCCTTTATAAAAGGATATATGCAATAACTGCGATTGGCCCACACTAAACTCTTCGATCTAAACGCCCCCGAACGCAATCACTGTGACGATCGAGTAGATGTGAATGAAACTCACACTAAGGCCTCAGAGCGCATTAAATGACCAATTAAGAGTCATTTTTTTTTGTGACTTGGTATAACGGTTTCTTGCTTTTTAGTTTTAGCACGGGCCATCTTAAAAGAAAAATAAGTAAAATATAAAAAATTAAGATGAATCTCTAGCCACACAACTATTATTAATTGGCCTGGAAAACAATGTTATATGATACCTACACAATGAAGGGAATGAATAAGGGTCCTTTGCGCAACTGATTCATTGTAGACTACCTATGGTTTTATTTATTTACCTCTAAAATGTAAACACTAATATGTGACACTTTAACATAACGATGTATTCCTAATCTACGAAATATGTTTGATGCTAAGTAATCATGTAAAATATAAATTTATCAACAATAATGCAGTACGAAATACTTACAGTTTTTTCGAAAACTTTCTTAAGCAAATTGGGTATGGCGGGGGGTTCAGGAGGGCGTCCTTACTAGTGATGTGCCGGATATCCGTATCCGCGGATATCCAAAGGAGAAGAGAGATCCGTATCCGTGATTTTTTTGGCGAATCTTTCAATACATATTACATAGATGAAATTCTATATAGGTGATTTCGTATTCACTGTAAAACTCTTAGGTATGTGTTTGTAACACTATAAACAGCAAATTTTTTACTGGCCAACGTCAAAAAAAAAAAATGGTCCTCCATTCAAATGACCAATCAAATGTTGTTAGTTTGTATGGAGAAACAATTTTTTTTCTTTCTTTTTCGGTGTTAGTCCAGAAGAAAAGTTGTTGTTTATAATGTTACTAATATGCACTTCATAGGTTTTCAGTAAATTTAAAGTAACCCTGAATAATGGTTATTAGGTAGCTATGAAAAACTATTGAATTCTGTTCAGATTACTTTTTATTTCTTAAAACAAATATTTGGCACCTTTGTATTGCAATCGTACTACACTAAATCAACTAGGCAGGTCGTAGGTACTGAAAGAGCTATCTTTATAATGAAATCAGTCAAACATTTTTGTATTAGCTTATTAAAAGAATGAAATATTTAAATATCAACGGCAAAGCGTCAAGTGGCGACAACTATCAAGGTCACGGGCTCCGATTGAGTAAGAAACTTAAGATCCGTATCCGTATCCGCGGATCTTGACACCAAATATCCGTATTCGGATCCGTATCCGCGGATATACTTTGTTAACGATCCGGCACATCACTTACGCGATATGCATGATCTCAAAACGCAGCTTTTCAGATATTTCACAATGTTTTATTGTATACGACTGTTTCATTGTTGAACGTCTGACCCTACTTATAAATCACACGTATTTATTTAGTTATATGTATCTAATAACACCACTAGCCTTGTTCTGCACATAGTAAATTCCCTCTAGTACGTTATATACTCACCAAAGTCCAACAAATAGATACTATGTGTAACTACCACTTTGATTTCCTATTCTGATCTATTTCCTAACACACCAGCCACTACCCTATACCTCCCCTTAATTTTTTCTCTCCATACCAAGCCACGGTTGCCTATAAGAGATTGCCTCTGAGCGATAAAGGCGTCACTTGTACTTGTCTAACCTAGTTTAAGTTATTTATTATATACTGGCGATCCGCCCCGGCCTCGCAAGGATGCAGTGTAGATAGTACTAATGTGGTGTCAGTGTGGAATAATTAGTTATACTATGATTATGATAAGAGTACACTACAGGACATCTTTAAATGCAATATTTATAGGCCCGCTCCGATCCTGACGGCCGCTGCCACCCGGGACGGACGTACGGCTCCGCTGCTGTTGGGGCCCCGCATTTTAAACCTCTAATATCTTATAAAATATTTATTTTAATGATATGCTGTACAAAGCAATTTTAATCTAGGAATGTTAAATGCACAACGTAACTAACGTAAATTTAATTGGATGTGGATTAATAATGTATTGTTTAAAATAGCTTCGTAAATAACCCATTATTTTTTGTAATGTTTAAGAGGTAAAAATGATTACTGTGGGTTTTTGTACATCTTTTTTAAGATATACAATTCCATAGTACCTACATTATTTTGGTCTATCTCGTGAGGTTTAGCCAGGGTTTTTTTACGACAAATCTTGAAAATTCTCGGATTTCCATATATTTTTATACAATAAACCTTCCTCTTGAATTACTTTCTCTATTGGTGAAAACCGCATTAAAATCCGTTGCTTAGTTTAAAAGATCTAACCGTACAACACAAAAAAGTGACTTTATACCTACTATGTAAAGATTTATACGGTGTACATTAAAGCAATAATATTATTATTATTACTCCGTGGCATCGATGAGTCAAAAAGTAGTCGATCAACTAGCTTATCGACCTGTTAACTTATTAATATCAAAATTTTCGTTACACAATTCAGTTTCCTCCAGCTCCTCGGGACTCAGGAGAAAGGAGTATGTGGTGATTCCACTAAAAACCACCCCGACGGCTGGCCTCAGGTACCTCCTCCCTGAATTGGCACCATGCCTAATCAGTCCCTATCGCAGGGGAAAACACTTCCCCCCCTCAATCGCGGCGTGGCTGCCCGTTTGCATCTTAATGCAATCAGGCTGCCATTCTATCCCTTACCGCAGCAATCAATCTACCACCAGAGGTCCCCACTCTGGCGGCCCGTCGTCGCCGACGTCCTCTACGTTCGTGATCTGCCCTCCCGATTCCGTTCAGCGGTCTATTTCTGGAGCATTCCAGCTTCACAGAAAGAGACCACTTCGCCACGTCCCTCCTCACCTCCATGGCAGCAATGATTGCTTGCGGGGACTCTTAACTTTACCTAGTAGTTGTTTTTAAATTCGTTAAACACCTTCGACCAGCCGATTGAACACTTGTCAATTTAATATCACTCATTGATTCATTTATTGGACTTCGACCAATGATATCTTTTTTGTAAATACTATCATTGATTTCCACTGTCGAATTAACTAATTCTTTTGTTCAACACTTATCGCTTCTTCTTGGGCCGTTACATTAATGGAGATTAAATGCACTTGAATCTTGTTAAAATGTTATTTGGATAAAATAATATGTGGAATGATATTGTATTTGTCTGTTAGAAAATTCGTGACAGTAAAAAGCTAAGAATCTTGATCGGGATTAGCAAGAACTTGCAAATTACAAATATTTAATAGGAACAAAAAAATATAAATTATTCAAACCGTGCCAAGTGTTAGTGCGTTACACATCTCTGCATAAGTTCTCGATGACGTATAGGATAGGCATTAGTATATTTTCTTTTCTTTTTAAACCATGAAACTATACAACATCTGCTCAGTCTCGCCACAGATCTGTTTTGTTCAAGAATTTAAAGGTTGGTGATCTTTATCCAGTGCCCGAATCTAATCTTGTTAACTGTTTTAAAATGGAATTATGGTCTAAAATTGTCGCAATCGCTAAATACGCGAGAGTTTTAAACTGGTCACCGCAAAGCAAAAATGTTCTTATTTGACAATGACTGAAAGATGCGGTTTGTGTGACCCAAGTTTATAAAACTACTGTTTGGTTAAGATGTAAAACCAGTTTCTCTCTCATTATAAATAGTTTTTATTTAGTTTACCTATTTCCTAAAATGTTTATTAAATTAATACAAACTATGATCAGTGTCAACATCGTGGCAGAGAGGCTGTGAGAACTGTTAGTTTAATTAAAATTACTTTTATGTTGTTGAATGTTTAGGTTAGGTACCTTTTAATATTGTAAAATCTATTATCACGCTTTTAACACCTTCAGTTGTAACTAACACTAACAGTTCTTGACAACGACGAAGGCAAAGCTAGCATAAAACAATTTAAGTAATTATATTGTTAATAGACATAATGAGAAATATTATAGAGCTGAGTGATGGTGCTAGTCAAAGAAACAATGAGCCCTTTAAAGCCTCATCAGGTAGTTTTAAAAGCCTATCTATAGATCAACTTTTTTCAAGTAATTCCAGAAAGAACACCACTGTGAGAGAGCGTACCGTTTGCCAGGTAAGCGCTATCGAGTGTGTTTTCGATACCTGTTTCGTCAATGTCAGAAAAAAAACAAACCCGTCTGTAACAAAATGATGTAAGAATGTTCAGGTTTGCCGACTTCGTAATTTAACTTCAACAAGTGTTTGGTAGACATATTTTATTAATGTTGGCAGCATATATTTTCATGAACCTTATTCGGATATAATAATTTAAGGAAGTTGATATACCTACAGTTTATACAAGAGTCGAACAGTAAAAACAATAGACTGGATACAGAAGAAATAGCAACACAATTCTACATAAGGTACACTTATAGGTTAATGACCGAGATCGTTTTTTTTTTTGTAAAGTTTTTATTAACAAATCAATATCAGATTGAAATGAGCTCTTCAAGCAATCTATAGGTATTAGTAAGGTTCTAAAAATGATTTAATAAAAGTTAAGAGTTTGTTTTTTGGGTAAACGCGCTGACACGCGTTCGTATTTCACAAAATACTTTTGAATTTCATAGCGGAAGTTGTGAGCCAGGTCTTACGTAACTTAACATGACGCCCTGACTGACTGACTTTCAGGAGCAGAACAGCCACCATAAATGATGTTGAACAAAGGGGAAAGACTAGTTATTTGTATTAAGTTTCATGTTGGCTCAGGTTTTTTTATCAATCATTTGCATGACCTCGACGCGAAGACAACGTGTCGTCTTTCAAAAAGTTCCATGTTACGAAGTAACGATATAAATACAATATGCATAATAATATGCTAGAGGAATATTTCGTATAAGAACACAGTTGTTTATTGTGTGATTTTCTTTAAGTGCTAGCAATTTTATAACGATGAATAATTTCAAATTTTCCGCTTCCTATTTGTATAAGAATTTGTTTCCAGTAAAATATTTTGGTTTTATAAAAATTCACAACAGCGACAAATTTACTTTTTTTTTCAAATTCAATAACTTACGGATTAATTCATTTAGTTAGACTTTAATATGCTAATAAATTACATTTTATTCGATTAATACAAATACATACCCAGTTATTGTCAATTCATTCGCATGTTTTATTAAATTTTAACTTTTGAAGGATATTTCTAAAACGGACAATTTGACATTTCGATTCTGACGTAGTGGCGACCTCTAAAAGATTCCCGACTACAGTGATTATGATTTTACATGACAATTGATATAATAATATACGCTTCTGAAAGTCCCTGGATAGGTGCTGTGTCGATTCACGGGGCCTTGAAATTAAAATATGTTCGTCGTCCTCATTAGAGTATCGCGTTTTAAGGCTGCAGTCGGAATTGTTTTTAGTGGGAACATCACAATACATACTCAGTGGGCCAAGTGCGAGTTTATTTCACATGAACTCGCTCTCGATAGCGAGCGCGTTCGGGGTTGCGATTGGTCCGCGCTGAACTCTACACCAATCACGGCACCGAACGCGGTCACCGTGACGATCGAGTAGAAGTAAAATAAACTCGCACTTGGCCCACTGAGTATGTATTGTGATGTTCATACTAAAACTTCTCGCCCTCTGTGCTACCTACATCGGCGATGGCGTTCACTAGGAACCGGAGATCCAAGGAGATTTTCCAACCCGTCACTAAAAAACAAAAAACCTACCTAACTGGATGTTAAACTACCGCAGTTAATTAATTAACTTATTTTAACGCATGCTTTATATTCTAAGCAAGTTGTAGGTATATGAATAGCTATTACGTTTGCATTTTTGATTTGCAAGTCTAATTTTATTTAAATAAATCACCTGACTTTATCTCAATTACGTTTCCTTTCACGTTAAATTACGTGTTTACTTTTGTTATTATATTGTAGGTACTGCACGAATGGCGCAGTGGTTTAAGCGGTCGCTACGCCGCCACATTGTGTGTTGTGGGTTCGAGCCCCACATGAGATGACACCTTGTATAATCCACAAATTGTCGTTCTGGGTGTTCTTTGAATCCGTTTCATGTATGTTTGTAAAGTCCCTAGCGACACAGGATATTCCTAGTTGTAATTAAAAAACATATATATTTGCAATAACTACTGCGATATATTTAAATAAGTCTTATCTTGTGTGCTTCCAAAAGGTCATAGGGCTATCACATTGCGTCAAGAAATTTGAGCTGGGAGATATGATGATCTCTTGTTGCTTTGTCTAACGTTTCATAATACGTACACAATTCACGTATTTGTGTAGTTAAACAATTCTGGGTCGACATTTTTGTTCTGATCCGATGACATTGACATGACATGACATTCTTAGCGACACAGTGAGGGTAGACCCCACACAGGCCTATACTATACAGGGCAGACGATTGGGATTAATTTGGTCTGGAATACACTTTCGAGGACACGTGGATTAACGAAGACATAAAGTAAAAGTTGCCTTAATCTAGTAGATAGATACTCCCCATGTTTATTTAATAAAAAGTGCATTAAAAATTTAAGTGTAAACAATGTGTAAAACCCAGACACGAGCAAATTTAGTACAAGATGAAGTATTTATAAAATGGCATGTGAGAAGAGCTTAATTTCAGATCTCCGTGCTAATCTCGCATTGTTATTGTTACATAAAAAACATTATAAATGCGGACTCTGTTTTACATTTAATTATAACCTTTTAAATATTTCGGCAGCAAGGCCGTTTGAGCTCGATCGTGCTGATTTAAATATAGGCAACTTTTTTATGAAACTTTTATTGTAATACTTAGCCAGCTCCTCCCCCTCATACACTCGTTTGAACAACACCTGAAGAATTCGCCTGAAGAATTGCTTAAATATGTAGATATATAAACACAATAATTATGATATAATATTATTATATCTTATAAAAACGCGTATTTTTAACATTTCTTTAAACCATACAATGTTTAAAAAATGTGATACTTAGTTATCATGCGTATCTTTATCTATCCATCACTATATCTAATCAACCTATATTATATTTGTCAACCGTGGAGGATGAGTCTCGTGTTCACTGCATTTACTTTGAGTAAGTTACAATACAATTGTTTGCAATGGTGGCGATGGGGCCAAAGAGTTCTCGAGTGGAGACCGCGTACCGGAAGACGGAGCGTCAGTAAGCCTACCACAAGGTAATCCGACGACCTGGCGAAGGTCTTGAGAAACCGTTGGATGCGGCACAGAACCGGCTGTTGTGGCAAAGCTTGGGTGAGCTCCTATATCCAGCAGTGGGCGTCTTTGAGAAGATGAATTTTAATATACTTGAGAATTTAGAGAGAATCAGATAGGTACTTAAACTAAAGATCAAAACATTGATCTGTACTCTTAGCAATGAACCTTTATTGTTTCGCTAAATCCGTCTGTCTGTTCGTTCATCAATCCATCTGCGGCTTAGTTTAGAAACTGCTAGTGCTAAAAAGTGTCATAATTTATTATATGTTTTTACTTAACATCATTTATTACTTACAAGTAACAACTTAATTTCATTTAGATGGCTGTTGTAAATTGTGTTTTTTTCTTGATATACCTACCGTATTTTTTACAATTTTTTTTCAAAGTTCTTGTTATAATTTCGACGACTGTAACTCTTAAGCAAACAAAACTAACTTAGCCTTGATGGTTTTCCTTCTAAATTCGTTACATATAGTACCATAATGAATTCCTTTCTTTCCTTGTTAGCTCTACAGAAAAAAAAACAAGAATCTTAAAGTAGGCATTAATCGGCCTTGTTCAAAGGAAACCATCCCGAATATTGTATTCATAAGAAATAAATTCAAACTATTTTGTGTGTAAATCGATACAAAAGTATTTATATAACAGCGAAATTAAAATCCTTGTTGATGTTTAATAATAGCTCCTAAATATATATGTCTTATATTTATAGCAGCTACTTACTACATCAATCCACACAATCTGTGTTTGTTCAACATAGTTTTGTTTACATATTCTGACGACATGTGACGTAAAGCCATACCATGTCGCTTTAATGAAGTCTCAATAAGCGTTCATCGGGTTATTATAAATAATGCAAACACATCTCTTACTATAAATGTTTTTTTAATAATAGAGGATCACAAAGAAATAGGACTGGATGTTATAATTTAAGTTACCTCACATACAGCTGTTTGATCCCTAAATAGTTAGCATAGCATAGCAATAGCATCTACTATGATAGCCAGACTGCTGATAAACATAGTTATATAATAACTAGCTAGCTCGCGCAACTTCGTCTGCATCTTTTAAAAGGAATAATTTTTCCCCGTTTTTGCAACATTCTTCATTGGTGCTCCGCTCTTTTTGGTCTTAGCTTGATGATATAAAGCCTATAGCCTTACTCGATAAATGAGCTATTTAACACTGAAAGATTTGAATCGGAATCGGACCAGTAATTCCTGAGATTAGCGCGTTTAAGCAAACAAACTCTTCAGCTTTATAATATTATTATTAGTATAGGTGTAAGTTCATGAATATTTTAAATTATAAATGATCCAGATACAGAAAAATTATCGTGCTCATAATAACTATTTATAGTATTTATCATGGATGGGAATCGAAGCCACAACGACCCCAAGACGAACAGCTCTCAAGATCACTACTTAATATAACCAAACAACATGCAGCCGTCATGAATTAGCTCTATAAACTCTAAAAATACGCTATTGTCATATGTGTAAAAAATACTTAGTATTTGTTACACATATGCTGTTGTATTGCATCTAGTTACTACTACCATAGTTTGTTCTAGCGGCTGCTCACTTCAGGTTAGAATAAGTCTATTTTCCTTTTTAGGCTTCCGTACGTCATAATGAAAAAAAAAAATGGTGATAGCTAACTCATCTGTTACAAAAAGAGCTTAAAGTGACAACACTTTTGTGTTGCAAATTAGAAAAAAAAAGTTTTGTAGGTACCGTGTGCCAAAATTAAATAAGCAGTTAGTAGTGGGTCTTGATTGTTTTTCAGACTATTATAATTTTAAAGTTATTTAAGAAAGTAGGTAAAAATTGACCATGATAGGGCTAGCAACGTGGGTATTATTATAAGGAGGCATATATCTATTCATCAACAGTCTTTACTAGTCCACTGCTGGACATAGGCCTCTCCTTAGAAAGGTTTTGGCCTACTATACCTTGGCCAGACGGGTTGGTATAAGGTTTGTGTCAAGTTTTCATTCTCTTTGCAGTGCTGTTGTACTGCATAGCTTGCTCCCTTAGTCGTCTCTTACGATACCCACGGGATGAACAGGGGTGGTGACACTCCGTATTCTTAATCCGTCACGACACGGAGGAGGATGAGAGAAGGTATATCTATTAGGTATGTAAAAGTTACATCATCGTACTTAAACAAGTTTTGAGCTCGAAAGTTATTAAAGTAAGGTTAGGGTCAACGACAACTATTGCAACTCGCTCGATGCCTAAGCAAAAAATAACAATAAAGCCAAAATTAACTATTGGTTTACAACGTGCTTCGCCTTGAACTGCATAGCGCTATATTGTACCAGTCGACATTTAACAATGTATAGAAACATTATGTTATGTGTTGTAGTTTTTGCTTATTTAAGTCCTTGCTGAATAGAAAGTTACCTGAACACAGGGTCCCCTTCCATCTTATTGGCTACTTTGTTTCTAAGTTCAAAAAGGCGGTCATAAAAAGACCCTTTTTAAAATTTATAGACAATGAATCGAGCCTGCTTAAATCTCTATTTAACAGTAGAAATACAGTCTGCAATTAAACGGAATAAGGTTGTCTCCATGTTAGAGATGAGATTGATATTTTTAATGTTTATGGTTTTTTCTTTCGACACTATACGCAATGTGGGTGAATGTTTGACTTTGACTTTACGAGTGCCATTGTTGCTTTTTAAATAATCAGCATCGAGCATGTGAGACCCCTGGAATTGCAAGGGTCCATAGGCTACGGGAATCACGCGCGCCATATGCTTGTTTACCTATGATTACTTCACTCTTTGTTTATTATACCACTGACGGCGCCACGTGGTATACAAAAGCTTCGAAGTCGCATTCCCGTTGTCTTTTAACTTTTTTTTTAAACGATCACTATTTCGTTATCTATAAACGTACGTGGAAATAAACCGAACCATTGCATAACAAAGTTTTAATTTAGTTTATTATCTTTCTGATGATTGTACAATAATTGTTAGTTTTTATAGAGCTGGGACGATATTTGTAGTTGTCATAAAATGTATCAAGTGGACGCACCCACTGACAAACAAATTACATCATTAGCCCGTGACCTTAAAGGTCAGTTTTCATACTGATAGTGTTAGACGTGTACGATATATGGTCAATAAAGGTGTTTGTCCCCAGATACTGACGTATATAGCATAAAAAATTACACAGAGGCGGGTAGGAACAGGTCGGAAAAGAATAGTTACTTCGGTGAAATAACTCTCAGGAAAAAACACACGATAATTTGTATAAGTCCATATGTTGATGGGTCACTCTTGTTGATCCTGCAGAGGTCACCGCCCTGTGAATTTAATTGGGACCAATAGGGACCACTCCAAACAAATCTCTTCTTCCACTGGCCTCGATATATGATATTTTCTTAAATTTCACTGAAAAGCTGTATTTACACACATAAAATTAAAAAAACAAAAGTGAAAACGACAAGGTGCTACGCCACGAGGAAGCCTCTTTTTGTCCATCACTTAGAAAGTAAATATATCTAAGTATTTAAACGTAAATCATATCTGGGTGCTAAATAGAGCATGTTAGAAAACTTTCATCAAGTATGAGATAGCATATCTGAGTAATATTTGTGGAACGACATTTGTGACAAATTTATGGATTTTATTAATTACTCTTTATGTAAAGGTGACGATAATTTCGAAGATTTGTTTAATATAAGTACTAAAATCGTTTTACTTGTTTTGGGTATTATACATTTTATTAGGGCTATTTTTAATTTATACTAACGAAAGCTTTGTCGTAAATGTTGTTTATCTTTAGTATAATTTTATAAAGAAATCGCAAGTTATTGTTGGGCAGTACAATTAAAGCACCATACCATAAGAAACACACAAGTTACTCGATTAAAATAATTCTTTTTTTTTTGTAATTATTCTTTACCGCAACAGAACTAATAATTCAACTCAAGTCTTCAATTACTGCTCGTTATAACCAGGAGCTTTAAATATAGATGTTTTCCATTCATTGAGACGTCGATTCGTGTCAATTGAGGTTATCGTTTACTTTGCAAGGATAGATTATTTAGGCAACTAACAAGTTTACAACGTCATCAATGCTATAGGTATGTTTTAAAATGTGTAATTGTAACTGACCTTAAAAACATTATCGCTTAAAAAAAGACTGTTAGATGATCATTATGTATACCACTAACATGACTATATGGGATTCTTTTAAGATTAATTATCAGCATATATCAGAATATAAGCATCATTTTAATTAGATACTTGCTGAAATGACTGATTAATTTAGCTATAAAGCTTATGACACCGTTGTCGGCAAGCGTCAGTTCTGTTAAGGCAGAGTCATCCGAAGAAACAGAGTGGCAAGGAAGCAGCGACTGAAGGTACAGCAGAAACACGGTGTCTGATCTGCCGTGTTTAGATTATATGCATATGCCTACATGATGTAACACTATCTGTTAGACTTTAATACTGGCATCGATAGAAAAGAAGGTAGCGAAAGTGGATAAAGTCGACAAAAATAGCGATTAGGACCCCATGGAGAAACCTCTACGGGAATGCAAGGTTAATATTATGGACAAGTTTGGGGACGCGCCAAGTCCGAGGTCAACTCGAATTACCTGAATTTAAATGATTAATCATATCATTGGCGCAGTGGTAATGTTACTAAGAAAAACAATCCAATATTCCACAGAAACATTAGTGTTTTAAATTGACAATTGAAAGGTGGCTGGAGAGTTATTTTGTCATAGGGCCTTTAAACGCATTAGTTAAAAAAGATTTCAAAGTCAAAAGAAATTCATTTTATTTTATCCAACGCTACCAAACACTGAACCTGTAATGTCCTTCAGAGCACTGCAGACATGGATTGCACGCTAGGAATTCGATCAATGCGAGTGACTAGTCGCTATAATTTACTTCCAGTTATGCAAGCCCAAGACAATGACCTACGTTAACAATTAAACCTCATTGTTAAGCGCTATTGGTTTGAACAGCGCTTTATATAAGAAAAATGTAGTATATGTACTAGATTGACGGTATCTACACGGAACTAAACTTTAACTTATGATCAATTTTTGGATACTTACTTTCATCATTTTTTTGATTAACGTCGTGCTGACAGATAAAAAAAAACAATAATTGACTACTATGTCATTTATATTATAGGTGCAGGAAGTCTTCGTTAGATAGAATTCCTTTTAATTTATCTTATTTCTAAACCTCTAAACATCTTTACAAATGCATACGTAAACTATTCAAGTGTATACATTGTTTATTTTACCCTATGATTTTATGTCAATTTTATATTAGACCATCGGTAAGACCAACCTAACCTATCTAATTAATTATAATTTGGAGAGATAAGTTTTGTAAAAAAAAAAACTGATGCTGTGCCAAAATATTCATTGTGTGTTCTTTTTTTCAATGTTATTATTATACCCATGTTCAATTGAGCATTATTCAGTGTTAGATGTGAGTACTATCATTATTCAGAAGTGAGTTTGTCAGTAAGAAATGAAATGCGTCAATTAAAATTATTATCGATGTATTTTCCTCTTATTTTTCATTTACCGTTTGATAACTGCGTAATAACTTTTACGCAGTAGACTCGCCCTTCCAATATTAAACCACCAATGGAACTATAAAAAATAGCAGAGTAATAAAATATAGGTTATGTAAGTCAAATCCTTTTTATTATCATAGGTATCAGAACCAAATATACATAACTTTATAAAAATTTAGAAAAAAAAATGCAATATGAGGCTTTCATTACTATCACTTTTGCTTCTAATTTCAAATCTTGCCAATTATACCAATAGCAATTGATTATGCAATCCATTATTGAGACAATCTTAAGCAAGTAACCAAAAACAGTTACTGTTTTGTAGAATATGTAATATCAAAGTTTTTAATTAATCAATTTTTTATTACTGATTTATAGAAAAATGTAGTTATGAGCATAAAAGTAAAACTTAATACATTTTATTGCTACATTAATTGTAACACAAACATCTTACATCTAAATTGATAAAAAAAAACATTAAAATTAAATGCAGCAGGCTGTCTTGTACCTTATTAATTGGATGTAAATCATTAAAGTTCAATTTTAATTATGTTTATATGAAAAATATTCTTCAGCAGAACATAAGAATTCATTAAAATTCTTAATGCATATTAACATAAAACAAAGACTGGCGATTTGCTCAATATAAATGTGTTTAATCAATTTAATTAGGTTAGTATACAATACTTTCATTCAACATTATTTCTTCGACACTTATAATTTGTAAACAGTGTTCAATGAATTATGAATAAAGACAGCTCCTCTATTTTGTTTAGGCGAGAATGCAAAATAACATCTCTGCTGCATATAGAGTAGCATAGATAAAATATTTATTAACTAAAAAAATGTCTTTTAATTTTTAAATCAAATCAAATCATTTTCTTTCTAAAAAAAAATGTTTGGGTGAGGTTCATAGACAAAACTACAGAAGTTAGCTAATAATGTAAATGCATTCCTACTTTCAAACATGATTAGAAATAAAGGAGGTTAAATATAAATCATTTTTACTAAGAAGAAAAATATATCATTGACTTTTAACAAAATAATGCATTACTTATCATTTTTAAATTTAATTCAGAGTACACAAAGATTTAATTGCATTATTTTACATAAATGTGGATAGATAATTTATGTTAGTAATTTGTTTTTAATATTCTATTCGACAAAGGTCACTTTTGATATAAATTACGTATTGCTCACTGGAACAGGTGTAAATATTATGTCAGTGCCAATTTATTTCTCGCTTTAATTAGAACTCCTTATCGGAAGATACTAGCTCAAAAAAAAATACTTTATGCTAATACTTCCACACTAATAGACAACAGAAATTCCAAACAATTCAATGTTACACTAAAAGCTATAAAAGCTATAGTGTATTAAAGCATTACATATTACATGCCTTCATAGTTTTATTTTATGATACGAATCATAACACTTACCTAAAATAAAATATCATGTAAAATATAGAAATTTATACTAATATGGAACATTAGAAAATAAGTAGGAAACAGATTCTCCATTGTGTGTGCGCCGCACGGCTTCTGCTACCATCATTGAAACATCAATACACTGAATTTTCGGGCACTCCTGCATGTGCCTCTCTTGTGGTATTGTGTTTGTAACAACGACAGCCTCTAAGCAAGCATTATTAATCCTTGAGATTGCAGGACCTGAGAAGATACCGTGTGTGAGTATTGCATAAACTTTTATTGCACCAGCTTCTATCAGTTTTTCAGCAGCATGACAGATCGTACCGCAGGTATCTGCCATGTCATCAACAAGGATAGCTGTACGGTCTTTGACATCACCAACAAGTACCATTGATGCAACTTCATTGGCCTTTTTCCGCTCTTTATGGATCAAAGCAAACTCAACATTAAGACGATCAGCAATTGATGTAACTCTCTTGGCTCCTCCTGCATCAGGCGACACCACAATACTAGTTTTCCAGTCAGGAATATTTTCTTTAATCCATTTTAACACTGCTGGTTCAGCGAAGAGGTTATCTACAGGAATGTCGAAAAATCCTTGGATTTGGGACGCATGGAGATCCATTGTTATAATGTGATCGGCGCCAGAGACCGACAGAATGTTTGCTACGAGTTTAGCAGTGATTGGTGCTCTACTCTTGTCTTTCTTGTCTTGACGGGCATAAGGGAAGCACGGGATGACCGCTGTCACTCGAGACGCCGACGCAATCTTACACGCATTAATCATAATAAGCAACTCCATCAGATTGTCGTTAATTTCACCGCTTCCACTCTGCACAATATAAACATCCTCACCACGTACAGATTCACCTATTTCCACGCATGTCTCCATGTTGCTGAACTTCTTGGTTACAACTTTCCCTAAATCGATGCCCAAACGATCGACGATTTTCTGGGCCAGGTCCGGGTGGGAGCTACCGCTAAACACTTTGATGTTCGGCATCCTGGTTGTTAGTGGTAAAGATAAGTGATCTAATTTATTTACTACTTCTTCTAGAGTTACGGTTGATTTCATCAGCACAGCACCACTATGACTTCCCGACCGTCAGTCGCGATTTATGTATGTGACAACAAAAGCGAGATGTACTATTTATGTGGGCTTAGCTTTGATAAGGAACAAGCGGCAACGTGGGAACGGCCGTGCCGTATCGTAAATACGCACCGCACTTGATCTGACCACACTTCACGCGTTCGCTTCGTCTCAAATCGCACGTTTTAGTTTTTTTTTATAAAAATTGATGTGCCCTGTCAAGAATGTCAAGAACATGACGCTATTAGTGTTACTTTAGCTAAAAATGTCATGGCTTAAAAAAACTATGCAGAGAAATGGATTTTATTTATGAATTTTTAAAGTAATTAACTATTCTCAATAAGTACAATTTTTGCCGTTTTGTTATTATAAGATTAGTTACATTTACATATTAATAATAAGTCGGAATTGTTCGGACTAATACAAAATACTAATACAAAATAAATTTTCATCCTCATTACCTGGATAGTTGGCGCTCTACTACTGTGCGCTTTTCGATACACTTTTTGTCCCACACAACCCATCTGTGGAACGGGTTATCGTCTGCGGTATTTCCGGACCGATACGACCTTCAAAACTTCAAGAAAGGAGCGTACTCCTTCTTAAAAGCCCGGCAATGCGTTACACTACTGAGTTGCAGACGTTCATGGGCGGCGATGGTCACTTTCCATCAGGTGACCCGTCTGCTCGTCTGCCCCCTCTAACATAAAAAAAACTACCAAAATACCTTTTATCACAGTTGTGAGATTGAAAGTTGATCTGTGACCGAACTTTTATTACGAGCTTTTTATTGTTATTTTATTTAAAACAGTGAATGTGTTAATCTGAAAAAATAACCAAGTAAAGCTATTTTTCTCGAGACCTTAGTTTTATATATCTATATAGTTTAAAAAAAGTAAGATATAGGTTCTTAACACGACTTTGGTGGTATGGATTGTGGTTTTTAACAAAATGACACTCGAAGATTTTTTTATCTATGACAATTTTAACTGTCATTTTTTTGATGGTTTGTTTTGTTATTGACACCTATTGACAGTTAGATTTAGCGCGAAGTTGTTGGATACTTGATAACATAATTTTATGTACTTATTAGTAGTTTAGTACAATTCGTACGTTTCAATCTGTAATGGGAATTTCTAGTTGAAGGTTTCTGTGGTTAAAAAAGTTCAAAATGGGTGACGGTGGCGAAAAAGTTAGTGTTGCAAAACAAAAACTGCTACGGTGTATGGATTGGCTTCAAAAACAGAATGAGGAGCCGACAAAAATATCATTGCAGAATAAGAATGATATTCAATTCATTATACAAACAAATGCGGCTAGAAAAAACTTTTTATTGGCGGCAGCAGAAGACGAGGCGACTGTGCCAACTGCCGTTAATGAACGTTCAATTGAACCTAAGGCCGTGGTAAGCAATTTATAATAGAAATTGACATTTAAATATTATATTATGGAGTTTCCCAATGTTGAGGTGTTTTTTTTCGTTCCATTTTTTTTACTGCAAAATTGCTTCATAACCGACTGACATATTTGAACCCAATAGACTGGTAGGAAAAATAATATATTCAATTATTATAATTTACAAGTATTATAATTTTTATTTAGTCATTACACAAGCTCCGAGTTGAAAACTTGAACATGGAATGTGAGTGGCAGTCATGTAGAACTTTCTTCACTGATTATGCAGCTTATCAAGATCATGTACGAAACCATGCATCTAATGTCCATGTTATTGAAACCGAGGGTGGTGGTAAGTATATTCATACTTTTATTAAACCCTCTTTCTCTAGTTTCTGATAAAATAATTGTATAGTAATAACACACGGTAGTCTGATCTCAAACAAAGCAGAGCCTATAGTAACCAGACTGCTGATAAACACACTAAAATATTTCTAAATACACACATATTATATATAAATAACACCCAGACCCAGAACACATGTTCATGCTCATCACACAATTATTTGTCCTGGGTGGGAATCAAACAAATAACTCTCAGCTTAGCAGTCAGGGCCACTAACCTCTAGCTCAACAGGCCAATCGTTGTGTAATATTCTAGTCAGTATGTAAAAATACCTTATCTAACCTAGTAAACTTTTAGCCAGCAATTGAGCAAAAGGACTTTTGATTGTAATGTCAGTAAAAAGTACTTTATTCAGAGCAAATTAAAAGTTAATATCTTTGATTTCAGAAATAGTAATAAATTTTACTGTAGGTACACTCAAATGCAAACTTACACTGAGATTAAACAGAAATTTATGCATGAATCACAATTTTTTTCTGCAACTCCCAACATAGCATTAAAGGAAATTGCTGGCATAGAAAACCCAAGTTGAATTATAAGTTGTTGTTTTATTAAATGTTATATGGATTATTTTTCAGTGCAATATGTGTGCCTTTGGGATGTATGCGGACATAAGACATCTGATTTCATCGAGATAGTTCGTCACTTGAACTACCACTCTTACCATGGCAAGCTACTTGCGATTGGGTTCAATGGCAGAGCTACATTAAAACTACCGAGGTGTAAAAAGGACTCTACTAAAAGGAACCAAATCCCAATTTTGAATAGTGATTATCAATGTATGTGGGTTGGGTGTGAAGAAAAATACAATTCAATACAGGTACATAGTTCTACTTACATCTATATTCACTCAGGCCTAGCTCACAGTTCCAATTACATTGAGAATATTTTGAAAATATTTTTTGAAAAGAACTCCATAATCAATACTGCTTCAGCTGCTACTTGTCCATGTGGTGACGGATTAAGAATATGGAGTGTCACCACCCCTATTCATCCCATGGGTGTCATAAGAGCCGACTAAGGGAAAAAACTATGCAGGAAAAGAGCACTGCAAAGAAGAGGAAAACTTGTCACAAACCTCATACCAACCCGTCTGGCCAGAGTGGTATAGTAGGCCAGAACATCCAGCAGTGGAATATTAAAGGCTGATGATGTGATGTTAATCAATACTGAAGGAAAACTAAATGTGTTGTTCTTATGTGTATTAAGCCTATAGAAAAAAGAGAGAAAGAGAAGGAAAAGCGCTCCATCAAGTGAACTTTGTAATGTTTTTATAATAATTTAAAATAGAGATTGATGAAGCCTTTTAAAAAGTACACAGAGAAAGTACCTAATATGCAACATGTTACGATAACATATTATATAAGAGATTTTTATGCTTATTTACAAAATTTCAGATGTTTCTTGATCATGTAAAACAACACACAAACTATGCAGAGCAATTAGTCTGTTCTTGGGCGGGTTGTGGCGCCACATTCAGTAAAAAGGTCATGTTGGTTGTGCATGTCAGATCACACACATCTGAGAGGCTGATAGCATGTTATCATTGTGGAAGTCACTTTGCCAATAATAGGAAGCTTTGCGATCATTTGAGGAGACAGGTTAGTGGTATTTCACTCTTTTTTTTTGTGTATACTGTACAATAATATAAATGTAAATATATAAATAGTTAGTAGTTACTCTCTTTATTTGTTGAGTGTGAATGTAAATGTGTGTTATCATTTCGTTCATTAAAATCACGGGTACTTGTATAACTGAGCAGGTATTTCGTTGGCCGTGTTTACTTTTTATCGACTTCAAAAACACAAAAGAGGAGGTTATCATTTCGTTCGTCTGTATTTTTTTTTTGTATGTGGACCGATTTTCTAAATTTATTTTCGATTATATTATAACCACCAGGATCTGATGATGGGATCCTAGAGATATCGAGGGAAACCCTCAAATTTTATAGCACGGACAATGTGTTTTAGCTTATTTTTCTAGCTTTGTAGGTATTTGCGTTTAGTAGTTGTTGCATGTTGCTGAGCTGATCATGGAAAGATCTTTAGGAGTTAGAAAATAACTCTTCCAAAAATCTAATCATGTATTGACCTCGTTTTATTCTTTCAAGATATTTGTTAGGTGCTTATGTGCATAAGAGAGTAATAAAGGACAGTACAAAACATTTAGACAGAAAAAAAATTTTTGTTATGTAATTATTTTTATGTTTGTTACCTCAAAACTTTCATTTGTATACGGATTTGGAAAATTCTTTTTTTATTTTAATCGAAAGGATAAACTCCCGAGGTGGTCCATTACCACCGAAATTAGTGCTCTTCGTCCATATTGTTTAACTTTTTTTTTAAAGGATTTATATCACTCCAGACTATTAAGTGCCCGTGAATCATCAAATACAGACAAAGTCGGGAGCGGGCACTAGTGTTTCACAAATAATATCGGCCTTTCCAGAACGTGGCGGCCAACTCCCCGTACGTGTGCGAGGTGTGCGGCAGCCGTTGCGCCAGCGAGTACCTGCTGGTGGAGCACACGCGCCAGCACGTGTCTACGTACGCGTGCTCGCTGTGCGACATGTCCGCCACGTCCCCCGCCGCGCTCGCGCACCACGTGCGCTACCGGCACCTCGCGCCGCACCACGCGCGCCTGCACGCCTGCCCGCACTGCACTTACAGGTACCACCTCCCTCTGGTGACCTCTCCCACTCGGTGAAGCACTTACAGGTACCAGCCCCCTCGGGTAACCTCTCCCGCTCGGTGAAAGGCGAGGCCGTGATATCACTCTGTTCGAGCCGATCCATATGTGAAGCATGGCTCGCCCACGGCCCTACATAAAAGTATCATTTATCCGTCCTCCATACACAAAAATTTATAAATATTTACTTTACTTGGATAATTGGCGCTCCACCACTATGTGCTTTTGAAGTCACTTTTTGCCTTTCACAACTTATTTTCGGAACTAGTTATCGTCTTCGGTATTTCCGGACTGCTCGACCTTCAACAAAAAAGCGACCCAAAAGGCCGGCAACGCGCTTGTAACTCCTGAGATTCAGCCATAAAAATAAAAATATGGCGCACGGAAGCATTTTACATTTACAATTCTTAATGTTTTTAGGTGTTACAAAGTTAAACGTTAAGTAAAACCGCCTACATAAAGCTATCCAGTATATATTTCGATCTGTCGTGATACAAAAGTCCATACAGTAACAATTCAAGTTATTCTGGACAATTAACTAAAACAAGACATTCGGGCGCCAGACGATTTTAGTAATTTACTTCTTACTGACTTATAAATCTTATTTAAACTTTCAGAGCTGTGACACAATGGGATCTTCGTCAACACATCCTTACTCACAAAAGAAAAAAGAAAGCTGATGATACAAAGGAATTTTCCGATGAGGATAATTCAGAATCGGAATCAAAGCCAAAGAAAAAAAAGTCGACTAGAATGTATGCCTGTCATATGTGTCCTGAGAAAAACATGAAGGTATTGTCTAGAGGATCCCGGTTGACAACACATTTAGTTAAAGTGCATGGTGCTCAGTGGTCGTTTGGACACAGCCGGTTCAGGTGAGATAGTTATATCATTTATACATTCTTTAAATCATACTCTTAATCTACTAGGGTTATAAACCATCAGAATTTACCTGGGTGGGCATCAAACCCATGCGCTGCGGTTCAGCAGTAATCACTTACCACTAGAAGGCAAGCTATCATTGATAATATTTTTTTTTAATGATATTGGGGGCAGACGTCACATGATGGAAAGTGACTATTGCCACCAATGAACGCCTTCAACTCATGAGTCACAAGCGCGTTGCCGTTGTCTGAAATCTGAATTATTATAATAATAATATTTTCGGATATCTGACACACAACGTCATCTAGTTTCCAACTAAGCACAGTTTGTACTGTGGATGCTAGATCGACGGATAGAATACTTATATACCAATTTCTTCCTAAATACATACATATTATACATAGAAAACGCCCAAACTCTAATAATAATAATAATATCTTTAATAATAATAATAATAATCTGAAACTAATATTTGTAGAAAATACAAACATTCGGTCCGACCCGGGAATCGAACCCGAGTCCTCAGCACAACAGTCGTATATGCTACCACTGCACCACCGAGGCAGACAAATTGACTCAAATTGAAATCCTTGAATTTTACCTTAAAGTCCATGTGTTCCCCTAATGTTAATAAATATTTTTTCTATAATTCTAGATATCAATTATGTGAGGATGGAATGTATCGATTAACGACTACTCGCTTTGAATCTCTAGAAGTTTCTGAAAAAATAGTCGACGGCTACACAGGACCCAAAGAATTGGTATCAAACTTCGAATTTAAGCTTAAACAAGTTGCCGAACCCACGGACACAACTCCTAGAAGGTATGAAATCACTCTGAAGAATCCTAAAGAAGAGAAAGAAAGTGATATTGATACTAAAGAAGTACAGTTAGAAGAGAAGAATGTAGAAATAACTATGTGTGATGTGGATGAGAAAGGGAATATTATTAGTTCTGAAGTGATTAAATCGGAGTTTTTGTATACATAGTATAGATGAGTGAACATAGATTTGAATATAAGATTTCAACCCAAAGCAAAAAATAGGCTTGCATATATTGAAGGAGACAAGGAAAAGAGCTCATTCTTGATTCATTTTGTATACTCTTAAAGCACACCAGTCATATATATTTAATATATCATCATCACCCTATCGCCATCCACTGCTGAACGAAGGCCCAGGGAGCGCCAACTATCCCGGACTTGGCAGTCCGCATCTATCCTATGACACCCACTTTTCTGAAGTTGTTGGTCTATTGTGCCCTTTTTTTTTCCGTGCGGAAATCCCCTCGGATACCACCTATCGGTGGCATGTCGGACTCGAACCGACTAAAACCGCACGCCGTCTCGGGTACTAATAGCCGGGGAACCAGGTATACCTTAGAAAGGAAGTCCCTGGTGCAAGGTCTATTGTGGGTACAATAGACCTTGCACCAGGGACTTCACTATACCACATTTCGACTCCAGCGACCATCACTCCCCTGAACACATGACCGACCCACTTCCACTTCATCGTACTGATTCTTCGTGTGATGTCGGTTAGTCTACTTCTCTGTCAAATAACTTCGTTACGAATATTGTGGGCTAGAGAAATACCCAGCATCGCTCGCTGAGCGACTTTAAACTGGTGGACCAGGCCATGTCTCGGCTCCATATGTCATTAAGGGTAGGCCCCACTGGTGAAGCGCCTTGGTTTTTAGGGATGGCTAGCTCTGCGACTCGAAGTTATGTACGTCATAACTTATTTACTTTATTTTACGAGTAAAATAACCGGTTTACAAAAAAAAAAATGGCGTTTTTATAACAAATTGTGAATTTTTGTTGTTAGGAACTGAACACTCTATTTAACGTAGCTTATTTATTCAGTTATTGCCGATTTTATAAGACGAGAGCTTCTTTATTTGTGCTTTTCTTTCTTTTGTACGTAAATCGGAAGTTATTTAGCCCGTTAGCAAAGATACAACAATTGACTCTACATTTCAGGCTACCGGGAATTCCAAGGCACCTTTTGTTTATGATAATTTTTCTTTTTTCTCTCCCCGAAAGTAGATAGTTAGAAATATACTTTATTTGTACACCAGGGTTTTTGTACAAATTATAGAATGCAACATTAACAGCAATAGTAATGTACACACGGCAAACGGCAATACCTAGTCAGTATTGGTATTGGTTGTGGGCTCCGGTTGCCACATTCAGACTCAAGATGGCCTTTTATGCGTCGAGGACAGGTTGGCTAGGTGAGCCAGCCAAGCTCCGTCCAGAAGCGCAGGAGCCTCCAGGGAAGTTCACAAGCTTCTAGAAGCGATTTTGTATCAAGAATAATACTTCCCCTTTGTGTGGCCACACCCTCGCATTCAGACATCCTCTGCAAAGAGGATACCTGGTCAGTAGTACGATGTACTAGTGATTTTGATGAATTCAAAGTAAAAAAATTGAACCCAAAAACCAGTGGTTTAGAAACAAGAATTATTTAAATATATAAGTGAAGAAACTAGGTATTACTTGTACTTTACACACATGTAAACGTATAATGATATACTTACTGAAATAACACACATTTAAACCTGACTAGATATTTCATTTGCCGTGAGTACAGTAATCGTTTAGAGCAATATCTTCCAGGCAACCTTAGGACAGACTGGAATCATTGTAAACTTGTTTTAATCGTAGGTGTATAAGGAAAAGTTTGTCAAATAAACACTTGATGTACACAAATTCAAATTCTTTTTTATTCGCTCTTTTCTTGAAGGAAGGAAGCCGATAACTTGTTCCACAGATTGGTAGTACGAGGCAAAAAGTGTCCTGGAAAGCGCACAGTGGTGGGACGCCAATTATCCAAGTGGTGGGGATGAAAATTTTGCCGTGTGGAACGATGGCTTAAGGCTGTGGCCGGTATTAGTCCGAACAATTCCTCGAAGCACTCTCTATTATATATACGATAGAGAATGCAGAGCGAAGCCACATTTCTACGTAACGCCAAGGGATCGAGCCGGTCGCAAATCTTTTGGCTATCGACGATTCGAATCGCTCTTCTTTGGATTCGAATTATATTCTTAATAGATAAGGTAATTATGTAAATACTTATGGTAAACTGACATTGCTACTCTATATACATATAAATTAAAATAAAATAAATAAACATCGTCAGGTGAAATATTTATATTTAGAATACATAGTTAAACAAATAAAAACATGGTGATGATAATAAAAATATTAGACTTATATTGTCTGTTCCATCATTTTACACTATTACAATTTCTGAAAACTCTCAATCAGTCTCTCAGCTTCCCTGAATCCAGATTCAATGGCTCCGTGGACGGCCGAGTGCTTGTGATGAGAAGTAGCTTCTCCCGCGAAACAAACAACAGGGAACCTGTTGCTGCGGTACAATGGCTCTGATAGAATGAGAGCAGAACCGCCGTTCTCTTCTAAAAGCGCTGTTCTGTGAGCGTAGGTGCCGCGTGTTAAAGGATTCTGTGCCCACTGTGTCCTGAAAGCACAAGAAGGTATTAATTGACATATTTCATTATTTTTTTTAATTAAGTGAAATAAGCTTCTATAGTCGAACTAGGCGAGGCTTGTATTTCGACTATTAGTATTTAGTGTGATTGTAAATTGATATAACGGGAGGAAGATGATCAACACCTCTTTTTGTGACCATGATATTCTACAACGCAATTATTAGGTTAGTGTTATAGCTAATACACGAATTTCTATGCATCCTATCACCAACCAATATTGCACATGGGACAATCATCATCATCATCAACAGCCTTTAATAGACCACTGCAGGACATAGGCCTTTCCTTAGAAAGGAGTTTTAGGCCTACTAAAACGCTGGCCAGATGAGTTGGTATAGGGTTTGCTTTAAGTTTTCCCTCTCTTTGCAGTGCTGTTGTCCTGTGTAGTTTACTCCCTTAATCGGCTCTTACGACACCCACGGGATGAAGAGGGGTGGTGACACTGTATTCTTAATCCGTCACCACAAAAATAGGACATAGAACACATAGCAGGAAATGGAAAATTTGGTGATTATTATTAAAATATTGAATAAAAATAGTGCCCGTGAGTATGTTTGCTCGATTATTTCTTTTAAGGCTCAACTATTTAGGAACCAGCACTTATACATTGATTTACATAACCACCTTTCAAACATACCTTTCTAAGGAGAGGCTTATGTCCAGCAGTTTACTATTAAAGTTGATGATGATTTATAGATTGATTTACCGTGGGAAGGCCATGTTTCGGCAAATATGGACCAGCTCGACTGGAGTGATTCCACGGCCTCACAGGCTCACCTCACTCAGTAAAAGTAAATAAAGAAATTGCTTTAATTGAGGGCTTGATCTTCGGTAACCGAGGTTAACCCCCCTCAATTCGCACTTGTGTTTTTTAAGTTCCATAACCACCAGGTGTCCATGGCGCCGGTAGTCACTTCCAACGACTAGACTGCTCGTTTGCCACTTATACAGTAAAAAAAACGTAGTTAGTATCATTTGTTTTAATTTTTTAAGATTATGCAATTGCTAATCAATTTACGAAATAATTTGAATTACAACAATATAGGTATACAATAACCCAACCATCACGAGAACTATAGACGCGCGATGTAAAGTTACTTGGGAGTTCAGCTTGTCTCCGCTAGATGACGCTGAAGTATGTTTTGTCGTAAGTGTATATCACCATTCCACTGTTAAATTCTTATATCGACGAACAGAGAACGTTCTGGTTTTATAACCAGGCATATTTAAGATCGTCTACCATGAAGTGAGAATTTACATTGTTGACCCACCATATTTGCATAAAATGTTTTACTACCAAGGCACGTAAAGTCTTACCTTATAATCTTCTTAATCGGGGCGACATCAAACTGCTTTTTCAAAACCGTATCGATCAACTTCTGAACGCCTGCTTTCACTTCTTCCTCGCTCACTTTCTCCATGAGTACAGCGCCATTGCCATAGATCCAGGCCAATAGTACATTAGGGTGATAATCAACTGAGAGCAAGCCGAATATTTCTGTTACCCATTTCTCTCCTGCTGAGAATTTGGCCTTATCTTCGTCTCGCCACAGTAATGGGAAATTGGCTGGAGATTTAGGCCACCAGGGTTTTTCGAATTCAATATATATTTTGTCCAAAATACACATTTCTAGGTTTTGTATCGATTTCACTTTCTCTACTGGTAATGGTGGGTTGAAGAGATTTGCATATCTGTAGTAAATAAAAGTTTATTATAAGAAAATGAATGAACGAGTTCATTTGAAGAATGACGTTTATTTTATTACTGTGTTTTAAGTATATATTATTTAAATCCTCACCTTTCTTTTAGAACCCCAACAGACAATGTAACAATAACACTCTTGGCTGCATACAAACTTCCATCCTTACAGCTGACCTGCACCAGCGGGTTGTCCAGCCCACGGTGGATCGTGTCCCACCTAATATTATCTACTTCTTTATTTAGATGGATCTGCAGTGGAATCTCTTTGGTCGGATCTGGGTATTTGTTCTAAAAAAAATATAATCAGATGAAATAATGGAATATTTCTTAAAAGCAGGGAATCATTCCTGTCTGTCCATCATTTCTGTTCAACTGAAGGAAAAAAGTCTACTGATGCCAACTGGGAACTTGGGTAACTAAAGATGGATTCTTGAGATTAGTTCGAAAGGAAAAAGCAATGAAAGTATGTATAAGAATGATATTCGGCTGGAGTGGTGACTATAAGCCGAGAAGAGAAGGTTGGAGTCACATACATTCAGCAGTCCAATCCTTCTTTTTCTTTTCTTGTGGCAATTCCCTCGTAGGGTATACTAAAAACCGCAGGAGAAACAGGTGGGTCCAGTCCAATCGTCCAGTCTATCGCCGTCCATTGCTTAACGTAGGCCCAAGAAGCACTAACTATAATCAAAGTAAATTTATTTTCCGTCGTACCATTAGGATTTCTAATATAGTCTTGAATCCTTTTCCCTTCCAGTTGAGCATGACATCTTTGTAACTGTTCCACCATTCTATGACTCCTCTTAACGACTTGCCTTTTTTGGGATCGTCCTGTCCGCCCAAATGATTGTCTCTTTCATAAAATTCCACGAAGGACCGCGACAATTTCGGATCCTTTTTAAGTATTTCGTTTGTGTGTTCTCTAAAAAACAAGAATTTTCTGTTTGAAAGGATAATATTTTTCTTCAGCAAAAAAAACAATGAAATATTCTTACTGCACATTTATTAAATACCGACGTTTTGGGAGTAATTTTTTATATCTGCCAATTACTAGGTAGGTGCCTACCGGGGTCCGTGTGGTGACGGATTAAGAATACAGAGTGTCACCACCCCTATTCATCCCGTGGGTGTCGTAAGAGCCGACTAAGGGAAAAAACTACGGAGAACAACAGCACTGCAGAGAGAAGGAAAACTTGACACAAACCCTATACCAACCCGTCTGGCCAGCGTGGTATAGTAGGCCATAACCTCCTTTCTAAGGAGAGGCTTATGTCCAGCAGTGGACTATTAAAGGCTGTTGATGTTGTTCGGTTCGTGAACATGCCTGTGTGAAGGAAGAAACTGATCCAAATATAATTCGTTAAGACAAAAAAAGATTACTCACGCCTGTCTCACGCATTCAGATATTGTCCGAGAGTTATATTTGTCTGCCTTTGCCACCTCATCATCTAATGCGGTCAGAATTTGTTCAGCTTTGTCTGCTGCTACGAGTTCCCCGTCAGAGAGCAAATAAAACGTATTCAGAGGTTCGGATCTACCGAGGAGGCCTAGTGGATTTGCCAGCTCAAATACTTCGTTGTCTTGGTCACCATGGCACCTGAAATCATCACGTACCGTAAACTACTTTTTTGTATGACAAAGTATGCTTTTCAAAGAGGAAAGGAGTCAAAGATTTTTGCTACAATCGCAACTGTCCAACCTAGTCATTTTATCCAATAAAACAGAAAACTTGTATTTTATTCCTGAGTAAGATCGCGAGAGAATTTCTTCAGGGTTTTGAGGGCAATTGATACCACTAGCAGTGCCAACGTTAGGTTAGGTTATTAGGAAAATTTTAGGAGGGGTCCGGATGTCTTAATAACAGCAGTTTCCGGATCCCTCCTATTACAGGCGCAGAATTGCACACCGTGTGGTTTTATCCGGTCCGATTCCGACACACCACCCCGCCGCAAGCCCCGGTGGGGGACGGCCCGAGGGGGTTGCCACACGTAAAAAAACTAGGTTATTAGGAAAACTTGTATTACTACTATATAGGAAAACTTATTTTTTATTCATGATAAGAATAGCGATAGAATTTCTTTGGAAGGGGTGGATGAGTGTCTGGAGTTTGAAAACAATTGATAGAGCTAGAGCTCTAGGCGCCAGGTAGGCGCGCCAAGTAGTAAAACAATTTCCAGAGATTAGTAAATTACTAATGGACTAATGGTGATTGTTGAGAGACACCTGTACTTGACCTTTATTACTAAATATTGTTTCATTATTATAAGACTATATATAAAAGTAATGACTATAAAAACGAGTAAGTGTCATTTGAATGTTTTAGGACCAGCTGGTTCGACTCCTTCACATATTATTCTAATTACCAGTAAATATAAATAGTATTCATGTTTGAATTAAAGGTTTTGTACATACTTTTACACTCATATACTCAAAGAACAAGTCTCACGCCTGTATCCTCAAAGACAGAGGTCTACCATTGTCTCCGTCAACCCCTTCGGCCGCCTTCGGGGTATAAAACGCCTATAATTTTAGACCAACTTATAGTCCGAGAGCTGGCATCAATTTTTGGGTAGGTATTTGCGTCAAGCTGAAAACTTGTCCTTTACCTCTTTTATTATATCCTAACACGGAACTACATACCTGATGAGTAGCAGATCTAAATCAACTCCTAAATGTTGCCAAAAATCTGTTTCAGACAATTTGAAATTTTAACAGGGTATTATTTATAATTAAAAAAAATATATATTAAAAAGGCAATAATAACATAAAGACAAGACATTTAGGGGGGGCTTTCTGTCTGCAAGGTGACAAAAAAAAAAATAGGTTCGAGTGAGTAGGGCTATAGGCAAGCTGTAGCGTGAGTGAGAGCGTTTATTAACAGCTGTCTGCGTACTCGCTCGCCGCGTTTCTACTTTCTCTGGCGAGGTCACGTGTATTACAAAGGGTGCGGTTCTGTCGTGGAATGAATTAGTTTCATTTTTGCACTCATAATATGTATAATGATTTTATCTAAATTGGATTTGTAGTTTTATATTTGTAATCATTACCTACTTTTTTAATACGTTAGTCTTCAGTAACTTTAATATATTTTTTATTCAATTTTCAGTTCAAATTTTGAGGTAAAATAAAGAAAGCAAACATGAAAAAAAATCAATTTCTTAAATTTTTGATGTAGCGGCAAAAATATTAGTCATCATCATCAGCCTATTGTTGTCCTCTGCTGAACGAAGGCCTCCCCATAGGAGCACTAAGCATCACGGTCTTGGGCAATCCGTATCCATCCGCTGCCAGTCATAAAAATATTAGTACTATAAAAAATATTTATTGAAACAAAAGTTGTTGATATGTATAGTAGGGCAAAACCTCCTTTCTAAGGAGGAGCCTATGTCCAGCAGTGGACTAGTAAAGGCTGTTGATGATGAAAAGTTGTTAAAAAATTAATTTTCTGAAGAAAAGTCTTGATTTCTTGAAAAAAAAACAAATCGAAAATTTGAATGATTCATTTTATTTTGAATTGTATTAAAATATACAAAAAAAAAACAACAATATTTATACACCGTTTTCAACACAATTACACAAAATGTTATATTGTTTACTATTACTAATATTTACTGTTACTAAAATTGAGGGGTAGATTTAGCCCCGCAACACACCAGCCAGGTCTGCAGTTCCGTGTTGGGTATAATAGAAGAGGTATAGGAGGTTCAGCTTGCCTCAAATACGTACCCAAAATTTGGTGCCAGCTCTCCTACTATAACGCACTTTAGGAATCAGATGGGAAAATTGGGAGAATATTAAAATGTAAGGAAGGTGTGTACATTTTTCCAAATATTGTACACATATATACAAAATAAAATTTCGTGTGGTGACGAATTAAGAACACGGAGTGTCATCACCCCTACTCATCCCGTGGGTGTCCTAAGAGACACCAAAACTTTTCTAAGGAGATACTATGTCCAGCAGAGGACTATTAAAGGCTGTCGATGATGATGATGACAAAATAAAATTTACTAAAGTGCAAGACAATTAGAGCAAGATTGTCTTTCAGCGCCCTAGGCCCAGGGCTGGTCCAGCACTGCGCAGCCGACTGGGACTCCGCCCAGCATACGCTGGAAGACTGCCTCGCGTGTGCGTCTGAACGCGAGGTCCTGGTCGACCAAATCGGACGAGACCTGTCCCCGCCAGCAATCATTGGTGCCATATTGGTGGCAGATTAACTGCTGCGGTAAGCGATGGCGGCCCGATCGCAAAATGCGATCCGTGGGCGGGGGGGAGGGCTGAAATAACACGGTGCGGGTCCTCCTCAGAGCAGGACGCCAGAGACCGGATCATACTCTGGATCATACCCGAGAAGCCGGAGATCTGAAGGGATTTTCCACCACGTCAACAAATAAACAAAAAAAAAGAAGGCCCAGGGCTGGCACTGCCCTTGAGATTGTTAAATATCCTAAAAACTTACCATGCCGCACCAATGTCGATGAACTTGTCACCGAATTCCACAGAACACACTCTCCCTCCGATTCTATCAGCTGCTTCTAACCCTAAGACTTTGAGACCAGCGTCGTGGAGTTTCCGCATCGCGGCTAACCCGGCCGCACCGCAGCCGATTACTATAACATCCATCATTCGCCTGGAAACAATACAATTTTTTCTCAATTTGATGTAGGTATAAGGTCCTTGTGGTGACGGATTAAGAATACGGAGTGTCACCACCCCCATTCATCTCGTGGGTGTCGTAAGAGGCGACTAAGGGAGCAAACTACGTAGGACAAAGGCACTGCAAAGAGAAGGAAAACTTGACACAAACCCTACACCAACCCGTCTTGCCAGCGTGATATAGTAGGCCAAAACCTTCTTTCTAAGAAGAGGCCTATGTCCAGCAGTGGACTGTTATAGGCTGTTGATGTGATGTATAAGGAACTACCTTAAACAAACTCTAATACAATTTAAAAAGGTTATAAAACAGATAACTTATAAATTTTGTGTTCTTTGATAACTCTGTATGTCCTTACATATATATATATTTGTACTGGTATAAATGCACAATGGAAATACAAAACACTAGGGAATCATTATTGTATATGAACCTACAAAAGATAAATGTCCGAATTGAACCGACAGACAGGAGGGCGTCTCACATCCCATCTCGTAAATATTATTTCGGATAATGTGACGGACGCTCCGGACAGTTCTCAGGGTCATGAACATAGATTAAATCTAAATAATACATACCTTAGTCAACAACAACGTTGCAACTCAAAATAATGAATTTAAATAATTTCGTTACACGTCCTTACACGTCCTCTCTCTATGACATGAACCTAAAGAATATCTAGTTTGTAGTATAATCGTCCATTACATAATCTTTAATAAAGATGACGCAATATTGGATCATTTTTGGTAAATATGGTGCAATAGAGGGGCCCGGCGCTTCGACATTTACTAAATTGGATTAGGCTATCTTTTGATTAAATTAAGAGACTGTTTTGTTTGTCAATAAACTGTTTTGTTTGTCAATAAATTTGTTTTTTTTTTCCATTTAATGTTCATAAAATCTTGGGTTATGAAGGTTTTGTGTGCGAATGCGGACTGGTCAAATTCAGTAAACAATTAGTTACTATGAAGCGGTATTGTTTCTTAATGCTCTGAAGTTCCATTCGGTGCGTTTCAACTTCAGAGCATTCGAATTTTTTATCCATTTGTATTTAAATAAGATAAAAAAATACGTATTTACAGAAAGATAAAAAATTCGAAGGCTATGGATTTGGTTAAAAGCAAGCTGAATGCGGTAACCACACTGCAACATAGGTAAGTTGCTTTTAAATAAATCTCTGACTAGTATCTTTAAAATCATTCTCACACTCCCTAATATTTCGTCCTTGACCATGGACGTATAAAAAAAGTCGGGCGGAACTCTCGCTAATACAAAACTGAGGCACTGTAATGGCGGCAGTGCGAATGAGTTTTGGGGCTGCCAAGTTACCCAAATTTATACCCTAACAACACAGACAATAAATAAAAATATTTTACTGTTTAATGTCCTAAAAGTATTTTTTTTATAATAATGTCTTTTACTTCGAGAGGTTCTTGAAATTTTCCCTAATTTCGAGATGTGGTGAAACGGAATAGTTAAATATGTTTCTGCTACATATCTAATAAGACTTATTTTATGTTCTATTCCGACGAAATTATGTTCAGATTCTTAGTTGAAAAATGCTTTCATTGCCAACAAACTTTTCTAGAATTATTGTGAGAATAAATTTGTTGTCTTTATTTTCACCATTGCAAATTCTAATTATTTAAAGCCAATCATTTCTCCATATTCCGTTTTCCTAGTAAAAAAATATGAAATAGTATACATAATAGTAACTATTAAATAAATAACCTTAATAAATTGATTTTAATAACAAACCAAAAAGTTCCTTTGTTTCGGGTAATTTGCACATGCGAATATTGGCAACACATGGCTCATAATGAATTCTTTTGTTCTAGCGAATGCTTATTAATTGTAATGTATAAAATCTGGAAATAAGTGATTGAAATATTCATTTAACTAAAAAACGTGATTCCTGAATTTTTCTTTCACGCAAAACATGTCGTAGTTTTATATTGGTGGTGGACACTATAAGGCGCTGTCCTCCACATTTTATACAATTCTGGAATAATTCGAACTAATTAATCCTATGGCGCAACGTAATGCGTCTCGCTGTCTTGATGTTTGCGAGCGTAATGGCCGACTAATGTGAGTAAGTGTGCGTACCGGCATGTACCTACAGCGAGCTGGCCGACTATGAGTGACACAGTTTTTGAAGTAAAACTTCTTTATGCACCCATGTCTTGGTTAGTAAGCTGGTGAATGCGTGACGAGAGCGAAAAGGGAGATATAGGTTAGTGAAGGTAGAAAGAGTGAGAGGTGCGAGCACACATATTTTTTCTCTCTTTCTTTCATAGGCACGAAGTTTTCTTCAGTCGTGTGGTCTTTAACACACTCGTTTTTTTTTTGTTAGCGAGACTGTCTGACTGCTTTTATACGTCCATGTCCCTAACGTAATATCATATAAATAATAAAAATGTATAACTATGTTTTAAAAATAATAAAATATGTACATATTTGCTATATAGACTGAAAATAAGTAAAAAATACCAACGTAATAAAAATAGTTTTAATTATAAAAAATCTATGCGTACAAAGATTAGCTCCGTATTATTAGAAAACTTACAATTTAAAAACACTTTTGTAGTGTGTAGTCAGAAGCGTGGCGGCTACATGAGGTCTGATAACTTTTGACAGTGCGAGCCTTAAGCTGCGTTTTCACGTTACGAGTAGGCTCGGACCGAGTGCGCTCGTACGAGCCTTCTCGTATAATAGGCCGTTTACACGCATAGCGAGCCTCGACAAGTGTCCATATTTTTATTATCTACAAAAAAACACAAAACTACAAAAAAAAAAATCTAGCCCTACTGCTCAACTACAATATTTGTAACATCAAATTGAGCAGTAGGGAACAAGTACGCGCCAACGTGTAAATACGTCGCAAACGCTTGCAAGCGGTGCAAGCTTCCTTTGATCTGTGTTCAAAAACCGACACTAGTACCGATCGACGACGAGCATACGCGAGCTGAGCCAAACACCCCGTTCACACGCTTTTGTATGTGGGCTAGATATTTTTTTTTTGTAGTTTAGTATTTTTTTGTAGTTAATAAAAATATGTCCACCTCTTCTATGTTTGCCTGTCCAAAACAATAGCACACTCGCAAGCGTGTAAATGGCATCCAAGCGTTTGTAAAGACTTGTGGCTTATGGACGTTTGCCAAGCCTCGGCGCGCATGTAAACTAGGCATAAGATTGCATTCGGATTGTAGTATACACGTTACGAGTTAAATAGCGCCCGAGTATCATTTTATCTCGTTGTTTGATTGTACTACATCCAATTTCAAGACGTCCGATGATGACGATCTTCTACTGCGAGGCATAGAAATAGTGGCAGATAGTAATAAGCAACTTGCGCCCTACATAACTGGTTGATTAAGACAGCCTTGCGTTCCTGGTACGTGGACCCAAGAATCAAGCTCCAATCATATAGCTGATCTTGTGAACTAGGTGAATGGTCATTATTTTCGGTCAGAATAGAACGAAGAATTAGTTTCAGACACTACTTCATGAGATAATGTGCCTTTACATAGCAAAGTAGCAGAATATTCTGAAATACCTGTGTTTTCGTATACTCTTATAAGTTCTTTTTTTTTAATTTATTTATTTACATAACTACACAATTAGTTAAATGCAGGTAAACCTTAAACCACTGAGGTTTATGCGGCATGCCACAACATGCAAAATCTATTAAGTACATAACAGTTAATAGCTTAATAACATAAGCAATTACCATAATAACATTACTTAGGAGTATTCAGTTTAGGGTAGAATATAAAAACATAATATTTACGAGCGGGCGGACACTTTAATTCCCGAACACACAAAGTAAAACAGGTAAACATCGAAAACAGTAAAACATTATTACAAAACTACAGCGAATAAACTACTAATATTATTTATTATTTAACTGTTATAAACCCTAAACACACGATAGAAATCTATCTGCAATTTTAAACCGTACCAATGATGGATTTTTTATTTTTAACGAAAGATCCTGTAGATTTTATTTTTAATAGTTCTTGCTATTCTAAATTTTATTGAATTTGTTGTTCACGTCTTGGTTTTGGCCTTTTTTGTTGACACCATTTTGTTTACATAAAATCATCCGGCGCACACGAAAAAATAGAACGGCACGAGTGCACACGGATGGCGTGTCTTTAGGATACGAGTAGCATCCGTAATCCATCAGTAATCATCCGAGCGCACTTGGTTCGAGCCCACTCGTAACGTGAAAACGTGGCTTATGGTCTCATCTTGGCAACATTTTACATGAAAATTACATGTTAACATTTTTTTTATTTATTTATATAAATTTTCAGACCTCTGGCATCAAAATTTGCGGCAGTCTCATACAAACTTTAATCCTCTAGTTTAAGGAGTTGAGGGGTAATAGTTAAAAGTTTTTCTTATTTGTGTACTAATACTAGCTAACATACCAAGTTTCAGCTTTCTAGGACTGCAGGACCCTAAGAATTTTGATGATCATCAGTGAGTCAGTGACGAAATCGTTTTTTTTTAGATATCAATAAAATCTAAAGTATAAGAGCTATGCAATTAAAACTTTTAATAAGTCCACTACTAACATCATATCCGAAGATTTTTGTTTATCTGGTATAATCCAAACTCAAGTTATGAGGGTTCATAAAACGACGAAACGCTTCTAGAAAAGCTAGGTAATGCGCTTGCGCTTGGCTTGGCTCGTCTTGGCTGGGGACACTACCGTGCCCCTAGATATTAATCAAATAGACATAACAGATGTAAATATAGGTAGTAATTAGATAAGCATCCTTTGAAGGATGGTCTAAATCGGTAACGATTACGATAGTGTTTTTTTTTTCGGGATTTCTGTTGTGCAAAATCTTCTGTTATGTATTCAGTCTATTTTTTTGAAGACATCACTTTGCATAGAAAGTACATAAGTAACATAATTGACAAATACATTAGTAACTCTTGCAATACAGTTATATAGACAATAAGTTAGTTTTATAACACTGCTCTTTCTATTCGACTCTAGCTCCGAGTTTCGTCTCTTGCACACTAACGGCCAGTCGACGCCTCGAAGCCTCCAGAAGCTCCGCCCTGGGCCTAACTTTATTTTGTAGTAGCTTCTTTTTAATTTTAGAATTAAGATTTTTAAAATTGTATTACTATACTAGTTTGTATTACGACACCTACGGGATGAACAGGGGTGGTGACACTCCGTGTTCTTAATCCGTCACCACACGGACAACAGAGGCCCAAGTGTGAATTAAGAATGTAAATTTCACAATTTAAAATGTGTAATTTCACGTCACGGTGACAGCGTTCGGCGTTGAAATGCACCAATCGCAACGCCGAACGCGCTCGCTGCCGAAAGCGAGTTGATGTGAAATAAACTTACACTTAGGCCTCTGATAGCAGGGGCCGCAGGCCGCCAGAGAGGGGACCTCTGGTGGCAAATTGATTGCTGCGGTAGGGCATGGAATCGCCAGCCTGATTGAATTAAGATGCGATCGGGCCGCCATGCCTCGATTGAGGGGGGAAGTGTTTTCCATTGGGATAGGGCCTGATAAGGCATGGTGTCAATTCGGGGAGGACCTGAAATAACATGGTCCGGGTCCTCCCCAGAGTAGGACACCTGAGGCCGGCCGTCGGGGTGGTTTTTAGTGGAATCACCACATACTCCTGGTTCATAGTCCCCGAGGAGCAGGAGATCCGAAGGGATTTTCCACCCCGTCAACAAAAAAAAAAGGCCTCTGATAGCAAGCGTTTTATCGATAAGATTCATGATCGATAAATTTACATTCGTTCCATTTCACGAGATGACACGTTTTTTTTTAAAAGATTACCTAATTTTATGTTACATTTTATACAACGTGGTTTGGAGTTGGTTTGAAATCGTTTAAACAACAACTATTTTCTGGTACGTCAGTATGTTTTTTTTTTTAAATACGAAGCAAACGAATCACCTGATCCTACCGCCAACCATAGACACCTGTCCATGGTTGGGACTTATCATCATTCATTAGATTGCAGGTGTAAGTCAAGAGTCTCAAGTTTGTTACCACCCTTTGAGTGATTCACATTAAACTTTATAATAACAACTACATATATTATCCCCAATTATATTACGCACTCTGAATATAATTGCGGGTGAGATAGATTTATTCTAATGCTCACTGAATGAATTCGCAATAACATCATTAAGAATTATTTCTTATAATAAATAAGTAGATGGTATAACACTATCGCATTGGGCTAAACCTGAAATGATAGTTGTTTTTAATGGAAATAAATATCACGTACCTGAAACTCGACCTGAACCTATTTTAGAACAATCTGGAGCTTTAAGCTAATATAATAGATCCTTCTAAGAAGATACCTGGGTTGTCTTATTGAAAGCCGTAATAACATTTTAAATCTATATAAATAAAACCGGTAGATCCACGTATATTGTTTAGTTTGACAGATTGTTTTAATCTACAACAATGCTACTTAAACACAAACATAAAATATTTGTTTAAAAATAAACTTTAACTAAAAACTATTCAGAATGAATATATTAAATTACCATTTATATTGCCAGACAGATAAAAAGTTTGTCACGGTTCGTAAATAATATAACAGACAGAAATAAATTTTACTTTTTTTACCTATTATTAAGTAGGCGCCGAATGTCGTGAGATGCAATATCTAACTAACCTTTCTTTTTGTTTGAATTTGTGTTTTTAACCCAAAATAGTTAACAAAATGCATTAAAATAACGAATATTACTTACGACAGCTTGAATGTTGTCTAACTCACACAAAAGTAATTCACTCACTAGCACAGTGTGTCATTAACTAAGATTCATCTGTTTGTTCACTCGTAAACGTGACGCGATTACGTAAGAACACGATCATATAAATTGTGATAACACAAACTTGTTATTCTTCAGTTTTATCTGAATATACCACTGTTCGTAATTCAATTTGGGTACACATTAGTAAGTGGAATGACTGGTGAATGGTTTTAGAACGCAGCGCCCGACAGTTTTCATGGTCGAGTAACTATTTATATTTGGCGGATTTTTTATTAAATAATGTGTTTGTGCTTTGTAGGTACAAGGTGAATGCGTGCTTACAGATTAAATGTTTCCGATGTGCAGTGTTTATTTATATTGGGCTGTACAAACAAGTCGTATTTAAAATGTTTGGGTGACGGAGTTGTAAATCCATTCAGATCTCCGGCTTCTTTTGGACGCAGGAACAAGGAATATTCGGGCCCATTGCTCTGGGGATGATCCGGACCATGTGATTTCAGGACCTGCCGAAGCGTCGTGTCTAACCAGGCCCTATCTCGGGAGAAGCCGGGAAACTTGTGATACTCGAGTTCTTCGCTAATCGCCTACCATGGAGTGGAGTTAAAAGTGACTGACGTTATGATAAGCCTTAATGTCTTGTTAAAACTATTTCCATATTATATTAATGATCACTCACTCACTAGTTTATCTTTTATTAAAGCACCCAAGATCTAACCTTAAAATTCTCGTAATCGGAGTGACATCGGACTGCTTTTTCAGAACCGTATCATCTGAACGCCTGCTTTACATGCATGCTTCATACGTCCAAGACTAATGTATGTAATAAAACCCCATTTCACAGGTTGTTATAAAACCTCGGTAAATAAAAAATATATTTAAGTTTTTTTTATAATCCGCACTAGAAAAAAAGAAGGACCAAGCGCGCTTCACGCTTTGTTTCTTTTTTTGAAATATATTAATTAGAAGTAAGTCAACTCAACTCCTGATATCATTTACTCTATTGGCAAAGAAGTGTAATCAATCGACTCTACATTGCAGACTACTGGGAATAGCAAAACATATAACGTATAAAAGTAAAAGAATCTTTATTTTAAAAGCATTTTGTTCTATTTGCTTAATTTTATTACAAAAAGATCAGTTATCTGTGGATGGAATACTTATTTAGATTTGTTGAACAAATAAAAACACACTGATTATAAAAAAAAATTGGTTTTTATTATTTGTTCCGTCATTTTACCATTATACTAATCTTTGAAAACTCTCAATCAGTCTTTCAGCTTCTCTGAACCCAGATTCAATGGCTCCGTGGACGGCCGTGTGCCTGTGATGAGAAGTAGCTTCTCCCGCGAAACAAACAACAGGGAACCTGTTGCTGCGGTACAAAGGCTCTGATAGAGTGATAGCAGAACCGCCGTTCTCTTCTAAAATCGCTGTCCTGTGAGCGTAGGAGCCGCGTGCCAACGGGTTTAGTGCCCATTGTGACCTGAGAGTACAAAAAGGTGTTGATTGGGAATTGATATGCAATAGGAGGAAGGACTGTGGTGACTGTTTGGACACCTGAACTTGTGTTCGTGTGACTTGGTGCTGTCAGACCGCGACCTAGGTTAGTTTTATTGCTGATACAAAAGATTCTATGTTTGTTCGTATTTTTAACACTGTCGAAACGTTGAACCTATATACTTGATAGGAATATAAAGAAGGACAACGGATAGCAGGCCAAAGCTTAGAATAAAATAATATTTTCAACCAGTGCGAGTACAACCATAACTCGATTTAGGGTTACTGCTTACTTCGGCTTTTCCCCGCTAGATGACGTTGATGTGTGTTATTGTTGTAAGTGAATGTCGCCATTTATATTGGCCAACAGAGAACATAGGTCATCATCATCATCAAAAAATTTTACTAGTCCACTGCTGGTCATAGGCTCCTTAGAGAGGAGATTTTGGCCTACTATACATCGCTTGCCAAACTGGTTGGTATAGGGTTTGTTTCAAGTTTTCCTTCTCTTTACAGTGCTGTTATCCTGCAGAGTTTGCTTCCTTAGTCACCTCTTACGACACCAATGGGATGAATACGGGTGGTGATGGTGACACTCCGTATTCTTAATCCGTCATTACACGGACGGAGAACCTACTACTAACTAACTTTTATTGATATGGCTTAATGTCTTGTTAAAGTTTAATATTTTTATATCATATGATTGATTTGGTTCAAACCCACTGGTTTATTTTTATTAAGGCACCAAAGATCTTACCTTAAAATTCTCTTAATCGGAGTGACATCGAACTGTTTTTTCAAAACTGTATCGATCAACTTCTGAACGCCTGCTTTTACTTCTTCCTCGCTTAGTTTCTCCATGAGTTCAGCGCCATTACCATAGATCCAGGCCAATAACACATTAGGGTGATAATCAACTGAGAGCAAGCCGTAAATTTCTGTAACCCATTTGTCTCCTGCTGAGAATTTGGCCTTATCTTCGTCTCGCCACAGTAATGTGAAATTGGCTGGAGATTCAGGCCACCAGGGTTTTTCGAATTCAATATATATTTTGTCCAAAATACACATTTCTAGGTTTTGTAACGATTTCACTTTCTCTACTGGTAATGGTGGGTTGAAGAGATTTGCATATCTGTAGTAAATAAATGTTTATTGTGAGAAAATCGAATCGAGGATGTATTTGAAAATTAGCAGACGGTCACCGGCTGGAGGATAAGGGCATTGCCCTTCCCCCTTCCCCCCGAGCTATATATTGCCACTCCAGTCGAGCCGGAACATGGTTCTCCCATGAACATTAATATCATTTTATCACTAACACTCATTATCAGTTGAGAAACATTATATAAAACCTATTTTAACATCATCCTTGATGCCGATAAAGTGATGACTGATGATGAAATGATTAAACAAAAATGTCAAATGTAATCATGTATAAGAAAAAAAAAACAATTAACATATTCTAGCATTTAAGGTTTATTAAGTCTATTTATTAAAAATTACACGATCTGTCGCAAAAACCTGGTACTTAATATAATATTTTACTTGTTTCGGCAGTATATACACTAAAATTGGTACGATACAGAGAACATTCGCATGGCCCCTGCGCAAGAATGACACGCAAAATTCTTCCTTCCACATTTTTGCTCTTCTCTCTTAATCTATTAATTCCCAGAACTCTTCCAAGCTTAAATTGTATTAATAACAACAAAGAGATCATATTCAGTGCAGTCCTTTTTTGTTCTTTAAAAAAGACCACGCCTGCATTAGGAATATATCCCTGTGTCGCGGGGGACTTTACAAACATAGATGAAACGGACACAAAGAACACCCAGACTCAGAACAACAATTTGTGGATCACACAAAGTGTAGTCCCATGTGAGGTTTGAACCCACAACACTCGGCGTAGTAGGAAGCGGCGTGGCGACCACTTAAACCACTACGCCGTCAGTGCGGTGATGTCCTTCAGAGGTTATGTTTTGTCCCTCTACGGCTCTACAAACACACGCACCTTGATCACACATTCAACTTTGGCAGAATTGTTGACATTGCCACATACAAAAAAAATGACAAATGCATCGTTTAATTTTATTTTTCATATCATGTTTCTAAATTCGACTTTATGCTTTACATATAAAGAAATATTGCAGGCTAATTGCATAATAATGTTGTCTTGAAATTCTTACCTTTCTTTTAGAACCCCAACAGACAAGGTAACAATAACACTCTTGGCTGCATACAAACTTCCATCTTTACATGTCACCTGCACCAGCGGGTTGTCCAGCCCGCGGTGGTTCGTGCCCCACCTAATATTCTCAACTTCTTTATTTAGAAGGATTTTCAGTGGAATCTCTTTAGTCGGATCTGGGACTTTGTTCTAAAAAAAATGAAAATCAGATTGAAATCTTGAGAAAAGGAATCCTTGCCAGGGTCAGGAAAAAATACATCAGCATCGAGTTATGACCATGGTCAGTGCTCTGACTGAATGCCTTATGAGATGTGTAAATATAGGAGTCACGTCAGATGGTGAGGCCATGCGTTACCATGATTGACTCTTGACGTAATACATTCATAATGTAGGGTAAACAAAACAAACCTTGTAAATAAATCTAATATGCACACTAATCGTAAAAAATTTATACTAGTTCTTTATAACAGTAGCTGACAATCGAGTTTTTGTTCTCTTTATTAAACGTCAAAAAGGTTTTTTTTAAGTTACTTTTAGGCAATAAAAACTTGTAACGTCAGAGCTTGCTATCATTAATTTATTTACTTTGATTTGTTTCAATCTTGAAAACAAAAATATTCATTTTTATTTACTAGCTTAAAAAGCCATATTTTACGAATAATAATTTCGGCCTGCTCACATGACAGAGCGCAAGCCCATTGCAACCGGCCACGAGCAATATCAAATCTAAAGAGAAGATTGGCAAAGGAAGCAAAAGGATTAAGATATGATATGCAACTGGAAACGGAGAGTGTAAACAAAAACCCTTATTCATCTCGTGAGTGTCGTAAGAGCCGACTACGGGAGCAAATTACGCAGGACAACAGCACTGCAAAGATAAGGAAAACATGACACAAACCCTATACTAACCCGACTGGCCAACGTGGTATAGTAGGCCAAAACGTCCTTTCTAAGGAAAGGCCTGTGTCCAGCAGTGGACTATTAAAGACTCTTGATAAAGCACTAGGTCAAGTAAGTCAGGTTTGCATACAATCAACGCGAGGCCCCATTTATTGGTAAGTCCGAACCTTCTAACTAAAGGTTATAGTAACATATTTATTATAACAAGAATTCAGCTCTACTGTGGCGCTTCTTCACTAACTGTAATTAAAGCAAATTTGTTTTCTACCTTACCAGTAAGACGTCTAATATGGTCTTGTACCCTCTTCCCTTCCAATTGAGCATGAATTCTCCCTCACTGTTCCAAACTTCTATGAGCCCTCTTAACGACTTGCCTGTTTTAGCGTCGTTCTGTCCACCCAGATGATTGTTTCTTTCAAAAAATTCGACGAAGGACCGTGACAATTTTGGATTTCTTTTAAAGATTTCGTTTGTGTGTTGTCTAAAAAACAAGGATTTTCTGTTCAATTTAAAGTAATATTTTTCTTGAGGAAGTAAAACTAAGAAATACATTTGTTAAACGCCGCAGAGACATCTCAGAGACTTGGAAGATTCTTTTTTACACCCACTTATAACTACTTACATTGTTCGGGTCGTGAACTTGGTTATGAATTATGGTAAATAAAAAAATACTTCTAATAAAGAAACTGATTAATTCGTTATGACAAAAATAAAATTACTTACGCCTGTCTTACACATTCAGAAATTGTTCGAGAGTTATATTTGTCTGCCTTCGCCACCTCATCATCTAATGCCGCCAGAATTTCTTCAGCTATATCTGCTGCAACGGTTTTGCCATCAGAGAGCAAATAAAATTTATTATCTGGTGCAGGTCTGCCGAGGAGGTCTAGTGGATTTGCCAGCTCAAATACTTTGTTGTCTTTTTCACCGTGACACCTGAAATCATCAAGTATCGTAATCAACATTTTAGAACGCATTAGTTATGAATGGCCACCGTGTCAGACTTGCGGCCGTTTATGAAAAAAAACAGTAACATTCCACATTGCGCCGACCTAATTAAACTGAGAAAAAAGTAAGAAGATGTTTTGAACATGTTTTGAATATAATAAGAATACAATACGAACTCCTCGCATACGACATTCTGATCTCAAACTAGGTAGAATTTTTCCTATGGTAACCAGACTTGTGACATACTTGTATATTTCTAAAAACAAGTACGTACTATAGATAAAGACCCAGGATAATTGAATGCCGTACGTGTGGTGACGGGTTAAGAATACAGAGTGTCATCACCCCTATTCATCCCGTGGATTTCGTAAAAGCCGACTAAGGGAGCAAACTCTGCAGGACAACATCACTGCCAAGAGAAGGAAAACTTGAAACAAACCCTATACCAACCCGTCTGGCCAGCCTCTTTTCTAAGGTGAGGCCTATGTCCAGCAGTGGACAATTAAAGGCTGCTGATGAATTCATTGCGCTCATCACACTATATTTGTCCTGGGTGGAGATCATAATCTGGCTCAGAAGGCAGAATCACTAATCACTACAACAACAGGAATATCGATATGAGTAAATGTAAGTATAGTTATAATAAAAAATATGTATCTCAAATCATCGTAGGTGATTTTAAATTATCACGTCTATTATGAGCGCTTATCATCTTAAAACATGACGTACGCAATTTCGTGTTAGCTTCTTGACCTTTATGTTCATACGGTTTTATGTACTTTCTCCTTCACTTTATTTATTTATTCATACATGTTTTTCTCAATCTTCATCCACTTCTGTTATTTTCTGTTTCAGATTGCCATCTTACTTTAAAAATACCCCAACATTTAAGTAGTTCTAGTTATACTCGTATGATCAAAAATACTGTAGTTTTACCCGACTGCCAAGGAAGGGTTATGGTTTTTGCGTATATCTCGTATGTTTGTTTGTAAATTTCTTATTACCTCGTATCTTTCAAATGGCTGGATGGATTTCGACAGTTAAGGTATGGTTTTATCCGTTTGAAAAACTCAAGTGTCCTTAGATGGCTTTTTGGGGGACAAACAAAATGGCGGCTTTTTGGCGCAAAATAGCAAGAGGTATCGCCTCTTGCTATTTTGCGCCAAAAAGCCGCCATTTTAGGGTATCAAAATCAGAAAATTAAAAAGGGATTACAAAAATATATTAAGTTATATATTTAAATTTAATAACGAATAAGAATAGTGGTTGAAAAAGATTTTGATAGCGTAAAAATGTGCCATGTTTGTGTCGGACCTGCTGTTTAGTTCTGTTTAGTGCACTACTTTTAAATTGTTATTTTGCAGTCGGATTTTTGATTTTTTAAATTATAATACTCGTTATCGATGTAATAATGTTGTTTGTATACGTCGATACCCATTTGTCTGTCTCTCCTCAATTTCTGTCAAATGGAGATATTTAAATGAGTACATTTGTCAATCATCGATCCCGTGGGTGTCGTAAGAGGCGACTAAGCGAGCAAACTAAGCAAGACAACAGCACTGCAAAGAGAAGGAAAACTTGAAACAAACCCTATACCAACCCGTCTGGCCAGCGTGGTATTGTGGGCCAAAGCCTCCTTTCTAAGGAGAGGCCTATGTCCAGCAGTGGACTAGTATAGGCTGTTGATGATGATGATGATTTGTCAATCAAAATCGAAGACTTAATTCTACTGATGAATAAGGTTTTAAGAATTCCATTGTAATTGGCAACACCAGTCCTAGGAAAAAGTTAGCGACAGGATCGCTCTAGGCAAATTAGAAACAAATTTTGGTTAAAAGCAACCTTTGATAGTGATTGTTAAGAGGCGCTTGGTAAAGAGTAAATATTGTTTTATTTGACAAATAACTATTTTGTTTTATCATTAAAGATACCGCACTAGGAATAAATCCTGTATCTCGGGGGACTTTACAAACATACATGAAACGGACACACAGTACACCCAGACTCAGAACAACAATTTGTGGATCACACAAAGTGCTATCCCATGTGGGGATAGAACCCACAACACTCAGCGCAGTAGGAAGCGGCGAGGTGACCGCTTAAACCATTACGTAATCCGTGCTGTCGGTCCTTGCAACTATGAGTAAATGTGATATAAACATCAAAAGCGGTTAAAACTTCCTTACCTTTGAAGACCCAGCGAGTTTACCAACTTACTTTTAAGATTTCTAGGTCAACAACAGCCTTTAATAGTCCACTGCTAGACATAGGCTTCTCCTTAGAAAGGAGAATTTGGCCTACTATTTCTAGGTACATTTGGTAATTAATGTTTATTTGAATTAAAACTGAAATAAAACTTACCAAAGGGCATTGAAAGAAATCTCATTCTATTCTTATTCGGCTTGTTACTGTATCGTTATGAAAATTTAGTGTGGTGTTATAAAAATAATAGAAGTGAACTTACCATGCCGCACCAATGTCGATGAACTTGTCACCGAATTCCACAGAACACACTCTCCCTCCGATTCTTTCAGCTGCTTCTAACCCTAAGACTTGGAGACCAGCGTCGTGGAGTTTCCGCATCGCGGCTACTCCGGCCGCGCCGCAGCCGATTACTATAACATCCATTATTCGCCTAGAAACAATACAAATGTATTTTGTAGGTATTGGTATTCGTATACTTGAGGTGTTATTTCAGAAAAAATCTTAAAAAAAACAGTAGGGACCCTAGAGAAATCGAGGGAAACCCTCAAATTTTAAGCCCCGACTACGTGTTTTAGCTTGTTTCTCAAGCTATATATGTATTTGCATTTAATAGTCGTTATGTCATGTTCCTAAGCTGATGATGGAAGGGTCCTTGATCTTAAGGAGGATAACTATTTCAAGAATCTAATCATGTATTGACTTTGTTTTATTCATTCAAATTATTTGTAAGGTGTTTCTGTTGGGTTACAGAGATATGTGCAGAAGAGAGTAATAAAGGAGATTACAAAACATTAGTAGTAGTAGTACTTTAATATTAAAGTACAACGATGCTGCACGGATGGCGTAGTGGTTTAAGCGGTCACTTCGCCGCTTCTTACTGCGCTGAGTGTTGTGGGATCAATCTCCATATGGGTAATAACTTTGTGTGATCTACAAATTGTTGTACTGACTCTGGGTGTTCTTTGTGTTCGTTTCATGAATGTTTGCAAACTTCCCCGCGACACAGGATATATTCCTAGTGCGGGAGTTGTCTTTACAAAGAGGTAGGTATACACCATTTTAATGCCAAGGCCACAAGAGTAGACGGCAACATCCTCATTTGAATATTCAGAGCCAAACTATTAGATTTATTATATCAATTTCAATATAAATAAAATTAACGAATATATATTTAAATTTGCTTTAATAAAAAACCACCCAGCCTAGAGTAGTAACATATGATATGCAACAACCAACATTTTCACTTATCATTGGGCATCTGACGGCCAACTTCAGCACCGCGTGAGCACATTGATCAAATCAAATAGCGTGCTTCCCTAGTTTAGAGAGACAATTTCGCCTCTTTTCACGAAATCACAGATTCACGAAAGCGAGAGGAAAGATATCAGACGTATAACAAATTGTAAATTTTTTTTTTACAACTAATTTATTAGGAATCTATTAATAATAGGTATTTACCTATGAAATTGCCGTTTTGTACGCAATAAGTGAAAGTACTTATTTTTTCAAACTTTTTTATTTCTGTTATTCGAAGTAATCACCCATGCAATCGACGCATCTTTGCCAACGCATTGGCAGTTTATTGATGCCCTTCTTGTAAAAATCAGCTGGACGGGAGGCATCAAACTCTTCAAAGGCATTTTGTACTGCCTCTCGGGATTTGAATTTTTTACCCACTAAAAAGTTTGCTCTTGCAGCTTGGAGACTGTCTGTTGCGCAGTATGGGGTCGCGCCTTGTCGTGAAGGAGCAGTGGGGACGACCAATTGACCAAAGCTGGTTGCAGATGTGACCACCAGACCTTGCACCTACCGACTATTACTTTTTCCAAAATTTAGACAACTTTTTAGTGGGTAAAAAATTCAATTCCCGAGAGGCAGTACAAAATTCCTTTGAAGAGTTTGTTGCCTCCCGTCCAGCTGATTTTTACAAGAAGGGCATCAATAAACTGCCAATGCGTTGGCAAAGATGCGTCGATTGCATGGGTGATTACTTCGAATAACAGAAATAAAAAAGTTTGAAAAAATAAGTACTTTCACTTATTGCATACAAAACGGCTATTTCATAGGTAAAGACCTAATATAACATTATTAATTCATAATTTGTATCGTGTACCGAATAGGGAATATGCATGTATTTTTTTTATTTTTTTTAACGATTCTACTAGTTATTACATTACCAAAAATTAATATAACACATCCGAAATATAAACCATTAAGCAAAAAAAAAATATTAAAATCACTATCATTTTGGGGCAATTTGAACACGTCCATTTTGGCGCGCTTTTTTGTGACGTCAGATTACACTTTCAGACGAATTCGATGTCAACAACGGAGTGAAGTTCACAAAGTTTCTGAAAGTTAAAAAAGTGAGTGATAAAAATTAACTTATTACCATGGAAAGCCAATAAAAACTTATTATAAATATTGTGCCGTTCCTTTGTGCCCAAATAATATAAAAACAGCACCTGACAAAGTATATTCAGTCATTGTGTTGAGTCTTTCTACACGGGAATTTAATAATTTAACACTGAAAACCTATTAGTTATTAACTTAAAATGAAACAAATAATTACCAGAAACCAAATATTACAAATACACACAACTTGTTGACACTCTTGACAGTGTAGGTTGACGTCACGTTTTATTCAACCAATAGCGTTGCGTTTTAGAAATTTGCGAGGGAATCTTAAAAAAGCCAATTTTTGATGATTAAATTTCACTATTAAATTATAATAAATTTCAAAAATAATTGTATGGGTATCTTTTTTTAGCAATAAAAATTACAAATAAAAATATTTTATCCATTTTGGTGTCACGTGTTAAAATAAAACGAATTCAATAGGGAATATGTTCCCTATTGAATTCGTTTTATAAGTGTATTATTCTGCGTGTCGTTAATTTAAGTATTTACCGATACACGATTATTTAATAATTATCTTAATTAATTATAAAAGATTTGTGTGATTAAAATTCTCTAAGATATCGGTACGTGGCTGGATATTAGAAAGGCGTGAGCTACTTGGATTGAACACATTTATAAAAAACGATAAGCGTTGATACTGCTAAGATACGTATATTTGTTATGTTATTCTGTACTCTTGTCACGGCAAAGGTTAGCCATACTGGCAGCCAGAGGTCGTTGCGCGCCCAAAAAACATGTGCCTTGCGTTTACAAATTTAAAACTGAGGTAGCCAACACGGACTGACTGCACGGATTGCGTAGAGGTTTAAGCGGTCGCCACGCCGCTTCCTACTACGCTAAGTGTTGTGGGTTCGATCGCCACATGGAACGACCCTTTATGTGATCCACAAATTGTGGTTTTGAGTCTGGGTGTTCTTTGTGTCCGTGTTATGTATGTTTGTAATGTCCCCGCGACACAGGATATATTCCTAGCACGGAGTTGTCTTTTATAGAAAAAAAAAACAGATTACAATACTTTTTAGTACTTATAATATAGGTAGAATATATTTTATTACAATTCAAAATGGAAGCGCATTTAACTTGGTACTATTTTTTTAATTTAGTTATTTGGTGCATGAATAGCAGATATAGGTATGTTTACAAAGATAATGGAACGCAACGTAAACATACACAATTTTAATTTATTTAAGTCATGTATGTTTTAAACTCTCTCTCTCTGGTTTTATTTTTATCTGATTCGCAAATAAGTGTGGTGCGTGTGGTGACGGATTAAAAATACGGGGTGTCACTACCCATATTAATCCCGTGGGTGTCGTAACAGCTGACTAAGGCAGCAAACTACGCAGGGCATCAGCACTGCGAAGAAAAGGAAAACTTGAAACAAACCCTAAACTAACCCGTCTGGCCAGTGATGTATAGTAGGCCAAAACTTCCTTTCTGAAGAGAGGCCTATGTAAAGCAGTAGATGTTTACTTTTTTGTAAATACATACATATTATACGTAGAAACGCCCAGACCAAATCAAATATTAAATGTTCAAGCACACAAATGTATGATTTGAGCGGGCATCGAACCCGCGACCGCGACGCCATCCGGCCTTTAAATAAATTTAATGTAATTTATACTAACTAATAACAATCACATGTGACAGATTTTTATCTGATATGAATGAAACCGTTAGGTACACGTGTATTATTTAGTTCGACATATTTTTTTATCTAAAACATTGTGCCTTAAATATAAACGAATCATAATTCCGTTAAAAATTTAGTTCAACCTAATAAACTATTCAGAATATTTAGTAATTATGTAAATTAACAAATGAAATGCGCGCCAGATGAAAACTTTGTAACGGTGCATAAACAATATAACAGACGGAAATATATAACTTTAATAGATGTTTACCTACTGCTGTGTAGGCGCCCAATAATAAATTTTACATCTATGTAAGACCAAATGTCATGAGATTCAATATCTAAACGATTATTTATTTTTTCCATATCGTAATGTGTGTTTTTAAACCAAAAACAGTCAACAAAACGCATTAAAATAACGAATATTACTTACGACAGCTTGAATGTTGTGTCTAACTCACACAAAAGTAATTCACTCACTAGCACAGTGTGTCATTAACTAAGATTCATCTGTTTGTTCACTCGTAAACGTGACGCGATTACGTAAGAACACGATCATATAAATTGTGATAACACAAACTTGTTATTCTTCAGTTTTATCTCAATATTCCATTGTTGTAACACACTGTTAATTCGTAATTCAATTTTTGACATATTAGTAAGTAAGATAGAGTATGGGATGAGATTGGTTGAGTTTCGAACGTGGCGACCGCCATTTTATATGGTCGAGCAACTTTCTATATTTGGCGGGTTTTTTTAATTAAATAATGTGTTTGACCGTGTGCTTTTTACAAGGTGAAGCTTATAGATTAGATGTTTACGATGTGCAGTGTATTGTAATTATTATTGAGCCATATAAACAAGTTGTATTTATATAAATTGTAGGTACCTACCTATATGAATTTTATGTCTATTATTGTGTTGGTATGTTTTATTATTGTGTTAATAATTAAATTTAAATTTTGTTGCCGTTTACCGTTTGCTGTTTATAGTTAGTTAGTAGTTTATTCATTCATTATTTTTATAATTTAATAAAAGCCCCATTTTCACATGTAAGACCTCGATAACTGTCACCCGATCTCTTTGTACCAGATATACAATAGGTCTTTACCTGGGTAAAAAATTCAATTCCCGAGAGGCTGTACAAAATGCCTTTGAAGAGTTTGTTGCCTCCCGTCCAGCTGATTTTTACAAGAAGGGCATCAATAAACTGCCAATGCGTTGGCAAAGATGCGTCGATTGCATGGGTGATTACTTCGAATTACAGAAATAAAAAAGTTTGAAAAAATAAGTACTTTCACTTATTGCATACAAAACGGCAACTTCATAGGTAAAGACCTATTATCTAATTTATGTTTTATATTTAGATAAAAGATGAAATGCATTATTGATAAGTATGTGATGTGAGGGCTCAGTGTATGAATGCCGTCGGTACGAATTCAGTCCTTGCTAATTTTAAATTGCTTGACAAAGATTGAAGGATTCTACTGTATTACGGTAATTACAATTTATTTATTTATTTATTAAAAACAATTACAGTGTCTTTACAGGATTTATCCCAAAACGATACTGTAAGTAAAAACAATTGTATGATGATTGAGCGCAGCGAAGATACCAATAACCTTGTTAATTAAAGTAGCCGGTATTACTCACGTGTGTCACGTGTAATTGCCCCGTACACACGTAAAACCTTATATTTATACTATAGAATTATAAAGATGAAGAGTTTGTTTATTTGTTTACTTGAACGCGCTTATCTCAGGAACTACTGGGTCTAATTGAAAAAAACTTCTAGTGTTGGACAGACCAATATGGAACGGTCGGGGACACTGGACTCTGACAAAAGTTGTAAAAATATTTCACAAATATAGATTGTTCATAGAGTTAGTAAAACGGTGTCCCAAATCTCAAAAAAGTTTTTGAAATACCTTCCAACGATACCCCACACTATGACGTATAAATAAGTACGTACAAATAAAAAAAAAGTGAGTATATTTGAACCATAAAGGAGCCTATATTAAACTATTTGAACCATATTCAGACAATTTGAAAGAAATGTTAAGTCAGCGTGTGACCATGGTGTCAATTCGGGGAGGACCTGAAATAACATGGTCCAGGTCCTCCCAGAGTAGGGCACCTGAGGCCGGCCGTCGGGGTGGTTTTTAGTGGAATCACCACATACTCCTAGCTCCTAGCCCCGAGGAGCAGGAGATCCGAAGGGATTTTCCACCCCGTCAACAAAAAAAAAAAAAAAGAAAAGTCAGCGTGTGACAAGAGCTTCAATTCTTAAAAGACTCGGAAGATTGTCGATGGAATGTCGTCGGAATGGTTTTGCACTTTTCGTATTCTACTAACTATGTAAACTGCCACTGATACAAATGTCGTCGATGTCGTTGTAATAGTTTGGTAAATGGTACATTTTAAATTTGTAAGGAAATGATGTATTTAATTTTCCAGATATGACAATGTCGTTGATATCACCATTGATGAGACATTGTCACTATATCGACAGTCTATTGACACAGTGAATTTTTGTTAGTAAAATACCGATATTTCGACCGAACAATGGCATTTCAATAGCGTGTCAATGGAATGACAGTGGCTGGTACGTTAACATAAAATAGCAGAATTGAGGCCCAGGTCAGTAAAAGGTGCGTGTCTATATATGGCTAGATTACTCATCATTTCATCAATCAACTTAGTCATTCATGCTTTTAATCGTGTTTTTTAACCACACCGGATATTTAACCACAAGAGTTTTTTAGTTAACATAGATCGTACATTTGTGCCGTTAACGTCCTTTCCAATTCGCTATTAATCAATAATAATTCAAATTCGTATTTTGTTACATTAAATCGTTTTTGCGTGGAATAAATACAAAAAAAAATTAACACTTCTTTCCAGGAACACGTGTACGGTCTCTGAAACCGTAATCGGCAACCGACCATTTTGGTTTTTTTAGATTACTGAAAGCCTCACCTGATAGTAAGTAAATATTCCAGTTATACAATATACCAATATGACAACTGTCACTCAAAATACATAAATAATATTTAATATTTCGGACATCTGACACATAACGCCATCTAGTTTCAAACTAAGCAGAGCTTGTACTATGAAAACTGGATTGACTGATAAAATACTTATATGCTTTTTTGTAAATACATACATATTATACATAGGAAACACCCAAACTCCGAAACAATCCGGGAATCGAACCCAAGACCTCAGAACTGAATGCCACCCTTAAAAAACCGGGCGGTTTAGGATCTGGTAACCTCACTCAGTCGGTGAAAAGCAACGACAATATTTATAAGGACTTGGTTTCTTTGAGGCTATATCACTATTCGTGTGGTGACTGAGATTTGGGACACCGTTTTACTAACTCTATGACCAGTTTGTGAAATATTAGACCTGTTTTTGGCGACCGGATGGTGTAGTGGTTTGTGTAACGGACTGTTATTCCAAAGGATCGATTCCCGCTCAAGTCAAACATTTGTGTGCATGAACATTTAATGTTTGATTGGTCTGGGTGTATGTATTATATGTATGTATTTACAAAAAAAAGTATATATGTATTTATATCAGTTGTCTAGTACCTATAGTACAAGCTCTGCTTAGTTTCGGACTAGATGGCGTTGTGTGAATGTGGTACAATATTATAACTTTTTTTTTTTTTTCGTTTTTATCAGAGTCCAGTGTCCCCGACCGTAAAATTACATGCTAAGCTGACGGCGACCCTACAGGCTTTAATAATCTAAAAAGAATCACAATACATTCAAGATTTCAGAAGGAAATGTATCACCGCTAAACTAGCTTTGTTTCGTTCAAATTATAAAATTATTAAACAAATCACTTAGGTAAAATTATAATATTATTAAACATAACATAATTTAAAACGGATAATAATAAACTCAGAAAATGGATACACAGGGTGTCTGTGTTTCCCTAAAATTCACAAATTCAATTTAAATCTTAGGTTAAGATTGTAATTGTGTAAAATAGCGTAAAGTAAAGATATGTTGTCTATGGTAAGTGTGGTTCGTGGTTCTATCAAGCGTTGGAGAAACAGGATCAGTCGCATTCTTAGACAAGGACCATCCCTATGTCTCACGCAGTGGACTTACTGTGCTCCAGAAGGGCTAACATGATAAATGTCGTAAGAAGGATAGTCTCATTTGAATCTATAACTAATAAGTACATATTATAAAACTGAAAAGTTTGTTTGTTTGCTTGAACACGCTAATCTCAGGGACTACTGGTTTTATTTCAATTAAAATTATTTTAGTGTTGAATACCCAATTTATCGAGAAAGGCCATAGGTTATTATTATAAGATCACGCTACGTAAAAAAGTAGATACCTATGAAGAACAATCATGTTATATTTGGAAAGCTTAATGTTTATATGTGGGTTTATTGTCCATGTTTTGACGGATTAAAAATACGGAGTGTCACTACCCCTATTCATCTCATGGGTGTCGTAAAAGTCAACTAAGGGAACAAACTACGCAGAACATTAGCACTGAAAAGAAAAGGAAAACTCCCAAATCCAATATCAATCCGTCTGGCCAGCGTGGTATAGTAGACCAAACTATCCTTTTTAAGGAGAGGCCTATGTAGAGAAGTGGACTGTTAAAGGCTGTTGATGTGTGATGATGATGATGATATCTATGGTACAAGAGGTGCAGTAGGTTAAAATGTTTAAACAATATGAGCTAAAAAGTTAAGGTTATGTAAGTTCGATTACATTAAAGTTATAGGGGTCTAGTGTATATTTTGATTTGTCATGATACAAAAGTCTATCCAATGACAGTTCAAATTAATCTGGTCAATTAAAGAAGCTATTCAAACCGGTCAAATTACCATCTCCAGGCTAGGCAATAGAATAATCAATCTGTTTAATGCGATTTTGCCTGGTGAATATGTATTTTAATTTTAATTTATACATAAGACATTTAGAGTGCAATCTCTCAATTGACTATTCGCTTTGTGATTATCATTTTCCATTATTTCAGTGCATTCTTTCCAAAGGACCCATTTGTGTCGGAACACCATGTGTTTTTAGTCAGCTCGATTCCAAAATACCGCCCTAGTGTTTCCCCTTATGATAAAAAACGTAATTATTTTAATAATATTTTTCTTTGAAAACCAAAGCACAGACTGACGGACCAAATAAATAGGCATTGTGGAGTAACAAATGATTACGCCCCTCCAACACAAAGGGAAGATCTTCAACTCAGTTGACTCTAACTAAGTTAAGTGATAATGCCGCGATTCAACTGTTTGAATCAGGTAAGTGTAGTCACTTGACAACGTCGACCTATGACTGAAGAGTCACAAATGCGATGCCAACATTTCCTTGAAGGTCGTATCGGTCCGAAAAACCATAAGTGATAATTTGTTACTACATGTTCAATTTGCCTTGCTATATGTTTTTCTTTATCATATGTGTATATCGGTACAGACATTCATGCAAATATTAATTTAAAATGAAATGTCTCCGATGCATCTCAAAATGTGGTTGCACCACTAAAGATGCAAGTTTTTGCGTTGACGCGCGGCCGATGCTCGCGGCACCTTATGTAACAAACATCGGGTTTTATCAGACATTATAATGGCTCCCAGGAATATTCAATATTAAGCCATATACGTACTTAAATTACGCAACGTAATAGGACATTACTTAGCTTTGATAAATGATTTGAGTGGACATTATTGATAAGTTAAATTCATAACAGAAAAAGCTTTGAAGGCGCTATAATAAGACACCTGATGGTTAGTGAATACCGCCGCCCATGTACACCTGCTGCTCAAGAGACAAGTGTGTTGACCTTTTGAGTCATCATTAGTCGATCGCCGTCTTCCGCTAAATGAAGGCCTCCCCAAGGAGCGTCAACCATCCCGGTCATAAGCAATCACCATCCATTAGCTGCCAGCAATTTTCTTTTCCTCAAGTCGTCGGTCCATCGTGCCGTCGGGCTACACTACGTTTGACCTTTTGACTGTTTGTAATATTTAATTGACCAACCAGACATGGCCCGGTTACCACGGTCTTGCACCTCTAATGACTTTTGTTTAATTATCTCATTAATTATTGTATGTTCTACGCTGAAATTTTACAGGAGATAACTGACCTTAGCAACAAATTATTGATATGACATTCGGTTTATATATCCACACACAGGTTTATTGGTGGCCAAAAAGGGGCCTCGCACTTTTTAGTTACTTACACTCATAACTTTTTAGTTACTTACAGTATCCTAACAAAACTTCACATACATTTGAACGCAATTTCAAGCTATAAAATAACTTTTAAAGTAGGGCTTTAAAGGTCTTATACAAAGTTTTAGGACGTATTGAAGTGTTTTCATACTTAATAAAATAATCTTTAAACGGTGCATTGTTTTTGATTTTTTATTGTTAAACAAATTAAAACTAATTCTTAAGAAATTATGTAAGTACAAAAGCTGGTTAGAATCCACTTCCCCGTGTCAGAGATCCAGTAAACCCACACACGTTACTCCAGCAGGTTCTCGAATAATTTTGCAGCCGAAGAAGATACAAATACAAAATAAGTTGCAACGTTTACCTCGTCTAGATAACTAATTAATTAGCTTCACAACTAATTAACAGCTGGCTATATGTTTCAACATTCCAAAAAAAAGTAAATAGTAAAAGTCTACAAACGTTACCCCATGATTTATTGAAAAAACTTAAAAACTATAAGTGAAACAAATTTAAAAATGTGCATAACAATTACAGAAGCGGGGCAACTAATTATCTATAACATTTAAATGACCATTGTCGACATTATATTGCTGGGGTAACGCACACCTTTCATAGTGTAAGCTCTGCTGTTTGGTTTAGCTGCATAGTACAAGTTTGAAACTAGATGGCGCTGTGTGTCAGATGACCGAAATACATAGTTTAAATATTTTTATTGTAGTTATAGTCAAACCTAGACAGCTGCGTGGTATATCCTAAAACATTGTCTATCAAAGTCTATCTTTACCAATAATTATAGAGAAAATAAAATGCTTATACTCTATGAATTCTGTCCTTCTCTTGTTCCCAGTTCTAAGGAGTGGTCAAGATATGAAGTAGAAATGTTCCGAAAACCGTATATGACGTCATGTGGCACCAGGGATCGGCAGGTAAACGTAAATATATAATACCGTTAAATCTCCCATTGTTGGCAGCGGTTTTGGAATACTGCTAGTTATGTGCTAACGTATATTTCCTAGTAGCATTATATTTAGGTACATGTGTAGTTTTTTTATTTAACTTGTAATATTGTTCGTTTGATAATTACGGGGTGAAATATAGTTACGATAGTTGCGATTACAATATCTTTAAAGTGATATCCTTAACAGTCAAAAACTCAGCTTTTTAGGTATGTACTGTTTTAAACTTGACATATTTTTTGATTCTTTCCTGTCGGTTGCCTGAAATCCGTGCTCTGGGTATATTATAAAGCTGAAGAGTTTGTTTGTTGGTTTGAACGCGCTAATCTCAGGAACTACTTGTCCGATTTAAAAAAATATTTCAGTGTTAGATAGTCCATTTATCGATGAAGGCTATAGGCTATATATCATCACGCTAAGACCAATAGGAGCGGAGCACCAATGAAGAATGTTTCAAAAACGGAAAAAAAATATTACTATTGAGAGACGCAGACGAAGTTGCGCGGGTCAGCTAGTTTAAAATATGAATAATGTGATGTGATGTGATATGAACTAAATGTGAATATTTAAAAAAATGGTTTCGCAGACTTCTGTCTTCTAGTTGTAGTAGTATTATTGCGAGTATGTAAAATTGTCTAGTTGTTAGTAATTTAGAGTCTGTATATAAGGATTTGGTTGGGTATAGCCTAGGTATAAAAAGAGCAACTTTAAGCAATTAGCGCTAAGCTTTTTCAACTTTTAAAATATGATCTTTATAAGTGTCACCCCAGATAGATATACAGTATGAGATAATCGATTGGCAAAGAGATTCGGATACTGTTTTAATAATTTTCGAATTTGCAACATGTCTTAGATCCTTAAAAAAAAAGAATTAGTTTTCTTGTTCTTTGGATTAAATTTAAAATGTGATTTTTAAAAGATAAGCGATTGTCAACTATTAAGCCTAAATATATAATTGAATCCGTTTTGGAGAAAATGAGACAAGTGGTACAGTTTTGTTTTTATAGGATAACGTGTGTGAGCGTGTATATTAAGGTTATTTAGATTAGATATTAAGTTATATATTGAGAAGGTTATATACTTGGTTTTGGAGGCATTTAGCGTTATTTTATTCAGAGCAAACCAGCGTGTTACTACATTGAAGAACATCCATCATCAAAATAATAAATGGACATGAGATACGTCCATATATCATTCGTCTGTCCAAAATTACTAATTCTACTACAAATATCCGTCTTTCCAAAAGAGGCTCAGCCTGTACTACTGTAACCAGACTGCTGATCCGTGCTCTGTAAAATTTTTGACAAACATATTCATAACGAACCATATGAATCTAAACTAGATTAGTCCACTAGCCACTAAAGAGTTCCATTTCCTGGTTCCAACATCATATCAGCTCCAAGTTCCCAACGATCTTCATCATCATCCACTGCTGGATATAGGCCTCTCCCATTGCACGCCACTTAGATCGATTTTGGGCTTCTTACTTAGGTACAGTTGAAGTTGAAGTACATACAGTTGAAGTGTCAGACAAACATACAAAGCTTCATTTTGACACGAGTCACTTCCAAGATTTGTTTACGTAGTTAGTTAGTTACAAGTGAAATTAATAAAAGCTTGTTAATAAATAATATCCATATAGTTGTAACTCTTCAGTTGATTTCTCTACGCAGAATGGCAATATTAGTTATCTAAATAAAAAACAAGAACTATGAATTTGAGTAGTAACAATAGACAAAGGAAAATTAAAAAAAAAACAAATTATGACCAGTCGTAACAACTCAGAGGTTTAATTACTAAAGATTTTTAGTAGACAACTTAATAATTTCTCTTTTTTATCAACTGTCATGAAGAAAAAATGTTCAATTGTTAAAAAAACATCCAAAACCCAAGGAGGTTTGCGATGCGTGTGTGCCAGACTGCTAGTATTTTGCTGGATCTAAATGCTTAAAAAAATTTGCTTAAAAACTTTTATTAGTGAACTTCTTGACTAAATTATTTTACTATGAAAGTTTTAATCTGTCTAAGTCTCAACGTAGAGGTTCCACTCAAGCACTTTTAAGAGGTAAATTAACTATAAACTCTATCTTATTGATACAGAGATGAAAATCGTACACCACTGTCTTTTGTACTAGATTATAATATTACAAAATGTGTTTACATTTCAAAACTGCTGCTACGTTTTGCCGCTTAATCTGAGCCGACCTTAAGACAATAAACTGCATAGCCCACCCTGATGACACGTGCCCACCTGTCGCGCAGGTGTACTCATATCGGATTCCACAAAAACTCCTAGCGCCTGCCATCAGGGCGGCGTGTGTCGGGGTGACCAAACTAGTTTCTTAATCAGTTCTTTGTCTCACTGTTTAATGGAATGTGAAATTAATCGAGTGACAGAGAAGCCGCTTTAGACGCATTCATTGCCTTGGTGCAGTAGATAGCGTTTGCGACTGCCGTGCTGAGGTCTCGGTTTCAATTCCTAGGTCGGTCCAAATGTTTGTATGATCTGCAAATATTTGTTTCGGAGTTTAGGTGTTTTCTACGTATAATATGTATGTATTTACAAAAAAAGTGTAAGTATTCTATCAGTCAATCTAGCTCGCATAGTACAAGCTCTGCTTACTTTCAAACTAGATGATGTTGTGTGTTAGATGTCCGAAATATTTATTTTTATTATTCCCTGTATTACATTATATATACATCAACAACAACAATTTAGCATCAACAATACATCAACAATTAATTAAATTTTTAATATATTACAAAAGAAAAAGAATACATTTAAAAATATAAAAAAAAATAGTAGACCACCGACATCGGGTACAGGGACCAAGACTCAGGTTGTTAGGACTCCAAAGACAGGAACCTCCTCACGATACGGGTCGTGTCAAGGAGAACTGTTATTATTATTTATTATTCATTTCATTACAATTAAGCCTAATGTATTACTGTATTTTGAAGTAAGCAGGTAGATCCAGCACAATACCAGCAGTCTCACACACAGGCATTGGAAACCTACAAGGGTTTTGGATGCTTTTTGGTAACGTAACAAGTTGTTTTATGGCAGTTATTAAAAAGAGAAAAGTTATTGAGCCATCTAATAAAAAAATAGTTTTCAATCCTCTTTAGTTTTAAGGAATGGTCATTAAAACTTTTTAAATTATAGTTTGTATATTGTTACTCGTGGTCATAGTTGTTTTTAGGGTTCCGTACCTGGAAAAAAAAACGAAACCTTTATAGGATCACTTTGTTGTCCAGCGGTCTGTCCGTCTGTCAAGACCTGTATCTCGGGAACACGTTAAGGTTAAGTTAGAATTTTAATGTTAATTAAGATAAAATTAAAACCATATACACAGGTCTATAGTCCCTTGAAGATGTGAATAAATCAAACTTATTCTTCTTAACGTAAAATAAGATATGGCCGTAACCCGCATTTCGACACTCTCACGGGAATTAAAATTTATAGGGTTCTGCCCGTTGACCTTGAACTATGAAATTATGCAAGTAACATTGTCTTATACTACAAGTACAGGGAAAAATCTGATAACTATACATTTGTAATTAAATCATAAAGAATATATTATTTATTTAAAGTACGTAATCAATCATACATTATTACACACACGGTACAATTCACTTATAAAACTCAAGAATATAAGTAGTTATATAGGTTTTGTAACTTGGTGTAACTGAATTTCGAATCGATTCCTGAACTAATTGTAATATGTACCTACAAATTTGCACGGAGCCTTCAGTGAACGAGCCCAACTCGCACTTGACCGGCTTTTTTTTATTGAGCATAAATATTGTCATTCTACCTGGAGAACTTTTAAGAGAAGAGTTACAAGGATTCGGAGATTTTTTGCTTCATTTGTAACCAGTTAACTAGTGCATAACTTATTTAGTGCTACTGAACTTGGCTATTTTTTGTGTTATAACGGATTGTCTATGTTTTTTGTAATTTTGTTTTTCAGTCTCTGTTCTTTATCTCGCTGTTGGTTTGTTTAAATAACTGTCCGAGTTCTCTTTCATCTCCTTAGTTTTGGATTTAGTGCAAATAATTTCAGTGCGTCTTTTATTAAGATTTTATTATTTTCTGCATATTCCAGTTTAGCTTAAAGTTGGTGCTTGTTCTAGAATATCATAATAGTCTTTGACATTTATAGGTTCTTCTACTTTTTTTCAAATTTGTAAGATCTGAGTGTGTTTATGTACCTATGCCTTAAAATCATCTAGGGTTAGTAGGATATTTGGGGTTGATTTAAAGTTCTTCCTGCTCTTTTTCGGGACACGTAACCTGACCATAGCTCACAGCCACACACAGTCCTTGGGCTCTGGAGCTGGTTTGATGATAGAATCAGAAGGTAGATAGAGAAAGACTTTAGTAGCTAGTAGACCTCAGAGAGGCTCATATGATTCCTTATAACAAGTCCAAAAGATTGTGCTTGGTGGGGATAATCTGATGAGGAAGTCTGAGTCAGGAAGTCTACATTGGGACTCTTTTTAATTTGATTTGCTTCCTATTAAAGCAAGTTTTATTTCATTTTATTAAATGGTAATTATGTTGCAGCTATACGAAGATATTGCAGTTTCCTCTTTATTTATTCATTCTCATTTTATTTTTAATAAGTTCAAATTCAATAAGTTAAACAGTCTGTAAGAGAATAGAGTTGTATAAGATTAACAAAATGCATTCGTCAATAGCTTTTTATCATTTTGTAAACGTAATTAAATATTAAAAGTAATCAATTTGTCAAGAGCAAAATGTGACGTCAAAAGTTGAACACGGCTTTTTGCCATACTGGAGTACCGTTTCTAATACAAGACTCCTCTGTTTTTCCTACCCCAATGTATCCCTTTACTTTCTGGAAACAATTACATTCCAAAGGAGGACAGGAAGATGATCATGATTTTTAAGTACAAATCATTTCACATCATATCACCTCAACAGCCTTTAATAGTCCACTGCTGGACATAGTAGACCAAAACCTCATTTCTAAGGAGAGGCCTTAGAAAGGAGGTTTTGGTCTACTATGCCACGCTGGCCAGACGGGTTGGTATAGGTTTTTGTCAAGTTTTCCTTATCATTGCAGTGCAGTTGTTCTACGTAGTTTGCTCCCATGGTCAGGTCCTAACACCCACGGGATGAATAGGGTTCGTAATCCGTCACACGGATCCTTCACATCAATCCAGACCAAATCTTTTACAGTGTAGCAACACATCACCTTCAACGTATTTAAACATTTGCAAAATTAATACTCATAGCTTAAACAATTTAATGGACTTCCTTCCTCATTTTTCACTATTGTCGACATACCAACCCGCCCACGACCTGCTAAGAGGTATATCGCTAAAAGCGTCCATTTTACACCGAGGTCATTGACATCATATTCAAGGTGTTATCATAAAATCCTCCATTACCGACTGATTTCCTGCTGAGCTTGACGCGAGGAAGATGTTACAACAAATTACACCGATATAAATGGTTGTTACCAAATATTTTGGAAGTACAACAAAAGTGGAAGAGTCATACTTCGGCACATAATATATGGATCGAACGGAGTGATAGCACGGTCTCATAGAAAACCAGTCTTAAGCAATTCTTTCTCAGTTTTTAGGGGGGTACTTAAAGGGCGGCAAAGCACTTGCGACTCTTAAGTTGCAGATTCCATTGGCGGTGGTCTGCTCGTTTGCCCCCAAAAAAACCCGAGACAGCCATAAGAACTGCCGACAGAACTGAACCAAAAATCGTTCAAAGCGGCTAAAGAAGTTTTCACTTCAAAAACTTCGTTGCGTTGATGACTTGGTGATGATAGAGGTAATTAACCAACTTACTGGTGCCTGCGTTGCAGTTGTCCATAAGCGACGGTAGGTGACCCGTCAATCTAAACTATAATTAACATGCGCGAAACCGCAGGGAAATATTTAAGTGGTTAATTCCTCAAAGTAACACATCTTCACAAAAAAAAAGCTTTTGTTGAAATTATTACAGAAATAAAAGTTGTGAGTGTGGATTACAATGCAACTCTTATTTGCATTGTAATCCACACTCGACTATCAGTTCTAAACTTCTAAATAACTATTTCCCATACCCCTGTAGCTTCTTGTACTCAGGTAAAGTCTTTTGATTTGTTTTTGTTTGGAAATAAATAAATGTACAGAAATAATGAAGTGTAGAGGCATCTAGACAGACTTAAACCGACACGCTCGTCTGAAATAAACGATGAATTAAATGTGGAAGTGGCGTAAGGTATATGTGTATATTTTTCAATCTTATTCTAAATGGCAATTTATCGTCTTTAATTACGTATGTGTTTATGTTATTGTATGTATGTACGGAGAGAGTATACGGAAACAGTCTACTGCTGGACATATACTTCTTTTTAGAAAGGAGGTTTTGGCCTACTGTACCACACTGGCCAAACGGGTTGGTATAGGGTTTGTTTTAAGATTTCCTTCTCTTTGCAGTGTTGTTGTTCTACGTATTTAGTTTCTTTGGTCGGCTCTTACGACAACCACCGGATAAATAGGGGTGATGACAAGAGGCTGTTGATGGTGATGATGAAATAATATTAATTTAAAAAAGGAATGCTTTCTCCAATTAAATAAAGATCCAATTTAAAGGACCTACCTACCTAGGAACTACCTACGATGACTGGACAGTTGTTTAACTTTAAGTAGAGTTACATTTTATGTTACTAACGTGATTATACATAGGGCTTTTATTTTAAATTTTTACACTCCTTTAGCTCACAAAGATCCACGATAAAATAAAAAAATATTGCTTCAATTACTTGTAAGTACATATTTAGTACCAATTACGCAATACGACAATTCCTTTGCTATATATATATACCTATAAGCACACGGTTATTGACAGTCAAGTTAAAATCAACATCTCTTTATGAAATAACTTCGTTTTATTCCAATAATTTTCTTTAAATTGTTTATTTTATAACCAAGAATTTAGTAACGAAAGTAAAATTAGTAGCGACTCTCGTGTTTTATATAATTTTAGAAAGAATTAAAAAACGGTCTTATGTAACTTTTTTTAAAGACCGTAAATAATACATTTCTTTCTTCAGAAAAAAAAACAATATATTCTCCTACTGAAACAGTGAGCCAGTAACATTGTAACATCTGTCTTTGGCCTTGCTGTCCTGGATCGTAAGGTCTGAAGAGGAACGCGTTTCTTAACTGTACACCTGATGCCTGTGTTAGGTGCTCAGAATGTGCTTCTTTTTGTGACGAAGCTAATGTATTCCTAGTCGTACGAAGGGACAAAGGGTTGCCGGAGTAAAGGACCTAAGGAGTAGATAACGTTTATGTAACTGTTAATTTTGCTGTCGAAAAGGTTATATTTCATGGTATAGGGCAGATGGCTCACGTGATGGTAAGGGCCTGCCATCATCCATAAACTCTTGCAACTTAAGATACACAGTGAGTAACTTTGAACGCCACCACTGAAAATTACATGATACCTTAATTAAGAAGAGAAGAACCTTGATCTCTACCTTAGAAGAAAGGAGAGAAGAATGCGTGATTAGATAACTCTATTATACAATATGACACATTTGTATTGTATACTAGCTGACCCGGCAAACGTTGTTCTGCCATATACATTATTTCTAGGAAATATTGAAAAAAATATATTTAGGGGTGGACCACCCTTAATATTTAGGGGGATGAAAAATAGATGTTGTCCGATTCTAAGACCTACCCGATATGCACACAAAATTTTATAAAAATCGGTAGAGCCGTTTCGGAGTTCAACCACGCACACCGTGACACGAGAATTTTATATATAAGATATAAAACATGGCATCTACTACATTCCTCGATAATGTTAAAACAAATAAGTAAAATTTTCAAACATGAGAGTAGAGAACTTTTGCAAAAAGAACGAAGGTGAATGTGCGTGCAATGCTTAGAAAAGATTCTTGAATAAAACAATAAATCTCATGGCCATTACATTACTTGTTTGTTGTTGACAAAGTGCGAACATCAGCAAACATTGCACACTATTAAAATATGTGACAGAGCTGTTTTCCAAACATATTGCTAGATCGATGAGCGGTTTGTTTATCCACAGCAATTGTTATACGACTGCCATTATTCTATTGTGAGGGTGCGTTAGTAAGGTGGTATCTCAGGTAGTGGTGGTGCAGTCAGCCCTGCACCGGTTTGATTGACATACATACGCGCTCGCGCAGGTACGTCTGTACAGTTTGAGAGCTCAGTCGTCCCGCGTACTTCGCCCGTGCGGTCGCCTCGTTACGAACGTGCCACAAAACCGGCCCGAATGCCGAACCAGTCGGCGGGATGGCGAGTCTCGGCGTGCTAGCAACGCCATGTTGAAACATGCGCAGCGGCCGCCGGCGGGGAACGATGCCGACCACCGCTACCAGAATATGCCGCGGCGGCCGCACCACCATCTGCCACTCAACGTGTCCACCCTGGACTCATCGAAGCACTCGGTTGGCGGGACGTCAGCGAGCGTTAGCCCTGGCGCGCAGCCTCCTCCAGCCGCATCCGTCTCTGTGGTATCCCCAATACCGGTGATGTCACCCCCCAAGATCGCTAATGGAAACGCTTCAGGGATCCATCAGCCTCGCCAGCATGTAATCAGAAGCCGGAGTTCTAGAGCTGCCACTGAGGAAGCTCTGACTTCCTTAGCTCTGCTATGTCTTGTCAGTTTGCTGCTGGCGTTGTTAGCGTTGTTGTTTCTGCTGAAGATCTCCGCGCCTGCAACCAGTGCGCCCGAGGAGTTTGCAGTGGTGTACGAAGTGACATTAGCGTTGTGTGCGTTGACGCTCTCATTGAATCTATGCTGTCTACTTGTGTGTGCTATACAGTTCCTCTTCGCAGTTAAACTGGTGCACTCGCCCTCCGCGCCAAACGGACGGTAAGTCTTGAACTTCATTCCTTAAAACCAGTACGATATCTCCGTATAGGAATTCGAAGATTGCATACACAAATATTATAATCTGTTAGGTTATTGCTTGCGGCATGCGTGTCTGCTCAGCTCCGAACGGTCTTATCTCAATTCAGGTTACGTCTTACACAACGGTGTAACTGTAAGAAAACTACAAGTTTCCGACTCAACCATCGGGTTTTTTAAGTATTTTTGTATAATTAATAATATAACTGTTGTTGGCAGTTATCTAAGGTATAATATGGTATATTAGTTTTATCAGGATGTTAGCAAGCAGGTGCTAACGGTTGCCAATGGCGGTTATTTGTGAATGATTGAATAAAAAATGTTCTATGTTCAACGGTTACTAGCGACTCGCACGTGCTGACTCCTCTGTATAGATGTGTAATTAATATTCTCCTTATAAGTTAATATTGTTTTCTATTGCGTGTAATTGGAATCCGTTACAGTCTTCTGTGTTATTAATTTCTAGCGACAGTTAGCTACTGTTATCAAAGTTTTTATTAGTGCTTATATCTTCTTTAGGAGTTATTTGTACGGATACCCTAAGGTATTAATTGGATACCATTTTTTGAAAATTGAAGTTAATTGGAATTTAAATAATTCAAGTATACCCAGTAGGTATTTATGTATATATCTACTGGGTACTCTATATCACAACGTTTACATGCAATGTGTTTAGACTTGATTTATAAACAGGAATTTGATTACACAAACTACACTTATTAAAACGAATTTGAATAATTTTTATATCAATGAACACCTGGTATTGAACAATTTTCCTTTTATTGTGAAAACATGTTTGTTTTATGAGCAATAAGGCTTTTGTTTGATTATCTTGACTCTTGCTCTTGCTCTTACAACTGATTTTGATCTTTAATAATGTGTTCGATCAAGTGAGAACTGGCAATGTAGAGAACAAATCCCATTAAACGCGAACTACGTAATAATAATAATTCACGGATCTGAAATGTTGTACTAATAGATTATAGTTTGGAATAGCACTTAGGTAATTTTTATCAAAGAAAATTTGGTTGACAAAATCGACATTAACCCGAGAGAAGCCGCGGATATAAGCTAATATCTACCTAATAATTGTTACTGTTGTAGGATGCAGATATAATAGAAAAGCGCTGCCTTAGTGGTGGGTTCGATTCCCGGACCGGGCAAAATTTTAAACGCTTTTTCTGAGAGGAAAAGTAGCCTAAGTTACTCCTTACGTAGACAGCTACCTAGTAGTATAATATTATCAAAATCGGCCCAGCCGTTTAGAAGATTACCCGGAACAAACAGACAGACAGACAGACAGACAAAAAAATATTTAAATTGGTTTTTAGGCATAGGTATCGTTGAAATAACCGTGTGAGCATGTAAAAAACCTATAATTTTGACATTACAAAAAGACAATTCAATTTTGATTTGATTTTGATTTTTTTTTTGCGTCTACTATCTAGAAAGTTTCATTATTACAAACAAAACACATATTTAGTTTAGTCGTCTATAGGGTAACGATACATTTACCATCACAGCATCCAATGATCGCGTGCTCCCATGTTTCACATAAGAAATAGATAAAAAATACCACTGAAATTAATGATACAGTTCTATTGCCCGTCATAAAATATGGTGAAAGAAAGCCTCCAAGAGTTCCCGTCAAGGTGCACAATAGGTAAGTCCTTATAATCCTGACAGATGAGAGATGGTACCTCAGTACGGGCGAGATGAGCGCTGCGTTACGTCACGGTGAGCAATCTACACACGCGATTCATCATTGGTCTATAATGCTTTTGATCGATAGATAGGATTTGAATATGAATGTGTGACTTGTATTTCAGAAGCTGGAGTAATATACCATGTATTGACACGCGACTGAAAATGTAAATCTTTATGTGAGTTATATAACTAGTAAATATTGTTAATAATAATAATAATAATACGCTTTATTGGAAACTAGAACAAAGGAAACAGTAACATTTTATGCGAAAGTGTCTGCATTAGTTAAAAGAACTGTGTCGCAGACATTAACGCCACCTCCAGCCTGGGGCCGTCAGAGTTCCATTAATAACAGTATAAAATAAGTTAACAAAATAAAACTAAACCAATCAGATCATAAATTGTTAGTAAGGCTGTGTGTGTATACATATATATGTGTGTGTGTGTGTGTGTGTGTGTGTGTGTGTGTGTGTTGGAGGAAATTTCTATTTGCAATTATGTGGTTTAGCCATAAGTTCAAGTTCTTCATAGTTCAGGGTGTGCAGCCATTGATTTGTAACTAACTTGCAAGTCCTAAGCGTAACTGGATTGACATTCAGTATTCTATTTACTCGGTTGTATATAACAGGGCTAATAAAATGATATTGACGCTTAAGGATCTCAAATCTGGCCACCTCAATATGGCACACCCTATCCGACCTCCGTATCCGGGAAATAGATACCGCGTCAAATGGCAATTCTGCATGCTTGCGCAGTATGGTGCTCAGCAAGAATGAGTGTCTGACTGTAGGGAGTTTACATAGGTCATAGAGCTCCTTGGTTGGGAAACGAATAGGCTTACGTGTCATAACTTTCAGCACAGCCCGCTGCGACCGTTCCAAAGGCAGCATTAAGGATTTTACTGAGCCACCCCATGCAGTAACACAGTAGGTCAACATAGAGTGAGCGAGAGCAAAGTAAACCATTTTCAGTGTTTGTAGGTTGGCAGCCGTTCTTAAATGTTTGAATACAAATATTAATTTACGAACTCTTGGCACCAATGATCTAATTTGCTCCTTCCAGGTCAACATACTATCCACGTACACCCCAAGGTATTTGATAAAATCTGTGCGTTTAATAGCAATACCATTACAGTTTTGAGTAGTAGAACACAGGTGGGTACTTAGGGAAAAAGAAGAGGGCGGCTGAGATGCAATTCTTGGAGAAAAAGTGATGAATTTCGTTTTTTCTAAGTTGAGTGTAAGAAGGTTATTGGCTAGCCAATTCATAATGGTTTGCAGAGCAGATACAGCAAAAGAACGTGCATCATCCCAGCTTTTACCATGAATCAGTAATACTGTATCATCTGCGTAGGTAATAATTTTAGCGTTAGATGGGGAAAGCTTGCACAGATCATTTATGTAAATAAGAAACAGGGTAGGACCGAGGACACTACCCTGAGGAACGCCGCAGTTCAGATGTTCTAATCCACTTGTATAGCCACCGATAGTAACGCTTTGGGTACGATTAGTTAAGTAACTTTTAAAAATATTGAGAGGTAGACCTCTAATGCCAATTAGTTCAAGTTTCATTAGTAAGAGCGGAATAGAGACAGTATCAAAAGCTTTAGAAAGATCAAGGAAGATGCCTATTGTTTTCAATTTATTATTAATGTTTTTAGCAACAGAACTAGTTAACTCCAAAACGGCGTCTTCGGTTTTTTTGTTTTGCCGAAAGCCATATTGGTTGTCTACAATAATTTTATTTGAATTTAGGTAATTAAGGAGTCTATTATTTAATATTTTTTCAATAATCTTGGAAAGAGTACTTAAGACAGATATAGGTCGATAGTTGCTGACACTGTCTCTATCTCCCCCCTTGTATATTGGGTGGACTAAGGCTCTTTTAAACACAGATGGAAAAGTACCGGTAGTCATAACAAGATTGAATACATGGCAAATAACGGGTATTAAAACATGTCTGGAAGCCTTAACCAGAGAGGAAGATATGCCATCCCATCCAACCGCACTATTCGATTTCAGACTTAAAATAAGGCGTTCAATTTCCTCGTTGTCTGTAACGAAGAATTTTATTTATTTGTATAGATATTTTGTGTTATATGTGTACATGCCAGTCGTGTTTTGTTTTGAGGAAAGATTATTATTACGATTAAAACCAATTACTCGAAGCGATAATATATAGCGATATAAATTTGTCAACTTTTCTTATTTTAATCATCTAATGGTCCAAAGTAGATTTAATTTGTACCTAAAATATGCGTATCTCAGATTTAAAAACTTGCATTGGTTTTACATTCCGGGCAATAAAATCAGAACCTTTGAACTAAAAATATCTTTAAGCTGAAAAGATCTAAGCAACATTCTCGTAGATTTTTTTTGCAGTTTTATCTAAGTATAACATCATTTCCTTTTGTGCAGATATGAACTTAATTAAAGGCCTAAATACATAGTTAAACGATTTAAAAATAAAAAATATTCTCTTAATAGGATCTGATTCTTAACAATAAAAGATGTGTGTAGAAGCCACAGATCGAGTAATTTGGCAATAGACGTTTTGTGTTTCCGTTGCAAGAAATACCGCCATCGCGTGTTGAAGTTTGAAGCTCTATCAAGCTTTTGGTAGTCGAAAACAGATTTGTTCATGGTGTGGATTCCGTCGCCCAAGCGTCTAAACTATTTTTTTCATTAAACATTTCTTATATTAGTTAAGAAAATTTTGTTGCTCACTACTAGAAGGATACGGAATTGTTTACGCTGCTTAAAATAAATAATGAGTTTAAAAGTAATATCAAAATTTTTAGGTTTATCGAATGCCTGTAAATGTTTTGTTTAAGCATGTTACAAAGAAACATTACATGCATATAGTAAACACAAATAATCGCCTTTTAATTTTTTGCCGAGAATGGCGCCTACGCTACTCCGATTCACCAATGTCGATTTGAATCAGACCATGTCTCCCGGTTTTAAGGAATAAAGGAACAGACAAGTCATCTGATCTTTTGTTACTTTATTTTATCGTCCGTCATTTAAAGAAAAGTGGGTTTATTTTAAACAAAGGACAACGCAAGTGGGTTTTCTAACCAAGCGCCGTAGAACACAATAGGTACCTAATTTAAAATTGGAATGTTTAAATGATAATTAAGTATGTAAGTTATGGTGACGCAAGGTTTATTATATTTTATTGCGTCTTATACCTATTTTATGCAGTACTGCATAAACTTACTTTTCGGTACTTTTCATATAGGTATTTACAATTACTCTAACATCGATATATATGTGGATAAAGTGAAGTTTTAAGTAAAGTTAAATACAATTTTGTAGAAATATAGTTAATATAAGAAAAACAGGTACTTAGGCTTTCCGCATTCCTTACTGTGAAGAATATTCTTCGTACCACTTATCAAACAAACACGGCGTCGTGAAACTATATCATTTAACTCGATTCAATTCATTTTATTTGCAAAAATATGGGTTCCACAGTAAGCAATGTTGGAACAGATACAGCGAGTTTCGCCATATTACGCTGTATGTAACATGCAAAAATTTACGCTAATTACAATAATTATAAAAAAAAAAAATACTTGTTTGAGTTACTGTTCTAAATAACAATACAATTAAAAAAAAAAGTTTTTGTGTTGCTGGCGATGCCAACACTTCCGCCAACAACTGAGTTTATATTTCAAACTTAGGATCAATCAACTGCAATTTCATATGTCAAATTAAAATGTCAAAATTATCTATACTGATGCATATGTCAAAAACATATGTTAGATATACATTTATTACATCATTCTAGAGATTGTGATCTGCCATGTATTCTTTATTATATTATTATTTACTACGCTACCGCTTAAAACAATGTGCTATAAAGTTCAAATTTATGTAAAAACGCCTGCATAAAACTCTAGGGGTCCAGTATATCTTTTGACCTGTGAGACCTCTTGTAGAGTGTATACAATGTCAGCTCAAATTATACTGGTCTATTAAATAAAACAAAACGTTTGACGATCTCTATTAAACTCTGTCCGCATTGTTTTCGGATCACTAGATCAGAGTTAATATAATTGTTGAGATTCTTGAAACTCATAGCCTTTATATCCCACCCATGCTGACAATCCTCTCCTGACCGTCAGAGCGTGACCTTGACCTACAGGTACAGAATCTGAATTTAATCTGACGTGTTGTATAATATGTAGAGATTTATACATTGTCTTTAAGGTAACTAACTAACGTAAGCTTACCTTTAATGATTTGTTCTGGTCGGTTTTTTCTCTTACAAAGCTGTCAAGGTCAACTCTGACATCATTAAGAAAGTAATTGGTGGTGTAGATAAAAACGTGTAGTATTGACAGATTTCATAGTTAAAACTTTATAAAATATCCGTTTCTATACAGATAGGCTCTAAGAAAATGCCTGTGGCATTAAGTCCATCATTGTTTTTTTTTTATTGCAAATTTAAATATTAATATAAGTCCGTAAATAAAGAAATAAAATAACTAAATACGAGTATAATTACGTATTTACGGATTTTTTATTGAATGGTTAACACTTTAATACTGTATATGTAATGTTTGTAATGTAATGGGTTAACTGTCCTAAAAGTAGTGTAATGTTTTTAGGGTTCCTGTTCCACACATACGTTTTATCCACCATGACTTCTTAATATCTGAAAGGACTTAAATGAACTCGTTTATTTTGGATACATTTGAATATAAAAAAAAGTATGGCAGAGACTAATTTGTTTATTAGCAGGGCATTTTTTTTATTTTTTTTATTAGTAACATGTTTTGTTATTGACTCCGTCCCCAAAAACCTTTGGTGGACCAACTCAATAGCAGCGAACCCTATCCTAAACTGGTACTAGGTAGCTTTGGAATTAGTAATTTCCATAGAAGTAGACTGCCATTACATGTGTAGCATGATTAAGACGTAAAATTTCACGATGTTTTATAATATTCAGACTTTGAATTCCCCAAAGCGTAACTAACCATATCACAAGCGAAGAGGTATTTTATATACACGAGAATTATATTATATAGGTAAGTAGTTAATAGATAGTATTGCAACAGTCAGCAAAGGTTACACAGGGCCGACCTTACCAACCGGTTCCACGACGCAAATAAGAAAATAAAGACTTCGCCAAAATTTTATTCATTTGTCATTATGTAGTTGTCACTGGGAAGTCAAAGGAATGCCTTTTTTACTTTACATGCATATTGTTACTTTACATGCATATTGTTATCCGATAGGATATGCAGGAGAGGGTTAAAATTCTTAGTGGGAATATGGTACGCGTGAGTGTGCCCTTATGTTTCTCTGTTGTCCCCTATTCGCTCAAGGTTTGCTGGAAGAAAACTCAGTTTTGGGTTAAGCTCGCCTTTGTACATGACATTTTCTTGTTACTTATATATAATGTATGTGTTCAGTGTGTACAATAAAGAATAAATAAATAAATAAAAAATAAATAGAATATTATTGTTATTGTGATTAAATGGCTTTTTTTTGGTAACTCATCATTTCTGGAGCATATTGAAAGGCAAGGTAGATTAGAAGGGGTGATTTGGCCGCGAATAGGTGCCTATATGCCTATGCCTATGTATTACTAAAATTAAGCTGCATCCATACACTAGTTAGATGTACACATAATTTATACATACAAATTTTTCGTATAAACATTTATAAATCACACATACACATAAAAATAATACTATTTTCTATGCACACATAAGTAAGATTAGTTTTAAGTCACGCTTAACCTATTTATTCATATCCTACACTATGACAACAGTGACAGATTTTGAAATTATCATAGACTAAACAAGAAAAAAGTAGCGATTAAAAAAAAGTACTGTAAAAAATCTGTAGGCTTTATATGTGAAGTTAATCCTTTATGACATATAAAATGAGGAAGTAAATGGCAATTACGTTGGTTTATTGGAACAAAACCGTATTTGGTAGTGGCTTGTTACGTTTTACTGTGATTGATTGGCACTTGGCACCCACAGACACTTAACCTCTGTTATGAACAAAACAATGCAGAAATATCAGCTCTAGTTTTTATTACCGAAATGACCACAAACTAATTGTGTTTATAAACGTGAAAATGATCTAAAATGATAACATTTTCACGTTTGTCTATTCATCATCAACTATTACTACTACTATACCACGCTGGCCAGACGGGTTTATATGGGGTTTGTGTCAAGTTTTCCTTCTCTTTGCAGTGCTATTGTTCTACGTTGTTTGCTCCCATTTGGGCTCTTACGACACCCACGGAATGAATAGGAGTGGTGAAATCTTAATCCGTCACCATACAGACACTATATACGAATAGACACGAAATACCCAGCTTTTCACTTGTAAATATATCATACATATAAACTTTGTCTATTTATGAAAAATGCATTCAAAGCCGTTGTGTGGTTTGATAGATCTAAGCGTACATACGACAAGATATACTATATAGAGAGATTTATTAACAGTCTGGTTAGTACAGCACAGGTTCTGCCTAGTCCCAAATTAGGCAGAATAGATCAGACGGCCGTGTGCGTGATGTGTCCTGTTATTTTATTAACATAATTTTTGTTTATTCATTTATCAATTTACAAATTAATTCGTCGGCGGACTTAATGTCTAAGACATTCGCTACTAGTCAACCGATAGGGCTATGCAGAGAAAGGATGAGGTAGTCGTATGGCCGTGTGGATTGCATGGATGGCGTAGTAGTTTAAGCAGTCGCCTCGCCGCTACCTATTGCACAAGTTTTGTGAGTTCGATCCCCACATGGCACATCACTTGGTGTGATCCACACATTTTTGTCCTGAGTTTGGGATCGAACTTTCTGTCCGTTTCATGTATGTTTGTAAAATCCATCGTGAATAATATACCTAGTGCAATGAATATACCTAGTGCTGGAGTTGTCTTTTTAAAAAAAAAAAGTAAGCTGTTACTATAATTACGAGCCCTTATGTTCAAGACAACAGAAAATAAACAGACAATTAAAAGCAGTAAAAACGTATAAAATCATTTCTTTAATCGTTTCAATACGTTGTTTACAGAAAACCAATTAAGTTAAGCAATCAGGTGCTAGTGATGGAATAAAATCACAGTCGCCTATGATACATCATATGATTTAAGAATCATGCATCACGCCCTTGACTAATTTACAAAATTAATCACTGCGGCTAATGATCACGCTAGCGCCAGACTCGCGTAAGGTCTAAATCTAAAAAAAATAAGGTAGCCTTTGATAAAAAGAAAACTCAATATATTATGCTGTAGATATGGAGCGTAGAGGCAAAGAGAGCTATCTCATATGGGGGAAAGTGTCCAACTGTACAAAAAATAGAGGTCGCTGGCGTGCCAGAAACTACGATATGAACATAGCTGTACTAGACGGAGTGTCAAGTGTGCTGAGTTAAAATATTATTGCCTGAAAGTTAATACACGTTTATTTATTGTCTGTAAAACTCATTGACTATTTTCGCAGTCGATTACACTGAGTCTTATTATTATTTAAGCCAATATAAATTTATCCTAGCCATTTTACGGACACTTTTCATACACAGAGATGGTTCGCCTTGCCTCTTCCCTCCATAGCTCATGCTATAATAGCATTTATCTTTGTCTATGACCACATCACAGTAATGATTTATCACCATTTAAATTGCAGTGGCTAAAACCAATCATTTCATCATATGATTATTGTTAAAAAGTAGCAATACTTTCCATCATTACAGGACCTACTGCGTCAAAGTAAACAATAAAAAAATCGCAGCGGATTTACAAGTAGTTTGGATTAATATTAGTCGATTTTCACGAAAACGACTTCCAAAAATTAAGTTAAAGTTTCTTTGTTTATAATCCAACATAGTTTATTTTCTGATCTATATTACCAGAGGTAACCAAACCATACCGTGTTCAAAATTGAGGCAGCGCCATCTTTCGATGAATGTGTAAACTTAGTATCACTCTTATTACGGGTTTACCTAAAATATTTTTATTGTGGTTATGTGTTCCGTGTGGAAATTAAGACCGATGATGACTGGCCTATTATATTACAAGTAAGTAGTAAGGATCATCCCACTACATACCGTTAAGCTGCTAAGGTTGTATGTTTGTTTTTTTATCCAGGACAAATAATTGTATGATGAATACGATCTGTAAGTGTTCTAAGTCTGGATGTAATTTATGTATCTATAAAATTAATTTATTTTGAAATGTGTAAGTACTATGTACGTTTATCAGCAGTTTGGTTACCACAGTACAGGCTCTGCCTACTTTGGGATTAGGCGACCTTGTGTGGTATGTGTCACGTTTTTGTTATTATTAAAAGTACCTTCTTAGCTTGTTAAGCTATTTTTACCGTACACTCATGGGAGAATTGTCTTAAATAGCAAATTTCTCACGACCGATCATGGTGTAATTGCAAACAAACTCGTTTTCTAAGCTCGAATAGGCTTCGCTTTACAATTTATAGCAAAATCAGGAGGCAGGTGCAAGCCTCTACCAACAACTATTGACCCAACTACGAAATCGAACGTTAACAAGTTTGACGTAATACATTGCTATTATAAATCGGCAGTTTATATAAGAGACCACATTAAAACGGCAATCGATTTTAAACTTTTGGAATTTTTCTTTTTTTAGTGTTGATGAAGTAATGCATGCGTTTTGCTTAAGTTTTAGAATGGATGGATACGTGCTTGGTTTCATTAAGAGCAGGTTCATTCAAATTTGTAAATATAAATATTTATTCATAGTAACGGTTCTAGCGCTATCACCTTGTGATGCCGAGAATGCTCACGCTACTTGTCTGGTTAAGTGTATTAGGAGCTGAATCTATTATCTTCATTTGCAGCATATTCTTAGTAGCAATAACTTAAATTCATGTTTGATTTAGGTCGAAGTATTATATTAACCTGTTTGTACAAAACATATAAAAAAAGATGTGAAGTAAAGAGCCTTTTGCATAAAAAGGCAAAAAATATTGTAAATATTCTAGTATTAAAAAGTCGTGGTCAGTCTTTATGCCAGGATGTCATTAAGTTCTGTTTTTTTTTTTAAATTTAGAATAGCGAAACATGATACTAAGTAGTTACTCGATAGATGGCAATTCGAATTTGGAATTCTAAAATGTTTTTTATGTTATTTTGATATTTTAATAAATGATACTTTTCGATAATCGGTTTTAATAGTAACTAAAGTTTTAGAAAAACCTTGTAAATTAATATTAATGACCATGTATTTGATCTACTCATCACAACAATGTCTGAGACTTACTTCAAGCCTTCAACACGAAACGCCTCTTATGTTGAGTAAATGTGCCTACATATTCTGTTTGTCCTCTGTGCCATAATTTCATAAAAACAACTTTTTTGTAAATATGACCGGTATAATTGATTTATAATTGAATTTTTTATAAGTTTAATGACCGCCAAACTGAAATGTCTGTCTGTCAGATTAGTTAGAGACCGAAGGAAACAGACTATGAAGTTTTATTCTTTTTTTATTCTTAGATTTACAGCATTGGTTATTAAAATAATAGTTATATGTATATAGTAAATAGTTTATCACATTGATAAACGGAGTGCGGCAGGCTCGTGTTAATAATAATATTTTACTCTAAATAAGCACAGGTTTACGTACTTTAATCCTGATATTAATACATTATTTTCCGCACGTCTTTCACACACGTGTTTGTAATCTTAGTTAGGCTTTAAACGTAGGGTTGCCAGGTATAAAATTGAAAATTACCCACATAAGTCCGATTACCACTCATTTTTAAACAATATAGCTGATCCCCGCTTGTCTAGAACGAGTTGAAAAATTGTAGCTAATTTATTTTCCGTTAAAGAAAATAATTCTATGTTACCTTTTTGTTTATTTTTGATGATTTTTTCACACTAACAGAGGGTTTTAATAGAAATAGAACAGATATTTTAGAGTTAATAATTTAATACACTATTGTAAATACATTCTTAAAAACCTAACTCGATAAAAGTCTGGCTGGAATTCATATGGTTTGTAAATGTGGGAAAGCCCATGCTTCGGCACCATATGAGACGACCCCTAGTGTGATACCACAGTCACGCAAAAATCAGGTAATAACCAAATGCTTGCTATTGCTAGAGGCCACTCAAAGGCAATCAATGCAGTTGGGACCATAGAGATATAACCATAGAGAGATCACGGGCTGCCTGTAAGTGAAAGCGTTACAGTCAACGAGAGAGATGATTGCCCCATATTTCCCTCTGTCTCTGTTTAGTTAAGCTGCGATTGGCTTCTTATTAACCCCTTATATTCCCTAGGAAACCAATGAGCTCGGCTAAAAAGAAATAGAGGGGACTGTACTGTCAGTACAGTACAGTCCCTCTATCTCCTGACTGACTGACTGGAGGGATATCTGCATGATTGGGACACTTGAGTCGCAGACTGGAGCGACGTAGTTACTATCAGGTGCTTTATCACCTCGTTTGTGCATAAAACATAAAAAAGGGGTAAATTAATGTTTAGCAGGGTAACCCTAAAACACTCGTACATAAAAAGTATATTTATGTCCATCATTAGTATGTGCACAGCGTAGAACAATTGATTTAAACTGTAGTAGATTACAACAACGTACTGACGATTTATTGTTTGTAAACACAGCGTTTAACTGTCAAATGTTACTCGTACTCAAATTGACGTGTGATGTGTGTATTAATTAGAAATGTACTGGTGTGAGTACGTTGTGTGTTTATTGCTTTCAATGTGACGTCTGACGATGACAATTTACAAGTATCTTTGACCATATAAGGGATTTAGGTATAATAATGTATAATTACAGTATGTGGTTTTTAAAAATTGAAAATTTTAGTACATTGACAAAATAATCAGGGGAGGTTTTGTCTCCGAAAAACATAATTTGATTTTTAGTATTTTCGAAGTGAAAACTTCTTAAGGCGCGTTGAGCATTTTTGAACAAAATAATGTATTTTTTAGGAAAAATCCATTGAACTCGCGACACTGTTACCTTTACTGACACTTTGTATATAAGTTTTCACTTCTGACGGCACTACCGGAGGTGCCACTGTTTTTTTTAATCAATTGGGGAGTGGGCAACGAGCACACAGTGAGAATCGAAACCACGATCACGACTCTACCAACAGGCCAGGAAATACAAAAAAATCAAAAACTATATTGTTTCTTTAATATTTTATAGATCGAGCGAGGATTGCATTGCCTTCTATAATAATTGTTTACTAGCATAGTAGTCGCACAGTAATTTCGTAACCTAAGCAACCGGCCTCCTGCCAGTTCAACTCCGTATACCGTTAAAACAAACGATAATTCCGTAAAATCTATCTATATACTCTGTGTGTGTTACCCTTTCATTTGTAGGAAACTCTCTATAGCTTTATTTCCACTTTATATTTAACTCCTATGATTTTTGAACAGCGCCGAAATATCCTAAACTAATATTAAAAATAAACTCACTTCTCTACCGTTTCTAACTTAGTTTAAGTCTAATAGAAATTAAAGGTATTTTAAAGGCAAACAAACACATAAATAACATTTTTTTTAAGACAACTCCCGTTTTCATGAAACGGACACAAAGAACGCCTAGACTCAGAACAACAATTTGTTGATCACACAAAGTGGTGTCCCCTCAACACTCAGCGCAGAAGCTACGTGGCGATCGCTTAAACCACTACGCCATCCGTGAATACGATTGGATTAGATTTCGTCTTAATTTATAAAGAAACAGAAATCGAATGACAGAACTATGCTAAAAACAATTGATCGAAGAAGCAATTGATCGAAGAAAGATTGGTTTACATTATCTTTAGAAATCGTAATATCTTCATGAATCCTGAACATTGAAAGAACAATAAAAACCTAAAAGGTTTTATTAACAAAAGCAAAAAAGATATTTCAAAATTATCTAGATCTATTTTTGACATTTTATAGGTATCTAAACCAAATACCTAATAATGAAGTCAACAAAATATTACATCGAATTCACAGTAGGTACCTACTTGTTTAAACGGTAGATACCGGGCAACATAACACATTAGCGTTAAACTTGTGAAAATTGACGCAAAAAAACGACAAAAAAAAGGAAACGAAATAAAAAGGGGCAAAGTTGTGTCATACAAAACTTCTTACTTTCTCACGAGAACGCTCTGGTTGCCGAACGCAAAAAAGTGGTACCTTTTGTTGAAACGATTTCAATGGTTTTTTCTCTACACTTATCTTCGAAATCACGGTTATGAAGGGTTAGCTGATGTAAAGGACCAAAATTTCACATTCAATGACATTTAATGTTCGTACAAAGGAATTAAATTACAAATATACCTTTCTCAGTCAGCCTGTGACCACGGCCAATGTAATCCGGTCTAAATGTCAGGCGATTCAAGTTCTCAATCACGTCAGAATTACTGTACGGAACTGGAAGAAATTTGGCGTAGACATAATAACAGCTTTACACATCTCACACACGGCCATCTGATCCCAAGTTAGGCAGCGCATGTATTGTGATAACCAGGTTGCTGTTAAACATACTAAAACATTTCTAAATACACGCATATTGTAGTTAAATTACATCCAGACACGAAACAATTGATCGTGGTCATCACAAAATTATTTGTCCTGGGTATGATTCAAATGCCGGCTTGGCAGTCAGGTTCGCTAACTAACAGTCCCGTCAAATAGACTAAATAGCCTGATACTAAACTCTGATAGAGTAAGCAGGAGTTAGGATTTTATGAAGCTGATTATTTCTTTTACAAATACAAAGCATCCGTTGTTTAGAAGGCTCGAACTTTCCGGCAACAGCCGATTCGACTTGTATTATAGACCCCGACATGCTCGGAGTATTTGCTTACACTCCCCAATCCATCGGTATAAGAAATAATCTAACAAAGGTAAAAGTTTGTGAATGTGAGTTTATATAAACTCACATTCACAAACTTTTGTTTTGTTAATTCTTCACGCTCAAACGGCTTTTGATAAAATTTGGTATGGAGTTAGCTGACACCCTGGATTAACACTTCTGCTACTTTGATCCGGAAAAATTGTAGTGTTTCCGTGAGACTAGTAGCACGGGTATGTTACCCGCGCTACTAATCGCTGTGTTAATCCAGGGTGTCAGCTAACTCCATACCAAATTTTATTAAAAGCCGTTAAAAGCCGCGGGGCGCAGCTAGTAAGTAATGTCCTTTCCTGCCAATGTATTTTCTTTGAAGATATTTTCAATTTTCCCAAATGTCAGGTCGACGCAATGATGTTTGAAGGAAGATACGTTATATTCATACTGCACGCACAAAATATTTGTTTCGTAACCGTACATACATCTATTATTGCATTTTAGAACAAAACATCTACTTGCCTGTTATATGATATTCCTTTATGCTTATTTACTTTTTTGTCGTAATTTGTGCAATTTCGGAATACACAGGAAGGCATTTTATGAATTTTCTCGAATTAATTTGTACTTGCGCTCGCTCGCAGTGGTCCTAATTAGGACCCACGCGTTTTGTGCGTTGGTGGCGTACCTACCTCTTGTTTGTATATAACAAAATTGAGTTGACGGCAATAGCTTTACCCTGTTATCAAAGTGGGACTAAAATTACAGTTAGCATAATGAGGATGTTCATTATGCCTCTGCTTAGCCCTTCAAAGATGTAAGCGTGAGTCTATATGTGTGTATGACATATACAAACATACTATATACAGTGTATAAAGTGACGATGTACAATTTCAATTTATCTGTTTGGTGACAGATTTAGAATACGGAGTATCACCATCCCTATTCATCCCGTGGGTGTCGTAGAGCCGACTAAGAGAGCAAACTGCGCAGGACAACAGCACTGCAAAGAGAATGAAAACTTGACACAAACCTTATACCAACTCGTCTGGTCAGCGTGGTATAGTAGGCCAAAACCTCATTTCTAAGGAGAGGCCAGCAGTGGCATCTCGTGAATATGTTCGTCTGGAATTTTGTATCGTTAATCTATCCGTTTGTTCTGATACCCGAGGTCATATGAGACCGGTTTCTTAACAACCATGTCACAAACAGAATGAACTCTACACGCTTTGAAATAAGATCGTATTTAAGTTAACATATAAACAATTTGCATTCATTTAATGGTCGCTGTGATTGAAATATTCAAATGTACATTTTTATTGCTTATTTCGTTCTAAATAGTTCTAAAGTAGTTTTCAATATACTAATGTACGTAAATATATATTAATGTAGGTAAGTATTTACTTAGTTGATAATTATTTCTGTATTTTCGTCAACGATAGGTATTGCTCCTGCAATCAATTTTAGCCCAACTGGAGAAATACTATCATAATTCTGGAAGAAGCTACAATAAACTTAGCTTCTTACTAGACCGATTCCTTCTTCAGATCTTCAGAGTTCAATAAATATGGACTCACAAGCCTACTTTTTTTAAGCAACCAATTCCCGCCATAAATGCAGAACACAAAAAAAAATGAAAACGCCTCAACAGTTCTATTTTTGAAATTATCATTTTATATGTTTAAAGTTCTCGCAGAAAAAGACGTTCGTTCAACTATATGATTTCACTAAAGTTATTATAAAATATGCTTTGAACCTTGTAGGTCTGAATCTGAATACATTAGAACAATAAAAAAAACGCCTCTATTAGTCCTTGGGCAAGGCCGAGCGGGAAGTTTCAAATTATTTCCGGTCAACGTAGATCAAGTTTTATTTGAAATATTTGTAAGGCGTCACCGGGTCCGCACCTCACGAATTCTTTCGTAGCTATTTAAAAAAAAAAGCTTTAATAATTTCGGCTTAATGTTTTGATGATCTTTGAATTTCGAGCAAAAGTTTTTTTTTTAATCACAATAGATTATTACATGGCTCTAAATTAACAATTATATCTAAAAACTGTTACCAAATGATTTATGTATTTTGTCATATTAGAGAATAGTTTTTTTACCGCTTTACGACAAAAAAATAATTAAAACAACTTTTTTTGAAATTATAGTTCAAAACATTCCAATAAAGCTTTTCGTTTTTAAATAAAACTGAAGGTGATTAAAACTGTCTAAATTTATAAGAAAATTTCCGTAAAGAATAGTACTTAAACATAAATATATTGAAATGAGCATGATAATTACTAGAACGTTGTTTAAAAACGTATGCGATTTTTTTTTCCAGGCTGAGATAGCCAGCGGTCTATCGGCCTTACGTAATGTTCCTACAATGTGACCACACACCAGACCTCGTATGTGCATATTGTGTAGTGTGACCTTGTATGTGTTGATTTTATATACAAATATACAACCTGTTTGTAATATCATAATAACAGTTTTCTACTAACGTCTGAGTTTAAACAGTACATACACCAAACCTTTAAAATATTTGTCCCTATTTCGTTGGCCAATCTCCAGAACGGGTGGACCGATTTTCAGGCAACTTTTACTGGTAGATATCTAATATTATAAGGAGTAACTTAGACTATTTTTTGGAGTTTCAAGAAGGGACTTACCCCTAAGTAAGTGCATAAAACATAAATGTATACACAGTGTGTATGTGAATAAGTCTCTGTTAAGTATCAATAGTGGACTATTATAGTTTGACTTGATTGATTGATGTAATGTGTAGGTGGCTTGTTTAGTACAGGTCAAGTTTATAATCTTTCAATCCGTTAGTATATTGTCCTTTAATTCGTGAAGAGGTTAACACACGACAGGATAGAGAGGAGGAGGGGAGGGGGGCTGTAGTCACTTACCATGAGTAATATTTGTGTAGATATACTTTGAGTCCCCGGAAAGGACGATGATATGATATGATTTCTTGGATAAAAAATACCCTATGTCCTTTCCCGGGACTCAGACTATCTCTAAACCAAATTTCATCTAAATCGATTCAGCGGTTTAAGCGTGAAGAGGTAACAGACAGACAGACACACTTTCGCATTTATAATATTAGTATAGATAGTATGGATGGTATAACTGTTAAAGATAACTGTGAATCTGAATTTACCTTGCCGCAAAAATTTGTTATGGCTTTAAATGTCTATTCATTAAATTTGCCAAGATATTATTATATTATTAGTTTCGGCGATAAAGACAAGTTAAATCGACTGCAAGATATAATTTACAAAAATTAAATACTATGTGTGGTACGATTGGCAACCCTATTGAACACCTTATTCATAATATTGTAATTTACCTAAAATAATAAACAATTTATTAATTTGGAACATTTGTCGCTATAGAATAAATAATTACCTACATCTGTGGTTTCAAATGTCACCCAATTGAATTTTAAATAATTCTCTTCCTCTTTGCTTCATTTGCATTTCTTGAAATGTAATCAAATCATAGACACGTTTTATAAAAAATATAGTAATGTATTCGAAATTTAAAAATTCGTTGTAGCATTAAATGTGTCGCATTTTTCTTTGATGTATTGACTAAAAAGTAATTATTACAAAAGGTATGTAAAACTTGACTATCTATGTCATAATAACATCTTGTTAAAACTGTTCACACTTACTACTAGTTACAACGTCTGTCAAACATTTAATCATTTTTCAGTAGAAATGTGATGCTACACATAGTTCACATTTATTCTTTCGAACAATACTATATTCAGAAAAAGCACTCGACAACCTTAATTCCTGCGGTGTCGACTAACATAGCTTTTGTCGCTAATATTCTTCTAGTTCCGCTAGAGTCTGCAGTTGTTCCGCTCTAAATCTTCACAATGTGTAATTAAGTCGTGCATCCCGCTTTAGTGTAAGAGTTTTAGTGGAAGGGTAAAATGTGTAATTTAGACGACGATATCATTTACAAACCAGAATCGTTCTTTAAATGAACTCAACACATTGTGTTAAAGAAAATTTAAGTCTTTGTTTAGGATCGCAGAAAATGAACAAAAGGATCACTTGAAATTTTACCACTAAAGCTTTCCGTAAGAGATAAAATTGAATTAAGCTATAGCTGAATAAAGCTATAAATAACTGACTATATATACGAGTAACATGTTATGTATAGATAGTTTTGTCTGTAAGAAAATAAAAAAAATCTTACCGAATATTTTTTACCTATCGACAGCAGAAAGCGGAAATGTGTCTCAAATATCCAATTGCGCACCATAGATACACTATGTCAAAACTTTATAGCACTTAGTTTTTTTTTTGTATAAAATTAAAAAAGATCAGATCATCAAAAAGGCAATCATTATTTTTTTAAAACAAGAGCATTCGACGGGTTTTTTTCTGATAAATTAAAGCCAGTAAGTTTTACGTTTACGCCTATTACGATCTACGACATATCCATTTCCTGCCGTCGGTATTAGCAAACTTGACTCCACTGTGGACCTCTAACGATGTAATGAAATGAAATCCAAATTTCTTGATATAGAATAATATCAAACTGGTGGAGTCGGTGAACTCGCCGACTCCACCTCAGGGATCATAAAACAAAAATTACGAATAAAATTTTCTTACAAATGCAACTCACAACTGATGTAATAAAAACGCAGGTGTAAAGTAATACAAGGTGAATAATCTCCTCAATAAAATAACCTTTATCGATGAGCTCCACCAAACCAACTTGTTAAAACGTGTTACAACAAGTACCTTTGAATTTAAGAAGCAGTGAAATACGATGTTTAGTGACATTCTTACAGTTACAGTTGCGGATCCCGCTTTTTTAACTTGAGGGAAGAGAGTAATCTTTGTTTGGTCAGGACTCACTTCAAGATCTAATTTGACTATCTACTTGAAATTGTATGAACTAGACCCAGCCCAGGGGGTAAAAAAACTAAACATTAAAATTTGAACAGTAGTCATTTCAATCTACTTTTTTTAAATTCAGTACTTTACAAGTCAGTCCAACATGAACCTGTCTAAATTAAGAAAACTCTGTAACTATTTTTTTTAAATTAGGAAAAAAGCATTTCTCCATACATAAAATAATAGCAGTACTACCATCTCTATTTGTTACCAGTGTACGAGTATGTTATTCCTCACCAAAAAGTTACATTACAAAAATAAATAATAATAATAATAATAATAAATCTTTATTTCGGAATAGTTTCCATATAATGTTTATGATATTTCTTTATTTTGGTTACATTACTTATGTAGCTATCTGTAACCATTTTTTAAACATGGAACTGTTACATACCCTGTCAGCAAGTTCCTTAATTATAGTGTTCCTACACGAACCAACCCGGGCCATAAACGCCGCGATTCGGCTTCTTTGGATGGCATTAAACGTGTTCAGTCTTGCCTCTACAAACATTGTGGAGGCGCTACAGAAAGGTGCTAACCCCATAAGGTGCCTATAGATATTATTGTACTGAACACGAATGCCATCCAAAGACCTCTTCGTCTATGCAGTCCAGAGTTGACACGTGTAGAAATTCTGACAGTATGCTCTGAACAGGTGCACTTTAGTCTGTACATTGGCATTAAAAAATCTCCTGGCAATCATATTGCTTACGACTGAGAGTGCTCGACGCTGAGTTTTGTTTATGGTATAGTTAGGTGTTGTAAATCTGACACATCATAAACCAGGTATGTATGGTTTTATTGCTACCCGAGAACATTGATGACAGTGAATAAATTTGACCAATATATTAACGGTAAAAGAAGACTACCTGAGCTAAATATTTTAATAATTGCATTTATTATGTCATTCGGCGGTCAATTGGGTTTGTTTTGAGTTAGAAGTTTTTTGTAGCATAAAACGTGAAAATTAGTTTTTGGTTATGAGAACTAATAGATATGAAGTTATTACTTCCTAGCCCTCTCCTCCCTCCTAATCTTTTGCTGAGGGTCCTTAATAGTTCTATATTTTATATTCTTAAGACCATTATTGTGTTCTATAATGTATATAATTATGAAACGCAATAAATTGACTGATCTGTCTAGTGGTTAATGACAATGACTGCTAAGTCGTCAGGGGTCGTGGGTTCGATTCCCACCCAGGACAAATAATTGTGTGATGAGCAGTGTGTGATTTGTTCTGTGTCTGGGTGTAAGTCCTTTATCTATAATATGTATGTTATTTAGAAATATATAAGTATGTTTATCAGCAGTGCGGTTACCATAGTACAGGCTTTGCCTAGTTTGGGATCAGACGGTCATGTTTGAGATGTATGAAAATATTATTACTATTATTGAGTATAAAAAACTTTTGATACTTGAGTAAGTTATTATGAGTTTTTGACGTGTTACATTTTCGTCTCGCTCTCCTGCAACTTGTGGAAACGTTTCGTGAAAAGGGACGGAAGTATGTAACAGAATGCGGAGAACACTGGTTCTATTTTATTTGAACCATGAGCGCGTGCGGTGCTAGAGTTGGCTGTCAGATGGGTGAGGTGTCACATCGTATGCGATTACTGAAAGTCATGCTCGTTTTCTGCAAGACACTATTTAGTCTCAAAATATGCTGAAAATAAGGAAACAAATCTATATTTATAGAGATTTTATCACCATAGGAATCGTATCACATATATAAATATAAACAGTATTTATCACTCGATGATACGTGATATTAAAAAGAAAAAAAAAAGTACATTTTATAACGAACGTGACATATCAGATTCAAGGATAACGGATATAATTCATTTCTTAATATTAAAGAATGTTATTTTTATGTTTTAAAAGTAAAATAAAGGGTTTAAGGTTGAGATTTACTATTAAGTTCAGCGATGACCGAGGAATAAGGTAGATTCACATCATCATTCACTTTAACAGTCCACTGCTGGACATAAGCCTCTCCTTAGAAGGGAGGTTTTGGCCTACTATACCACGCTGACCAGACGGGTTGGTGTAGGGTTTGTGTCAAGTTTTCCTTCTCTCTGCAGTGCTGGTGTTCTACGTAGTTTTTTCCCTTAGTCGGCTCTTACGACGCCCACGGGATGAATAGGGGTGGTGACACTCTGTATTCTTAATCCGTCACCACAAGATTGATTTGTTGGTCTCAAATAAATTATTTCGCCTGAATCATCTTATTAACACTAAATATAAATGATTTGACAGTAGGTAAATAGGTAATGTACCGTGTTTATCGTTTTGACGTTTATAAAAAATACACTTATTTGACTTTACAATCATCTGAGTCCCATTGTTTGGACTTATATAAGTTTTTCGTCATCGTTCAAAGCGACAAATCCTCCATCCCCATCAATTTGATAATAATTGGCGACTGCACGGATGGCGTAGTGGTTTAAGCGGTCGCCACGCCGCGCGCCGCTTCCTACTACGCCGAGTGTTCAAACCCCACATGGGACGACAATTTGTGTGATCCACAAATTGTTGTTCTGAGTCTGGGTGTTCTTTGTGTTTCATGTATGTTTTTAAAGACCACTGCAACACAGGATATATTCCTAATGTCGGAGTTGTCAAAAGATAAAAAAAACAAAGAAAGAATTGGTGCTCCACCACTGCGCTTTTCAAAAAACTTTTGCCTCTTACAGCCAACATATTATAAACAAATTGTCGTCGCCAGTTTGTCTATCATAAAGACTGTCAAAAGCGACTAGATAACAAAATCCAAGTCCTAACTGTATGTATCAAATGTCGGTATTCGTGACTGATTATTTTATAAAGAGAACGACTTCTAAGACGAAAGATGTTACAAAATAATAATTTCCATGACACGCCTCTTTGTTTTCGCCTTTTGTAAGTGCCAGTATTATTCAAAATAGAAATATTGTATCCAAAACTAGAAATGGTTCGATTGTCGATGTCACTGGGCCCCACACTAGAATTGTCTATGCCGTGAGGTCTACTCCCATTTCGAAGACGAATTACAAATGAGTGTCGCATGATTTTAACTTAAATACCCATAACAATAGAAGAAAATGATATCATTATAGTTAAGGAGTGCCTCTATTTTCAAGAGTTCGCCAGGTCATCAAGTTTGCCAGCGTGGGCAAACCGGCTGCGGCTTGCCCACACATCTTTTCACTAACGAGAACTCATCGTGAATATTTGAGCTTTATTTGGTAAGAGCACACATTAGTGTTCGAATTATAATAAGAAGTAAATGTTATGAAATAATCGTAATACTATGTAAATGCGAAAGATTGGATGGCTGGAATGGCTCCAGAACAGCTGATACGTGAATAGGTATAATATACTTTAGAGCAGAATCCTAGGTTTAAAATCAATTACATATTACGGCTTCAAATTACCTACATTAGTTATTTCATGTTTTTATATCTTAAATTTAACATTAATTAAAAATAATTTGACAACAGCTGGGTATGACGTTGCGCCATTGTATTTCATTCAAAAATGTATCGCATCTATCGTTTTGACAGATTTTGACGTTTTGAATAAAAATATACTAATTTGACTTGACAGTCATCTACACCTTTGAAGCTTTGAATTACCATTATTGTCACGTATCTTCTCTCTCTCTCATTTCCTTGCATCTTCTTCACATTATAATTATCCTTTCTCTATTTGTTATGATATTTACGCAGAGTGGTTTTCCACTTTTAATATTTCGTAATAACATCATTACACCTACATTAAAACAAAAAGATTCATAAGACGAAAGGATTGGCCTTGGCCGATTGACCACTCTGTAAACTTATCGGGTATTACGCAATAGATTTCAATGCCAACTTGATAATATTAACTGCAATATTTACATAGAATTGTTAAAAGCATTTTATAGAAGTACCATTCTAAAGTAACCCAGAAATATTTAAGTATATTTTGCATACGGTTTCGCTCGCGGTTGAAATGTAGATTTTACACAATCAGGCTGGTAGTCGGCACAAGAAAGCATTAACATAAAACTATTAACTCGGAAGCAGTATTTCTTTCTCTTGGTGGTAGGTTTCCCACTTAGAAGGATCAGAAAGAAGTGCCAGTAGAGAGTAGTAGTAGATAGATTCGTTGCTTCACACCGAGTGAACGAGGCTGTGGCTGACAGTCGAAAGTTCCCCCCCCCCATCCTCTTTCTTCTGGGGAGGAAATCACTCAAAGGGCAGTAACACACTTGTGTCTGTTGTTGTATGTATCCATGGGTCGTAGTCATTTACAATCAGGTGACTCACCTGATCCTATATCATAAAAATTTAGGGACTTTGCAATAAAAACCTCCTTTCTATGGAGAGTCCTATGACTAGCAGTGGACTAGTAATTAGCTTCACTTCACTTAAGTAGAATCTAGTAAAATCGTAATACTCCAATTCTCTAAGTAAAACAAGTCTATGATATTTTTTGTTTCACTGTAACATTTGATACCAAGCCTTTTGGGAAGCCTTAATGTGATTTTGACGGAAGGAATAACATGTATTTTCCTTAAGAACGTAACTCGATCCCCTGGACTCGGCCTTATGATATTAAATAGAATAAGTATATTACAAGACGAGTATGTACCTACTTTAATTTTATAATATTTTTAACATTTCCTTTAATGATAAGGTACCTACTTTGGCAATGGAGATCACTTGAGAGCTTTTGAGTGAGAGAGAGCTAAAGTGCCAGAAAGTTCCCTAAGTCTGAGTCTCACTGATATGCATGTTAAGATGATGATGATGATGATGCGTATTAAAACTCATATGTGACTTATATAAATCTTGACTTATATTATAATGTGTTTCTGAACAAAATTTGAAATAGAAAGATCAGACCCTCTGCAAGGCTAATATGCAAATGGAAATCCAATATACATATTCAGTAATCACAAAACCAAAAAACGAAGAAAATAGAAGAGTGTATTGTTTAATAATTAAATACAAACACAATGTATCTTGAATTCTACGTAGATGTGGGCATTAATCATTAAGAATTTATGATTTTGAATGTTAAAATTAGTAAGATTTCTAAAATCGTTTAGCTCATTCATGGAAAGGCCCTTTAAACCCCATCAGCATGTAAAATATTATAGGTTTGTCATAATATAAGAGGAGCTCTGCCAGTATAGGTTTTTTCTCGTTATTTATTGAGCCATTTCAGATTTGATAATGCCGCTCAATAACGAGTCACCAAACATGTAATTAACATCAATAACGAACTAACAGGCAGAAAAAATTGGTGTCTTCACTCTTTCATCATCATCACTATCAATATCAATCAGCCTTTAATAGTCCACTGCTGGACATAGGCCTCTCGTTAGAAAGGAGATTTTGGCCTACTTTACCACGCTGGCCAGACGGGTTTGTTTTAAGTTTTCCTTCTCTTTGCAGTGCTGTTGTCCTGCGTAGTTTGCTCCCATAGTCGGCTCTTACGACACCCACGGGATGAGCAGGGGTGGTGACACTCCGTATTCTTTATCCGACACCACACGGATAACTTCTCTCCTTCTCTTACTAAGCCTCCATCTTTCGTCCTAGATATTTTTTTGCCGGAAAGTGGGTGTACCAAACACAAAAATACAGTTACAGACAATGGGTCACAATAAACAGAATCTTCCAGGAAAAAAATAGTTGAACGATATACGAAACAGGTAGTCCATTCCAAAAGCGAGCAACTTTAACTGTAATGCTGCCACATCAGCAAACTTTGTAGAATGCATTAGTCTTTACAGTTTAATAGAAGTTATGTGGCTACATAACTTGAAAGGTTAAATAACAGTTATTATCGTTTGAGGCACGCAAGCTACTCATGGGAAGCCATTTTGTATATTATTAATTCTTATATGTATATTTAAAGGTTACATTAGTTTAATCGCCATTCTATACGATACATGCTGCACGATAAAGAAGCAAGAGAAAATGTGTGAAAGGACACTTTCCCTTATCTCTATGACTGTTGAGATTTCAAAGAATAATTTTTAGTAGTATATTTGATGACTACGAGTGTAACCTCTGCTTTCATTATGGTTCCATTCTTTAAAAGTTTAACATTCACTTTTTTGAATTTGTTCTCAAAACGTTCGCAACATCGTTTAAAATTTAAATTTAGAAAAGTATTGGTAAACAAATGTCAGATTTGCACTAGTTTATATTAAAATATAGCTAGTCTAGACTAATAAAGCGTTGTCTGCGTCGGGTTCAAAAGCATCCGTATGAGTGTTAAACCTGTTAGAGTATTCAGTAAACTTGCACGGATTATTTTACTGTTGCATGGCTTATTGTTATACAATAATGGGTCATTGATTTGTATTATTATGGAAAAAGATATTAAACAAATAACAAGTAACAAATGAATGACGAAACATCCAAGAAAGAATTGCAGCATTTTAACAAATTTATTTGGGATCGGCGCGATGAGTTTTCTTCTTCCATTCTTCTCCATCACTGGTCAGTTCGCTCCCTTTCTAGCCATATCCTCTTTCGCGCAGTCCATCCATCTTTTCTTTGGTCGTCCTCTATTTTTATATACGTCAACTTCCACACATAAAACTACTCCATGCTTCTGGTATTTCTGCATTTGGAAGCCTTCTTGATAAAAAACTTCTACACAAACGGAAAAATACCAATAGTTATCGATAAAAAAAGACTAACATCTAATTCTTAATATCAACAAGTCACCAAATCAATTAGTCATACGTGAATTTAGTATAAATCGATGACATGGAACTAAATTCGTGAATATTTTACAATGAAACGAAGTAGCAAAATGAATTTTAATGCTATGCTTATTAGTAACGCTTCTATTCACTTGTCTCTTGTTAGCTCAAATACGGAGTAGCTAATGAGGGTAATTTAATTAAACAATCTTAGCATGAATGTACAATCGTAAGTATGCAAATGAATCGACTAAGTATAATTTAAATGTAAGTAGAGTATCATGCGTTATGCAGGAATCAACTAAACGTATAAACGAATGAAATTTATTTATTTATTTTAAAGAAGTGTTACGAGAAAATAATGTTTGGTGTTCGAAATTTAAACAGAAAAATATATGCTAAAAATGTGGGTTTTATAAAATTAAATGTATTTTGAAAATAGAATGTGAGGTTAAATACAGTATTCTATTTAGATACACAACACAGTCAGGTACATTAAATTTTGTTTTGTATTACTGTACATTTAGTAAAATAACATCACTCCAATAAATTATATCAAAGAAACATTGTTCTGACATGAATTAAACAGAAATGATTTTAAGATTAGTTTTGTCATTAAAATTAGACACTGATGACGTTTAGCTTTTTTGGCTACCTAATTTTTTAAATTTAATTAGAGACGCAAGTTTAATTTTATCATTATGTAATTGAATTTTGACGTTCCGAGACTGTCGCGTACGTAAGTTACATACAAAACAAAATAGACTTTTCGACAGCTATTATGTGATACTATCAATTTATACCTACCTTTCTTTGAATTTGAATTCACTCGATTATTTCTCTGCGGAATCCAAAATCGTATATTTGGTGTTTTAGGCATCTAAAACACGCTGTCTATGGAAACGCATTAATATAAATGGATAGTCGTTGACAGTATCCCTTGCTGCGGCTTTCACTCAAATCCCGAAAATAATCCCTCTATAACCTGCTTACAAACCTTGCCTTGCCAAGAGCAGTAAACTCTTTTCTTGAACGAATATCCGAAGCTGCATTGCTAGGCTTGTATCAAATATGGTTAGGTGGAGGGGTTAACACAGCAGACAGTGGAGGTGAGCGCTGACGTGTCTCAAGGAGTACTCCCTAAACCTACTCCTGGGTCGCAATTCTCAGGCGCTGTCGAAGTTGCATGTGTTGGCTCCATCTATAACGAGATGGACACGCACCAGGATTTTCAGGATCGAACGCTCTGCCTATGTATAAAATATGTACGTATGTTTAAAATAATATTAGCAAGACCAGCTTCCTATAAATCATTTTAAAAGGACAAGGTCTTTATACGGTGGTGCGAGAATAAAATGCAAGAAAAGTAACCTTGAGATCAGTTAGATAACAGACACGCGATTTCACGTAGTTATAAATACACGTTCTTGTTTAAACACCATCTAAGAAGAACAATAGGAAACGTCTCCATGCTTCGCTCCTTCGTGTGACGCTAAACTTACGCATTTGAAAATAGAATACTTACTGTATTCCATATTATTAAACAAAACTTACATTAATTACTGATTGGTATTTTCGTACAAGACTCACCAGATTTTGTATCGTTGACTCGAACTTAAAATTTCGAATTTCGAAATTGAGTAATTCCTAATTCAAAATATATTGTTTGACGTCAAAGAATATCTTTTATTAAAACTTTATGATTATAAACGCAAATAATTATAATAAGTTATTCTAATAAAAATGACTAATTAGACTAATATAATTGGCCGAATCATGCGTAAATTCATCAAATACACTCAGGACTATTTCCTCGAAGCCGTTATTTCATAATTTTAATCCCACTTAGGTAAAAGAAGGCTGCCATATCAAAAAAAAAAAAACTATAACAAAAAATTAGAAAGTTAACGACTAAACGTAACGTGTAATTAAAACTTATAATTAATTTACCCAGACACGTTTATAAAGTTTACATCCTGCATGTCCTACTTAGTCACAGTAGCGAAGATAACGATTATCAAACATTGTAATGTTAGTCAAGACGGCAGCTGAGCCTTGTTAAACTTACTTATCTTTTAAACAAACAAAATATAATCCAATGGCCTTATTCTGAAGCAAGTTGATGAAAGTTCATTTTACGTTTCGTTTACTCTCGAGAGGATTTTTGTGTTAAAAAAGTCAACATATATTTGTCTAAAAAATTATATTATTGCTATATTTACCTACATTATATAATATACATATGTATTTTTAATTTATTACAATTTAAATTATTAAAAAAGATGTTGTAGATAATATATGTTAATTTATTTTTAGTACGTAATTCGATTTAAATTAGCTTAGGTACTAAGTATATGAAACGGCACTCACTAATTTTACAAACGTATGGAATATCATATTCTTTTTTTCTAATTCTTTATTTAAATCCTAAATTACATTAATGTATTCCACATGCTTGAAGATTTGAATTGATGCGATTTCTTTGATTGCATTAGTAAAATAAAAAAAGGCCTCTATTTTAGAAAAATCCGTAATTTATGAACCGATTTTTTAAAAATCTTTTTTTTATTTGGAAGAGTACCTATTCTTCAAGTTCCTTTCAAATTTGAAGATTATTACAACAGACAATTACGGAATGGAGAATAGAATTTATTACAATTCATCATGTGTAATAAATTTTTAAAAGTTAATTACTATTTAATTGGTGAGAATGAATTACTAATGCGACGACCGGAAATTGTTAATCGCTGCACTCTCAAAGGTTTAAATTATTTTGTGATTTATCTTAATAAATTAAATTAAGTATCTCAAAAATTATACACTGTAGTTAAGCTTTTAAAATTAGACACTGATTTAATGTGCATTTTATTTATAATGACACTAGCCGTACCTGCTGCTATTTTGCGGCCACTGATTCGCTTCAAAGAGTTGTAGTGTGATAATATTGATAAATTGTGACGACCGATTGGCGTAGTGGTTCGTGTAACGGACTGCTATTCCAAAGGTCGCGGGTTCGATTCCCGCTCAAGTCAAACATTTGTGGGCATGAACATTTAATGTTTGATTTGTTCTGGGTGTTTCTACGTATAATTTGTATGTATTTACAAAAAAAAGAGGATTTATGTATTTATATCAGTTGTCTAGTACCCCTAATACAAGCTCTCCTTAGTTTGGGACTAGATGGCGTTGTGTGAATGTGGTACAATATTATATTATACTAGCTGACCCGCGCAACTTCGTCTGCGTCTCTCAATAATAATAAATTTTCTCCGTTTTTGAAACATTCTTCATTGGTGCTCCGCTTCTATTGGTCTTAGCGTGATGATATATAGCCTATAGCCTTCCTCGATAAATGGGCTATCTAACACTAAAAGAATTTTTCAAATCGGACCAGTAGTTCCTGAGATTAGCGCTTTCAAACAAAGAAACAAACAAACAAACTCTTCAGCTTTATAATATTAGTATAGATTATTAAATTAATATTAAAAAATAATCATCTTTATTGGTTCTTTACATCCATTTTGTTTTAACAGGGGGTCTCCTTTTAAGTATTAAATACTTGTGACAGGGGACTCCATCTTCTACAATGACAATAATACAAGAGCTTAAAAAAGAGAATAAAAAATACATACACATTACAATTACAACAACAACTTTTCAACATTATCATAACCTAAGGTTATAAGCCATTCCATCAATGTCTCTTTTAATGATGTTTTTTATGCCATATTGAACATCCAAAATACTTTATCCAATGCAAAAAGAAGTTTTTAAATTAGACTGATAGTTCCAAAGATTAGAGCTTGTAAACAAATAAACAAACAGATAACTCTTCAGCTATGTACCTACATATTTGTATGGAAATATAGTTATATTAAAAAATTAATAGATATATTTTTGTCAGAGAGTTTAGTTACAAGAGCATACATAGGACGCGTGGATCACGATACCTTAGCTTCTTCGAAATACATCGATATAAACTAAAAATTACTTATTTAATAAGTGGAAGTCTTAAGATTACAATAAAGTCACAATCATTTCACACATTTCATGAACTCAATTCATTGTATTCGTAAAGACCCCTCCGACTCATGAGATATTCCTAGTGCGAGTGTTAAGACAACTTTTAAGATAAAATGTAAGTAAATCGGTTCCATAGTCGATGATTGAAAGAGATCTTAATACTTAAATTGTTTATTGTCCTTTGTTTAGCTTAGCTTAGACTACCGTACGATTGACACAACACTTTTTAAGCGGCCATAGACAACTCAATTACAGGTCTCTTTTGTAGGCAAGCCTAAACAGAAACAACAATCTTTTTCATTTTATCTGTGCTGAGAGAAAAAAGTTCCTTATTTAAATGTAATGTTTAGGAATTGTCGATGTTTTTGAGGTTTAGAACGCTTGTATGTGTCTATGATTACATTGATTATTTTAAAACGATGTGGATTTATTAAATGTAAATTGTGAATTCTCGTAACTTATAAGTGATCAAACTGTCACTAATTTTAAACCTTTTTTTATCCTAATTTACTTTTAATATTATAAATAAGTTTTCATGACTTTATTGACTCTTTCATCGATCGAAAAGTGGAAACCCACTTATACAGCATTTCATAATTTAGTCAACTCTTTAAAACTAACTGCGTACCTAGTAATAAAATATATCTTTTTTTGAGACTTATAGTAAATTTATTATTATACTGTAGTCCTAAACAATACATGCATTTTAATGAAATTGTGAAGCTTGTGCGCCGTTTCAAAAGAGCTAAAAACTCTTTGCTTTACATATTCAACGAAAGTTAAACGAACACATCTACTAATTTCTGAATTCTATTCGATATTCTGATCACATTAAACCAAGACGGATCTCCTTACGAGCGAATTAAATTTTTAAAATACTTTTGTGTCACCCTACAATGGCGTTCCACACTTTTTTTGTAAAAGGTGCATTCCAAATAAATGAGTACTATTTTAAATGTCTATTTATATTTATCTTTGTCATTTAAAATGGGAAGGAAAAGGACAAATCATTGTAATACTATTTCACCATTCATACCTGAATCCCCGAAGGAGTTTTACTTTGTGGAGCAAGTTGTTTATCTTCAATCATACTGTATAATGATTTTGGAGCCCCCTGAAACTGGCGCCCGGAGCAAGTGTCCCGGTTTGCCCCCCCCCCCCCCCCCCTAGATCCGAGGCTGCTCAAAAGAGAACTCAAAAGGCGGCAACACACTTCTTACTCTTGAATTCAGGTGTCCAGGCGCAGGTCACTTACCATCAGAAACACAGGATCGTTTGCCAGTACCATAAAAAAACGTAATAAATAATTTATGGTCGAATTTCGACGACCGAGCGAACCTTACTTTATTTAATCATTGATCTGTACAAAGTAATTAGTCGAGAATGTGACCTTCAAATCGGTTTTGTTTTTTATTTACATGTTACTCGACGTCGAACATTGGTCATAATTAACAGGTAGTACAGTCAGCCTCAAAATGTGTAATTTGGCCAAATAGATGTATACAATTATATTGCCAATTATTACATTTATGGTTCTTTCTAAGGCTGACTTTACCAGAAATTTATTAATCATAACTTATTTTTTTGCGGTAGTGCTGCACAGTGGTGTAAAAACAAGATTTAGGTATTGCGTTTTTTAATACTTTGCCAATAATTTCATAACAGTAATTCCTTAGAATATTAATGTAAGTTGATCCTGAGCAGGTGCAATTTAAAATTATACTGATACCTAAAGTCGTCTCATTGAGCAAAAAAATTTGCTTAATTTGCTAAGAAATTTGCTTCTTCAGTCCCATTTAAGCAACTGAATGTTTACCGCTTAACTTGACAACCCTACCTTACAACTTAACCCTTTACTCCTTACAAATCTTTCCTCTACCCTTCATATTTTACAGTGTAGTATAGATAGACAAATGACAGTACACAGATAAAAATTGTCGAGTCAGAATTGCGTATCCTTTCAATAGTTATCCATGACACCCATACTTAAAACAAATTGATACAGTTAAGTGGTCTGTTATTATCGCAATTTGACTCAACAACAGTGTAATATGCACTTAAGATTTTATCCAAACACTACTATTTTTACGTTGTCGTAAAAACTTTAGGTCTCTTTTTTTTTTAATTTAAAATTGGAACTGTGTGCTAATTTTTAATGTATAAATGGTCTTTTGTAATAATCTGTTCCATTCTTTTTTGTGAGAACTTTTTATTGTCAAACAATGGTAGGTTAATATTGTTGGGACTGCAATTTCAGTCTTTAGTGGTATTAAATGATTAGTGGTATTGTTTTATATCGCGTCTAGAATCAATTTTTTTTTAGTTTTTAGCGCAAATATCACGTGCATCGTGTCTATGTCCCGTATTTAAAAAAACGTCTCAAGTCAATCAATTAATGTAAATAAAACTGGATTGATTGTGTGACAAAAAATTCCTTTGTAAATAAAATAATCTTTCGTAATTATTTAAAAACAAATCATCGTAAAAGACATTCCTTTCCCCTAAAATGCCCTACAAATCAATGCTTGAGACTAGTTTCAGCTTGTCTCACGTAAACAATGATCAAACCTGTCAAAATCTATACCTGAGTAAAGATTTTGACATAAACATCGTTCTAAAATAAGCTATCTGTCACTTGAGCATGGATCGGTGAATCTCGTTCTAAGTGACGTTCAATAATAGAATCTCTACCTATAATTAGTTTTAGGACTAGATTCACGACTGAAACACCTTTTAAAATACGGGCAAATGAGATAAAAACGGCAATGACTAACCTAACCTAGGAACACTAAACACTTTTTCGTCCATTGAAATTACCGGCAAAACAAATTACATAAAAGACTTGCACAATTAAAAATTAAGAAGGCGGAAGAGGAATTAATAACTAATTAAAACTTAAAACATGTACATCCGATCTCATTTACACATATAAAATATGTGTGTAAGTATGTATATAAAATAATTATACTTATTTAAGTAAATTGCTTACACAAGAGTACCTAAACTATTGCGTAAGCAAATTTTTATTGAAAGTAAGTAAGAAAAATATATTGTATTATTTTATTGTATTTTTACAATAAATTGATATCTTTGTGTCGCAACGTATAGGCGTTGAACTGCCGTGACCTTGAATGGAATGAGTAAATTCGCTCTTACTATAGAGGCGACTTATTACCTTACAAATTAATGTGTCAGGAACTCACGTCTGTATCCGCATAGGGCTAGGTAGAGGTGCATTAATTAAACGTTGCCCAAATGTTGCCATAATATAATTTTAGTCCCACTTACTATGAGTCGTTTATTTGTTAAAAATAATACTTAATTCAAGGTTCTAATGATTTTACAATCTTGAGAATCTTCGTATCCGTGTGGTGACAGATTAAGAATACGGAGTGTCACCACCCCTATTCATCCCGCGGGTGTCGTAAGAGCCGACTAAGGGAACAAACTATGTAGTACAACAGCACTGCAAAGAGAAGGAAAACTTGTCAAAAATTCTACACCAACCCGTCTGGCCAGCGTCGTATAGTAGGCCAAAACCTTATTTCTAACGAGAGCCCTATATCCGGCAGTGGACTATTAAAGGCTGTTGATGTGATGATGTAAGAATCTTCGTATTGTTTTAGATTCATTTAACTAAGTACTTCTTAAACAATAAAGTGTAAAAGATTGCGACATAACGGCAACAAGGCCGTGCGATAACACTGTTTTGCTTGATAACAGTGCAGTTATAATGAAAGTTACTGTTAGAATAAGGCATGCTGCGATTGCACTGGCGTATATTTCTGCAACAATTATTTACAGTTCATTGATAAGCTGAAACTATTGAGTAATAAATAAAACGCTTTTTCTTGTGAAAACAAGAAAAAATGTTTTAAGAGTTTAACTTAACTCTCTTTGCATCTTAATTTGACAGATGAACTTAAGATTTTTCTTTAAAAACGAATTTTAAAACGTTACCGTAGAGGAGACTCATATCAGAATTTGACGCTAATTAATTAATTAGCGTTTTATTCTTATTTTAATATTTTTCGAAATATTATATACAAAAAATTTGTATTGCCTATCATTTTAATTACAGTTTTTTATCAGCCATTTCTAGAACTAAGTAAAAGTTTGGAGTCATCTAAAACTAAATTACAATATAATTTTACTGTGTTAAATATATTTTGCCAGAGTAACTGTAGAAACAAAACGGCGAAGACGTCGTAAAAACGAAACGAAACCTCAAAATTAACTCAGCACAGCGAGGAACATTCAAGAATGCTATTTACTCTCTACGTCGGCGTCTTACGGAAACGGTTGACCCGAAATTCCAAAATTAGTACGCCATGAATTTATCTACATAAGTCTAGAAACACTTACGAAAGTTATGGTGCATATTCCATTTATGTTTTAAAGGTAACTACTGACAGATTTAATACATCCTTAAAGATCTAGTTTCTATTAAATCGACTCCAAAGACCATATAAATATAAAAACCGTCATTAAAAGAAGGATGTTCTGTTAATCTACTTAGAAATATCTAAAAGACTAGATAACAACATGCCACATTTTTATATCACCAGTAAAAGGCAAATTACTGTAAAAAGTATGGTAGTATAAATACGTCTAACATTGGCCCAAATCTGACCAAACAAAAGTCAGTTGAATGTACATACCTGTTATTTGGAATTTCGTTGTATAGTCACACAGAATACCGGTTTTGTCAGCTGACGCGAGCAAAAATGGCGGGAGGAATACAAGCACGAACGGAGATTGATAACGTAATGTTTTATCTTACCCTTTGTAGATCTAAACCTTTGAGAATGTAGATATAATGATTATTTAATCAAATAATATTGTTTATTGTTTATTTTATCAGTGATGATTAAGCTGTTACGGTAGCGATGTACCTGAATGTATTCGAATCGACTGTAACCTCAAAGTGTAATAACAAATGCTCAAAAACGGCCTCAAGATTGCATTATCGCACATAATCATTGGTTCTTTAATATATTTTGTATTTTTTTTTAATGTAAAAGCAGCAAAACAATCGTCGTAAATGATAAAAGCAACGCAAATTGAAAACATTCATAATATCCAGATAACTTTATTATGTTAACTGTAAGGCTATTGCTTTTAATAACGTAAAATACTTTAGGTGAGCCTTAGATAGCCATTTAATACCTTTAAAGAAGAATACAACCATCTAACCTTCTCGTAAACCATCACAGCAGCTTATGGACGCTAGCAAAATCGAGTTCGTGGCCGTACTTTAAAAAAACTATAAGATCTTCTGATAAATTATATCAGGTAGTGTAAACGATCAAAGACATTCTTTTGCAAGTGGCCAAAAGGTTTCCAGACAATAATAATAATAAGGGTCGACACGCACACAAATCAGAGTCTGAGCATGCCATGAAATCTGAAATATTGGAAGGATTCTCCACGAACCTGCTTAATCGATGTGAATCATTCACAAAATTCTTATATTTTAGTATTTATGAGCCCGGCCACTGCTGGTATGTAGGTACAAGTACGAAGTGTCATCGGCAGATCAGACTAGTTCCATTCAATAGATATCACTTAACTAAAATGAAGAAATAATGAAGGAATAATGACAAGGATCCGGCAATTACGTTTTTTAACCACAGAAGGTAAAGTGAAGTAGTGCATGTATTCCTAACTTTAGAAGAGAAAAGAGTTACGCAATAGCAAGAGAGGAAATTTTGGGATAAAAAAAACACACACGAATAGCATTGTATAACCTGAAATGCACTTTTTGCGAAACAAAAATCTAGTAGGTACTGATAGATTATTCTGTTTTATAGGAATAAAAATGATCTTTAAATTGTTATAAGATATTATTAACTCCCTAAGCCCTGATGTACTCATTAGGGCTTAGGGAGTTAATAATATCTTTCCCAGTAATTGGCAATATAGGGTACTCCCTATATTGCCAATTACTGGGAAAGGAATCATCATCAATATTTAGTATAGAATAGGTTTTATTGTATACCAATAATATTTGTTTCCTAACAAGAATACACAAAAAAATCATGTACGAATTGCATCCTCATCGCTAAATTTAAATTTCTTACAGACAACCTTAGGATGGACAAAACAACTGTAAATGGACGAACTCATGGGTAGTTTTGGTGTAGTATTGTTAAATAATTTTAAAAAGTTTATTCAGCATACGGCATTAGATTTCGTAAGAAACAAATAAAATAAACAGTTGAAATTATAGGCAATCAAACTCGGCAAAACATAAATACAAAGCTTTCCACTCGTATTCCTGTAATATTTGAGAATCTTCTTTGAAATGTTACAGTAACTCGGGGCAGCGCCCTCTGTTTGATTTGACTAACGAGCGCGCGGTTTTAGAGTTGGCCGTCACTACTTTAAGACTCGCTTGTTTTTTTTTGTTGTATTTTTTGTTTTATAACTTAACACATCTCACACATGGCCGTTAGATTCAAAACTAGGCAGAACCTGCGCTATGGTAACCAGACTGCAGATAAACATACTTATATATTTCATAATACCATTATCATCATCATCATCAACAACAGCCTTTATAACAAACCCTATACCAACCCGTCTGGCCAGCGTAGAATAGTAGACCATACTCTCCTTTCTAAGAAGAGGCCTATGTCGAGCAGTGGACTAGTAAAGGCTGTTGTAGGTATAGGGTTTGTTTTTCTGTCCCTCCCCGTCCAAACTGGATGGGTGACTGGGACGGCTCCGTGGCAGTCGTCGGTTCCACGACGGCTCATTCCCCGCCCTTGTCGCTAAGAGACAAGGGCACTGGATATGTTGCCGTCGAGTGGGGGGGGATCACCATATATGGTGTCTATTTCTCCCCCAACCGGAGTTTGAACGACTTCGAGGTTTTCCTAACCAGTTTGGAGACCTCGATACGGCGACTAGCGTCTGGGCACGTCCTTGTGCTGGGGGACTTCAACGCAAAGTCCATTGCGTGGGGTTCCCCCAGGACGGACGCCAGGGGCGAGGCCGTAGAGGAGTGGGCGGCCTCGGTGGGCCTCTGTCTTCTAAACAGAGGCTCCACCAACACGTGCGTGCGACAGCAGGGGGGGTCGATAGTGGACCTCTCGTTCGCTACCCCTGCCCTCGCCGCACGAGTAAGGAACTGGCGTGTCCTGGAAGAGGTTGAGACGCTCTCGGATCACCTGTATATCCGATTTGAGCTCTCCCGGACCCAGGACTCCAGTAGGGGTCACGTGGCGCGGCGTTTATCCCGCTTTCCGCGGTGGGCTGTTGCCAGGCTGAACCGGGACCTACTAGAGGAGGCAGCCATAATTCACTCGTGGCTGTCTCCTCAGGCTCCGACCGAGGAGGTCGACGTGGGGGCTGGCCGCTTTCGCGATGCGATTACGCATGTATGCGATGCGGCCATGCCCCGCGTTCGAGGTCGTCGGCCTCCAAGGAAGGAGGTCTACTAGTGGTCCCAGGAGCTGGCGGACCTCCGTGCGGCCTGTACACGTGCCCGGAGGTCCTACACGCGCAGTCGGCGGCGTCACCGTGGAGACGGTGAGGAGGACCGGCTTCATGAGGAGTACCGACGGGCGCGGAAAACTCTGAAGCTGGCCATTAGCCGCGCCAAAGAAGAAAAAAGACAGGAGATGCTGGAGGGTCTTAATCGTGACCCCTGGGGTCGCCCTTACCGCGCGGTGCGACAAAAGCTCCGCGCGTCGGGCCCCCCCCTTACGGAGACTCTCCAGCCCAGCTTCCTGCGAGAAGTGGTTGAGGGCCTTTTCCCACAACGGGCGGAACACACTCCCCCGTCGATGGCCTCCTTGGCCGGAGACGACGGGGAGCACGGGGAGGATAATGTTCCGCCCGTCCGGGAATCGGAGGTAGGGGCGGCTGTTCTACGGATCCGTTCCAAGAACACCGCCCCTGGGCCAGACGGGGTACCGGCCCGAGTGCTGGCCCTGGCCCTCAACCACATGGCAGACCGCCTCGGGGAGGTGTTCGACGCTAGCTTGGCGTCGGGACGCTTCCCTGAGTGCTGGAAGAGCGGGAAGTTGGTCCTATTGAGGAAGCCGGGACGGCCTGCCGATTCGGTCGCGGCCTATAGGCCCATCGTGCTGCTGGACGAGGCGGGCAAATTGTTTGAGAGGGTTCTTTCTGCCCGCATCGTCCGGCACCTCTGCGAGGTGGGCCCCGATCTGTCGGACGCCCAATTTGGTTTTCGGGCGGGGCGTTCGACGGTCGACGCCGTGTTGCGCCTGAGGGCCGTGACCGAAGAGGCCGTGAGCTGTGGCGGCGTGCTGTTGGCGGTGTCACTGGACATCGCCAACGCATTCAATAGTCTGCCATTCAGCTGCATCAGGGAAGCACTCCACTATCATGGGGTGCCAAAGTACCTGAGGCGGCTAGTGGCAGACTATTTAGAGGAGCGTACCGTCGTGTACGAGGACCGAGAAGGTTATTTGAGGTGTCGGCCCATGTCGTGCGGTGTTCCACAGGGGTCTGTTCTTGGACCCCTCTTGTGGAACATAGGGTACGACTGGGCCCTTCGCGCCGATTTCCCCCCCGGGCTGGGTGTAATCTGTTACGCAGACGATACCTTGGTGACAGCCCGGGGGGCAAACTTCCAAGAGGCGGCGCGCCTGGCCACAGGGGGAGTCTCCCTGGTGGTCGGGCGCATTGAGGCGCTGGGCTTACGGGTGGCCCTAGATAAGACGGAGGCCCTGTTATTTCATGGGCCCCGTCGTGGTCAACTCGGTCCTCGTACCGGTTCGGGCCCAGATGAAATATCTGGGCCTGATCCTCGACGGGAGGTGGCTCTTCGACGAGCACTTCCGACAGCTTGCTCCAAAGCTGGTCGGCGCTGCGTCTGCCCTAGGGCGACTTTTGCCCAATATGGGTGGACCCAGCGTCGCGACAAGACGGCTGTACACGGGGGTTGTCCGGTCAATGGCACTGTACGGTGCACCGGTGTGGGCGGCGGCTCTGACCGCCCAGAATAGGGTACGCCTCTGGCGCCCTCAGAGGGTAATGGCGGTCAGAGCCATACGCGGTTACCGCACCGTTTCGACGGAGGTGGCGTGCGCGTTGGCCGGAACTCCCCCGTGGGATTTGGAGGCGGAAGTGCTCGCCGAAGTTTATCGGCGAGTGGCTGACTACCGGGCGGAGAGCGGATTTCGCCCTCCGCCCGAGGATGTGCGCGAGTGGCGCGAAGCCGCTCGCCGAGCCACGATGGCTCATTGGTCGTTCCGGCTGGAGACTCCACGCGCTGGCTTCGCCGCCGTGGAGGCTCTCCAGCCGGTCATCGCCGAGTGGGCAGGGCGGCAGCACGGGACCCTTTCCTTCCGGCTGACGCAGGTGCTTTCCGGGCACGGTTGCTTCGGAAAGTACCTGCACACGGTCGCTAGGAGGGAACTGAGTCCCGCCTGCCACCACTGCGACTGCAGTGAGGACTCGGCCCAGCACACGCTGGCGGTCTGCCCAGCATGGGCGGCGCAGCGCCGGGCCCTCACTGCAGTCATCGGAGTGGATCTCTCGCTACCGGCCGTAGTACGCTCCATGGCCGGTAGCGACAGTTGTTTTACCGCGGTCGCAACCTTCTGCGAGGTAGTAATCTCGCGGAAGGAGGCGGCGGAGAGGGCCCGGGAGGACGACCTCCACTCGGACCCGATCCGCCGCCGGCGAACCGGGCGGCGGAGGCCCGCCTTTCACAGCCTCATGCCGCCCTGAGTGTGGCCGCGGGTGGATGGGGTGGGTTTCCCCTCCACCCGCATTAGTTTGGCCAGCCGCGAGGGGGCGGCGTCCGCGTGTGCCGGACGTCGCCTATAAAGAGAGGAAAAACACTGAGACGGAGCCCGCACCAGGAGCGGGCTGGCGCTAGGAGGGGTCCGGATGTCTTAACAACAGCTGTTCCCGGATCCCTCCTGTTACAGGCGCAGAGTGGCACACCGTGTGGTTTTAGTCGGTCTGAGTCCGACACACCACCTCGCCGCAAACCCCGGAGGGGTGACGGTCCGAGGGGATTTCCACACGTTAAAAAAAAAAGGGTTTGTTTCAAATTTTCCTTCTCTTTGCAGGGCTGTTATCCTGCAGAGTTTGCTTCCTTATTCGCCTCTTACGACACCAATGGGATGAATTACGGGTGGTGATGGTGACACTCCGTATTCTTAATCCGTCACCACACGGACACGGACGGACGCACCTACGAGTACATACATATAATATTATAGATAAATTAGCTACGGACAGCGGCTTCGCTAGCGTGATTTTGTCCTTTTCCGGCGAGGGAATTCTTCATATCGCGATACAGGATTAGCAATTCTTATTTTAGTAGTTACTCCGTAGTTCGGTGTGTCTTTATTAGATGGCGCTGTAGTATGTTACTTTTCTTTGTATGTGGGAGTCGCCACACCTTATTTTACCCCATTAGCTGTTTAATTTCCAAAAATCCTTTCTGCTGCCAAATTTTCCAATTTGTAGCCTAACTTTTCTCTGCGTTGATGGATCTGTCACTCAGGGCAAGTACCTAATTTTATATGTAGAGATTACACTCAGACACTACAAATGACCGTGCTCATAACACAATTATTTGTCCTAGGTGGGAATCAAACCCACGACCTCTGCCTAAGCGGTCAGGACCACTAACCATGATAAATAATACCTATATCTGACAGTTTTGTCTCAACAACAAACGTTTTTATGTACAAAGTATGTCTCTCAACCCGTTTGAGACAACATCTAACCAGACGCGATGCTACATATTACCCACTGGAGTATTTAAACAGAATTATCTAACGTATTCTATAACAGGTTCAAACCAGTTACCACCATTTTACAAGCCCGTTCTTGTTTACTAGTATCGCCGATATTCCCACGAAACACTGTCAGTCAGTTTATTATGTTAAGACTCGATCAAAATGTCTTAGAAGTTGTAAGCCAATTAATATTCTGGTTTTAATATGTACTTACTATTTTTATTCGTAATATATTGACTGCTTCGGTGGCGCAGTGGTAGCGTATGGACTGCTGTTCTGAGGTCTTGGGTTCGATGCCCTGGTTGGACCAAATGTTTGTATGCTCTGCAAATATTTGTTTCGGAGTTTGGGTGTTTTCTGTGTATAATATGTATATATTTACAAAAATAGGATATAAGTATCCTATGAGTCAATCTAGCTTTCATAGTACAAGCTCTGCTTATTTTGAAACTAGATGGCATTGTATGTTAGATGTCCAAAATATTATTATATTATTATTATCCGTCTTTACAAAGATGTTCTAATGTGCCCATATGTTTAGAAGTATGTTAGATACTAGTTATTGCCCGCGTGTTTATTTATTATTTCGTGTTTCTACCCTTGAAAATAATGAATTTCCTTATCACAATTCATCTCTTCTTTCATCCCATTGTAGGTTAAATTTTAGGTGAGGCTTACGACTTAAAAAGCATCAGAGTGCTTAGAGCAAGTTTATTTCACATCAAATTGCTCTCGAGTGGATTTGACGTTACGATTGGTGAAGATTTCAGTGCGAGCCAATCACAACGCGAACGCGGTCACCGTTACAATCGAGTAGACGTGAAATTAATTCACACTAGGCCCTCAGCAGGACAACAGCACTGCAAAGAGAAGGAAAACTTTTCACAAACCCTATACCAACCCGTCTGGCCAGCGTGGTATAGTAGGCCACAACCTCCTATCTAAGGAGAGGCCTATGTCCAGCAGTGGACTAGTATATGCTGTTGATGTGATGTGATGATGAGGCCCTCAGCTGCCAAAATTTCAAATTTGTAGCCCCGAGCGGTTTAGGCTCTGCTTTGATGAGTCATTCAGTCAGAGAAACTAATAATAATAGATATTCACATAACCTGACGACGTAGCACTGCATGCAAGATGTCGCATGCATTGCTGCAATGACTGTAGCATATTGATGCTTGATACTTGTAAATAATATCCAATATTTACAACAACTAATTTTGTTCACAACACAATTTGTAGATACAGTCAGACTGTTGATAAGCAAAAATTTTCGTGGTCATTATACAAATATTTGTACTGGTTTTGGCTCACTCAATCATTTGCGATTTTAATGAACATTTAACGAGCAAAGCAATAGGCTAGTCTGGTATTTAACTATCCATCGGTATTACTTTTTCAAAATGAAACGTCCGTGTTTCTGAGCCCTTTCAAAAAACTACTGTTAACTACTATAATATGGACTATTTTGTAAACATTTAGTCTATCTGCAATGATCCATCAAAGTAAAATCTTTTATGAAACGCTCATGAATAAGATTAAGACCTTTAATAAGTAATTCTCTAAAACGTAAACCCGCTTATTTAGTACACATTTAGACTATTTTTAACCACAATTTCGTAATGAAGGAAGTGTTATAATATGCAGAGAAACTAACTTATTATCGCCGTAATACAGAAAGTAGGTAAGGTAAATATTATGTTAAATAATTTCAGTGTGATATATTACTTGCACAGCATGTGTACATTACTAATTTAGAAGACGCAGATGGACGTAATTCTAATGAATTTTGAAATACAACCCATAGGTTTAAACGAATAGAAAGTGAACGTTTTAGCAGAAATGTGTTTGGATTAATTATGCTTCCAGACATTTGAGGCGGTTCATAAGAATTTTATCCTATTTTTGTGTAATTAACCCGCTTACTTGATAGTTTGATACATTTTGTATCAATATTTAATCTGATTCTTTAAGAAATTTACGAAAGAAAATTTTAAGTTTTTAAAGGCAATTCCCGCGCTAGTAATATACCCTGTGTCACGGGGGACGTGACAAACACACGTGAAAACCTAAAGAACACCCAGACTTGGTCACCCGGACCCACAACGCTCACCGTAATAGTAAGCAGCGTGGCGACCGCTTAAACCAATACGCCATCCGTGCAATCAGTTATTATTTTATGTGACAAATAAACCACTTTGATACTGATAAGTATAACTATTAGGTACAACAACAACAGCAAACAAATCAAATTAGGTATTCATTTAATCTTAAGTTTATACAGTAGATGGCATCAGGCCGCTATCATTTACGTTGGAAAGTTTTAAAGGGATATGGTTTTACAATATTATTTTAGCTGCTCGAAATTATATTTAAAACTACAGTAAATATGGGTTAATTTGCCGTAAACTTTTCAGATTTTCGACAGGAATTTTGTGCATTAAACAACAACAGCTCCTTTGTCAAGTCTCCCTAATATCGCAGTAATACTAACGCCCCCATTTCATTATTGGAATCTTCCCTGGAACCAGCGATGCGTGGAGTACCGTTGGCACTGTTGTCAGGTATAGAAAAACCGTTGGGAACCATCTGCCATCGATAAATTTGTAACCGTCGTTGTGCGTGCTGAATAAATGGACAGGTTTGTTATTGATTTAACTTCTGCCCTAGCACTGCATTGTACCGTATTGTTTATATTAAACGACTTAAAAAAAGGAGGATCTCCAATTGGTTTCTGTCTCATAATTCCGTTATTTACCGTGGACTGATTTGGAAAATTCTTGTTTAATTTAAAAGGGTTTGAAGTCCTATTTGCTTTGGTTTCATTCAATTTCGGAGAAAAAAATACCACCAGAAGGATGGAAAACTAAAGAATGAAAAATAAAAAATAAGACTTTAAGAAGATTATGTCACAGTCTTATTTTAAATACACCCATATGAATTTTCAGCTATGCGATTATCAAATCAATAGTCTCTTTCTTTACTTATCACCAGACAGTTAAACAGTTCCTTTTTTAATCTTACTTCGTATTTTAATAGGATACATATATATGGGCGGATAACGTCTGTACCGAGAATCACTGAAATAATAATTGAATAACCGAGAGTGATTATGGAACAATCATGATGATGTTTTTATAAATAGACATAATTAATGTTTTTTTTTATTTTTTATTCTTAATTTCTATACTGAGGTGTTGATCTTATTTACATGTTTAACGCGTCTGTCTGTGAATCCGCTAACTCCTCGTAAAACACACAACGGTTTTTGACGCGGTTTGCGGTTCCCACCATCTGTTACATAATTATTCAAGGAAGGTTTACAGCTAAATATAATGAAACCTAATTAAGCTTTTAATTGTATCCAAGTCCCTGATAAATAACTTTCACTTTTCAAATTACAGCCGTACTCGAGTGTTGTGACAGCTTTTGATAAAAAAAAAAACAATTTTGCTGCCAGTTATAATCCAGGGCGCGATAACACTGATGTAAGCATTATTCCTGCCAGAATGTTATTTACTAAGGTTTATTCGAACTCAAACGGTGTTTATGTTTCGCTAACAGTTATGATGTTGTAATCAATGGTCGTAATAGTCGTTTCCGACGACTATTGCAGTGTCAGTGGCATGCAGCAAATAACCCGACCAAATTGAAATGTATTCGTACTTTATATCGGATTTAAAAAAGATGACTATAACAGCTATTTAAACAAGATAACTATAACTATTTGCAATCATGTTTACAATAAAACTATGCCTCAAGGGTTTATTTCATATAATCACACCTGTGACTAATTTACAAAACCACTGCGTCTTATTACTATGATTACGCGCCAGATTTTTTTAGCGCCAGCGCCAGCGCAATTTAAAAAACTACCATGTCTTTATTAGTTTAGTTTATTTAATTTTAATCTTAATAACATACCTAATAGCGCACAACAACTAAGTAGGTGTATGCTGGTATGCACACAGTGCTGCAATTTACTTACTAATTGTTTTTCTAACTATGTGGTGATGAGACTGACCATGAATTGGTTCGACCAATTTTTATCTCAAGCTCGGGCTATTATATATAGATCTACACAAGGACATACGGTTTTAAGTATTTGTTATCCTTTCTTTTTAATAATTTTAGGTTTGACTATAAGCAATCAATTGTTGCTATGATCTCTCTGTATCTCTTCTTCTGGCTGTCAGTATTTTTTTCTACTGTTTAATGTCTAAAGCTAGAAATATACATATGTGTATGACAAAATTTTATTAGTCTTAATTGTTCGAATTTTAAAACTGATTAATGATCGCTAGTGTGTTACTACAATGAAAAAATTACAACATCTGCTCTATGGTCTTTTACGCGCTTTAACTCGATAGAGAGAGATGGACTAATAATTTCATTATTTGGGGCGCTTTCGAATAAGTAAGTATATTGCTTTAGTCCCCAAAAAAAAACGAAACAGAGACACATTGCTCCTTGTATTGATTCGTTGTCGTAACCATGGGAACCTATATATTATAATTGGCAAAAGATAGGTCGGAACTTCCGTTATCCACTTGGGCATCAGTAGGGTAGGTTGTACAGTTTATGACGGTTGTCCTTTATTGTTCCGGTTGTTTATGACCTTGTCATAGTAATTTTACTAGTATCTACGTCAATAAACGTTTATTTCTGTTAGTCGTTTAGTAATCGTGATCATATTAGTTTTGACTCTCTCTTATGAGCCTTTTCAGTTATTAATTTAGTTATTTAGAGTAAGTATATGCCTTTATTATTGAATGCTGAATATTGTTCAGACAGACTACAAATTTAAATAGGTTAATACAACATTACGAAAACTCCTAGTGTAGCTAAGTCTCTGTAACTTGTCTTTTTATAAGACTATTATATCTTGAGGTTGTGGCGACTACCACATACGGTGAAACAAAGAAATATATTACAGCGCCATCTAACGAAGACACACTGAACTACGGAGTAACTCCTGAATGAGAATTGCTAATCCTGTATCGCGATATGAGGAATTCTCTCGCCGATTAGCATATATATAACTTCCCAACATCAACCATTGGGCCGCGGCCCTCCAAGCATGATTACCTCGCCTGGTCGGAGGATCCTCCCTTTGTGTTTGAGGGACATGACACCCGTTCCTCCACCAGGTTATTATAATTACTGTAGGTACCTGAGAGTTCTTTATACTAATCTCAAAGTTATATAACCAAATTAATTTTAGATGAGGAGAAAAATCTAAGGAAACAGTGACAATTTAACATCAAGTACTAAATCGGGATACCTTGTGCTTTTATTTTTACGAAAAACATCTCCCAAACTAGAAATAAATTGTATCACAATTTTTTGTCTTGTGTGAGATTCGAATTCCCAAGACGTGGTACGACCAAATGGCGAGACGACCACTCTAGTCATAATGTTAATGGCAATTCAAGCATTCCTAAATAGTTTATAATCAACTCGTATAAATAAGCTTTAGACTACGATGTCACCTTCTTAATTCTTCCGGATTATACTCGATAAACAGGTGTAGGTCCGTTACATTGTCGGTGCCAACATGTTCCGATTAAGAATCGAGATCTTAAATTACAGAATCGATTGTGTGTTGCAATTAAAGCACTTTTTTGGTTTCATTTATATTTGACTGACTATATTAAGCTAATTTAAATAAGAAAGTAGGACACAGTTGCATTGATACTTTTTAAATGTATGAATTGCCACACATACTCAATTAAAATTTAAAAAGTATTAAGTATCCACCTAGTCGTACCAATAATTTCGACAGATTAACTTGTTTTGTGCTTATGCCCTTGAAAAGCTTTACATAAAATGTTTCTCCCCGTATAAAATTCATCAAATGAATTCCTCTCAAAGCCACTTGATTTGGTAAATATTGCCATCGAACTTACAACATAAGAGTTACCAGAGAGTTAGTAAGTTAACAGAAGGACACAAAGTGTTGTCGCGAAATAGTTTTTGTCTCTTGAATCTCTCAAAACAACAGTGAATCGCCAATTGTGTTGCTAAGTTCAAAACTCGAGAAAGGCTTGACCAATTCGGTTACTTTTTTTCATATTTTCGTTAAGGCACAAGGAAGGTTCTTATGGAGAGAAAAATTCCAAGGAAAATAGTAAAAACAACTATTTTATTCCCATACAAACCATAGAGTAAATTAAAACACCTGTCCTAACATTTGACGTCAATAAAAACTTAAGCGCGTTATGATTATTTTTGCTATGCCTTGAAGTTGATTAGGCTGGCTGATTAAGCATAATATAAATCTGCCTGTCAAAATATAAATTTCATAACCACCATTACCATTATTACCTAATTCACATTATGTTATAATAGTTCTCTGACATGTTGAACTCAAAAACAATTTTCATTTCATTTCAGATCCAACAAATATTTGCAGAAGTCGGCGATAACACGGGTCTGTGCCGTTGGGGGCTTCTTTATATCAATACCGGTATTTTTAACAGGTCAGTATTACTAAATAATATGGTAAAAATATAGTTCACATTAACACCATTTCAAAGCTGGAAAGCCAGTCTATTAACACATAGGGAAGAATTGGCGGAATACGGAGACATAGGGTTTTACTAGCGTGTGGATTTTGGGGATATCTGAGCAAACACTGAAACGGAAGATGGTCTCTTTCTTTTTTGGGTTCGATTCCCACTCAGGACAAGTAATTGTGTGAGGAGCACGACCATTTATTGTCTGGATGTAATTTATCTATAATATGTAGGTATGAATTTAGAAATATATAAGTACCAGCTTTTGCCCGCAGCTCCGTATGTTATGTTAAAGGATGTGATCTAGGAGAAAAACTATCCTATGTCATTTCTCGTGATTTGAACTATCTCTATATCAAATTAAATCTAAATCGGTTCAGCGGCTTAACCGTGAAAAGGTAACAGACAGACATACACACTTTCGCATTTTAATATTAATTTGGATGTTTATCAGCAGTCTGGTCAATACTATTGTTATTCAAAATACTTTTTTGCTGGCAAAATAATTTTATTATTAATCTAAACTTAATTTTATTTTCTAATATTGTTGGTTTGGTTTCTAGTTATTTGGTCACAGCCAGAGTCAGGTCAGCCAAATAAGAAACACCGGCTTTCGATTAACCCAGTACAATGATTGTGATTTATTTCTGTATTTTTGTTTTTGTGTGCTATAGAAGTACTCACTAATTTACCAATTAATTAAATTAAAATGCTTAATGTAAAACATTTTCTATTACAGGAATAATCCTCTACACGTTCATCCAGTTCCACTCAACTCCTGCAATAGTGACCTCTGTGTTCATAGGAGTGGGCATCATCTTCTGCGGCTGTGCCATGGTTCACAACGTGTTCGTGTGGCAGAAAGAGAAGACGAACTTAGTCAAGGCGTTCCGGACACAAGACCCAAACACGAGCAGCTCCCCGCCTAATCTAAATGCGTCGAACGGAGTACTTATAGGAAACGGACATTTGAATAGTACTGGCATGGGGAATTTAAGTTTTCATAGCATGGCGGGTAATACAGTTCCCTATTCGCATCCTATTACGTTATTGCAACAAGGAGGTCCTTATATTATAAGGTAAGTTGACTATAATATATTTCAAAAACTCGATTCCAATTCGATTCTCATATTTAAAAATTCGCTCTCGTAATCAATCCCTATGAAAATAATAAAAATCACTTGCAATTCCGTTTACCTTTGAAAAGTTTTTTTTTCACCTACGTAATTGTTTTTTTCATTCCGCAATTGATCCGCAAATATATATTTAGGATCAAACTTAAAAATAATCTGATATCCACACAATTCCAGGCCTCCAACGAGCACCCCACCAGGAGAAGGCGCCGCTACCCCCGGGGTCCCAGCAGCGACCATCGACCTAAGCCACGACACACACGAACTGAGCACGCTAGTCTGACGGCGTACATTCTAAGCGACGTGACAAGATCAATTACATATTATCAGTAACGTGTTTTCGTTCAATGAGATAATACAGATAGAGGGTAGAAGGTATTGGATTGCCTGCAAGTGGAACAGCGACGTCAGTAGAAGGAGAAAGAAGACGGCCACCACTTCGGGCAAACAGATTTCTTTTTCTTTCTCCCAACGCCCCCGGATCGTAGCTCGCTTCTCACCTCTATCTACATATTATCTTTATCGTTTTTGTAAGCTCAACATGCTAGAATGACGTGACATATGATATATTAATCGTTATTTATAAACTGAATTGACATTACTCACATAAGAGTTAGTTATAGAACGTGCGCGAGTTAAATGCAGTCGGGGCCTGAGGTGAGGGACGGGAGCATCTCCCCCCGCCCCCCGCAAATGCCGACTTATTCGCTCACAGTATCCTATACTAGCGCTTTCTTGAGATTTGCATTCAAACCGCTACTATACTCAGTATATTATACATATTAAGTCTCTTGATTATTTCAAACAAACCTTCGAAGAGACAATAACAAAAATTATTTCTTTGTGTAATAAATATAAAGGGAATATTATAAATATATTTACAGGCAACTTAACTACATAAAAATATATATGAAATATATTTTTTTGTATTTCTAGTTAATCTAACTTACTCTTAATGTGAATTTAATTTATTAACATCATGTTATTACCTAAACATTTACATTCTTATGTCCTCAAAATTTGATCATTGAATAAAAACATCCTTAGATTCTCACCATTAGTGGGAATTATATTTAAGGACTGGCTTTGAAACATAAGGACATAAGCTATATATGATTATGAGACGGAAATACGCTATAGACAGACCCAGAGAAGCGCTAGGCTTGCTTTAGGGTGATTCTACATGGTGCAAGTAGCTGGAGTGGGCAAAGAGTGCGTCAGTAGCATGAACAAGTTACTTACACGTTTAGTTGGTATAATGTTGTTCGCGCGCGTCGCTAGACACACTAGACCGCGTCAGCCTGCGCAAAATACTTGCATCGTGTAGAAGCCCCCTTACAACGAATTTAAAGACGCATTGATACGACTTTGTTAGATTTCGATGGTGTGCCTGTTTATCCCAAAGGTGGGAATGTGCGTGAACTGTATGATTGTTATGAATCAATTTATAATAAAGGTCTTGTTCGTCCTGGATTTTACAGCGAAGGAAGCAATTATAGTCTATTCGCGTTAAGAAAATAGTGACGTATCGATCAAACAACACCCCTGACTAATAAGGTTCCAAGTTCGTTTCGTACGAAAGCTTGGAACCTGATCAGGGTACGGGACTTTATCGATGTTACTATTTTCTTAAAGCGAATAGACTACAGTGATTATAGCCAAGTTCCCGAACCTTGATATGTACGCAGAAATTTCAAAATGGAACAAAAAAAACGAAGTAATGAGTAGTCAAGTTTTAAAGCGTAAATTTACAAAGGAACATGTTATCAATTTGAACAGATTAAAAAAAACGAATGTATACATATATGTAGTAGAATGGGCAAGTAATAAGATTCATGACGAACAAACCAGTCTTTTAGCACGCGTTTCACCTAACTGAAAAGGCTATATGCATAATAACAATCTTTTTGTATATTGTGGTAACTGTAAATATTGTTTATTTAGTTTATGTTAAATTGCCATGTTTTACTTTAACTAGATATTATAGAATCAATCTAATGTAATAATTTTATCTAAACTGAAATTTAAAAAATAGAATGCTGTGTAGCTATTAAGATAAGACAATAAAACAATGTTCGAATTTCAAAAACTAAAAAAATAAAAAGCTTGCCATATCCAATAAATAGATATGTGGACTAGTGGAAATTTACTAGAAATATTTGTAATACATCTGAAGTAGTGTATTTTGATAATTGGTTTATTATAATTTATTTTTCATTAAACCTTTCAAGCTTAAACGGTTAGTTAAATACTTAATACTCAGTTTTTTCTTTGAAATGTTTTTTCATAATATTTAAAAGAGTTCAAAGTTAATTTAAGTGTTACTAATAAAACCCACCAATTCGACAATAATAGAAAAATACATACTCAAAATAAATCATAGTCCCAAAATGTATATTTGTACATAGCGTTACACATAAATCAGGAGGCATAAATTTATTTATTTTTATCTGATTATTATTTTCTATATTATTATAGTTCATTTTATGTGAGACTAAAAATAATAAAACACATTTAAAAAGATAAAATTTGATTTATTTTTCCTTTAAAATTAACTTACATTTTTTTTTCTTGAACATCCCTGCGTTCTCTTTTCACCTGGAGTAAAAAAATTATACTTTACGAACATAATAGAAAAAATAAATAAAGAGAACAGAAAGAGGATGGAAAAAAAAAAAAGGTTGTTAAAGTATCCAGTGAAATAATAATAACGATATGTGTATGATATGTATCACAATTTTATATACGGTACAATTGCAAAGGGACTTTGGGTGGTTTCTCTTATTACCGGCCAATTCCATCTTGAAAATGTAACCATTCTCAAATGAGAAAAAGAAAGAAGATAACAGATAGGAAAGAATATGTTATTTCTATTCTGTAGTTCCGTTTGTTTTGAATGTGACATTACTAAAAGCTAAGCGAGTGTTGCCATTAATTCAAATGAAATTAAGTATAAGTGACAGATAGTAGGCCAAAACCTCCTTTCTAAGGAGAGGCCTATGGACATAGGCCTCTCCTTAGAAAGGAGGTTTTGGCCGTGGACTGTTATAGGCTGTTGGTGACCTAAGTGACCTGGTTGGAAACCTAATGATGTCATTTTTGCCTGTCACTTATCCACATAAGTGACAGGCAAAAATGACATCATTAGGTTTTTCGATGGACTATAAATTAACTAAATTTTTTTTTATCTGATTTTTACTGTTTAAACCGGCAAAAAGTTGGTAACGCAACCAAAGCCGGAGCATAAGCTGGTATTATATAACTTAAAGGGGAAAATATAAAATAACATACTTGTCTCTTAAACATTATTGCGATTCTCCTTCGACCTGAAATTGAAATAAAAAGAGAATTTTAGTATTATCTATAGTTTGATAACCTACTATCTTCTTATAGTAGATGATGTCAACTAAAGTTAACGTCAAAGTCATTTACTAACTATATTTTAGTAATGTACTAGGCAATGTTGTAAAATACTACATTTTTTAGTTTACATATATTATATACAACTGGAGGGATGCAAGGAAAAGGGTGCTCCTTAGTTATTTGCTTGGCAGTTTCTCACTTATGAAGCCACTCCTTACTCAATAATAACAAATTACGTAAAAAAAACACTCTCGCACTGTTCAGTCTAAGTCTCGACTGAACACCCAGACTAGGTACAGCTCTCGAGATAAACATTTTATCAATTTTGTTCCGGGTGGGAATTAAATCCACAACATTAGGCGAGGAATAGTATTGAAGCGATCACTCTAACATTGGTACCAGCCGTCTGAAGAAGTTACAAAGAATAAGGGTAATATTCAACTGCCACATCACACCAAGGTTGACTGGAAGAAAATGCCTATGGCATTAAGTCCGCCTTATGCAATGTATTTGCAGGAAGTATAAATCACATCAACAGCTTTTACTCTGTCCACTGCTAGACACAGGCCTCTCCTTAAAAAGGAGATTTTGGCCTAGGTACTGTACCACACTGGCCAGACGAGTTGGTTTAGTGTTTGTTTCAAGTTTTCCTTCTCTTTGTAGTGCTGTTGTCCTGCGATTTTGCTCCCTTAGTCGTCTCTTACGACACCCACGGGATGAATAGGGGTGGTGACACTCCGTATTCTTAATCCGTCACCACACGAACATTTATCCGCTCTATTTTAATGTAATTACCTTTTGAGTCCTTGATAGAGCCCAGTGTAGTAGCCGCTCATGTACCAGCTGAGCAACATGGATGATATGGCTTGCTCCTCGGATTCGGTTTTGTCGCTCGATGTGAACGTCATCGGGGGCGGAGGCATCGGCATCTCCAGCGATCCAATCTGAAAGAACACATTTTGTGAAGAGTTTAAGAAATTACAGTCGACAAACCGTTCGTGGAAAAGGGGCATGAGTGTACATGTTACGCTCAAAGACCGAATACGCTTATGGAGCGGCAAAACAGCTCACAACGCTTCAAATTTTGTAAAACATGTACTTCACGGAGGCGTTGAGGGAATCAGGCTATTATTATTATTTAGGGATTAACATAAATTTATTACTTTAACATTTAATAAATTAGGTGGGGTCGGCTTTAGCTCTACTAGGATATGACTGAACTTCTATTTACGACTATTTACTATTTTCTAGTACGACTTCAACCAGACTTTCACAACCCAAGTAATAGGCGATATCGAAGTTCTATAGTTCTTTTTAGGGCTCTTATTACCCGTAACGATTGCCACCGATAACGTATGGCAACTGGGACCGACGGCTCAACGTGCTCTCCGAGGCACCTAACTAATTTTAAGTGATATAATAGACGAATAGAGGAAAAGTTACTTTCGTTCTTTTACGAGGTAACTAATCAACTTATCAAAAAAAATATTGCTCTCGAGGGGTACTGATGTTACTGGATTTGGTCATTCCACATCGCAGCGAATGAAAACCAGTGGAAGTTATCAATATTTATATTTAGTAATCATCTTTTTTTTTATTTGCTATTGCTGCTATTTTTAGTGTTTCTTTTTTAAACAAAATTTCTAGTAACTGTTCCATTGGATCCATATTTTATCTCACTGTACTGATATTGTTATGTACACCGTAATTGTTGTATATATCAGAATAATTACCATCAACTGAATGTAGCGTGAATTGTGTAATATATACAATGTGGTTGTACTTATTATAATAAATAAATAAATAGATATAGACGCATCGTAATTAAAAAACTCTGAAGCTATTTACAGAGGTATAGCGCCTCGTTATCAAAAGCTAATGTCTATGTGCCTGTCCCGGTGGCCACTGCACTCTTATATACAGAAAATAAGGGTGATGATGGTTTCAAAGTGGTAAAGCCGTCAAGTACGTCGTTTGTATGTGGAGGCCGCCACACTTCACAGAGTGAGGCAAACGGGGCCCCAAAACTCCGATCAACTCTCAATCTCGCAACTGTCATAAAAGGTATTTTGCTGGTAAAGTATTACTAAGACTAGCAGATTTTTTTTTTCAAAGAACTCCCGCATTAGGAATATATCCTGTGTCGCGGGGGACTTTACAAACATACACACGAACATGAAACGGACACAAAGAACACCCAGACTCAGAACAACAATTTGTGGATCACACAAAGTGTCGTCCCATGTGGGGTTTGAACCCACAACACTAGGCGCAGTAGAAAACGGCATGGCGACCACTTAAACAACTACGCCATCCGTGCAGTCGATTACCGATTCAATTTTTGGTTAGAATACGATATAATTCCATTACAGTTAACGATGCGACGTTTAATACTTAACTACGAAAATACCTTTTATAACAGTTGTGAGAACGCGAGTTGAACGGAACTGAATTGTGAACGAACTTTTATTACGAGAAGGCCTTCAGGTGACTCATCTGTTTGTTTGTCCTTTAAACCAAAATTGCTTCTAGAAAAAAAGATCTAATGACTTTTAAGGTATATTGTTGTGTTTAGAATAGATTCTTATGAGAATCTTCAATGTCCTTTAGAAAAAACAGTTGTTGTCGTTGGTGTACATTTAACTCATAGTAACTACGTACATTTCTCAGCATAGAAATGTTGGGCATCACAGGCATCCCTGGAAGTTCGAAGTTGTTCCTGCTGTTACTGTTCTTCTTTTTGTACGAACGCTTTTTCTTCTGGAACGATGCTTGATCTGGAAATAAGAACATATGACATTCAAATAAATACACCTTTGCATATCTCTTTACTTAAGTTGCTTTAACGCAAGCATTGAAAAGCTAGTAAGATAATAATATTATAAAGCTGAAGAGTTTGTTTGTTTGTTTGCTTGAATGCGCTAATCTCAGGAACTACTTTTCCAATTTGAAAAATTCTTTCAGTGTTAGACAGCCCATTTATTGAGGAATATAGGCTATATATAATCACGCCAAGACCAATAGGAGCGGACCAATGAAGATGTTGTTTGAATGATGAATACCAATGAAGAATGTTGCAAAACGGGGAAAATTTATTCCTTTTAAAAAAGCCGCGAGTCAGCTAGTCTTATAGATAAATTACATCTACACACAGAACAACTGATCATGATTATCACACAATCAAATAGTCCTGGATGGGAATCAAACCCACTACCTCTGGGTGTAACAGTCAGGAGCGCTAACTAATAAACTATTAGGCCAATCAAATAAAACAGTAATGTTAAATAAATAACTGTTAAAAATACATCTTACACTGTCTATGACGATCACAAAGGAGTTCCGTTGCAACTTTCGTGGAATGTCTGCGTGAATTTTTACTGACTTTTATGGGATGGGTAGGATGGTAAGCAAGTTGAAAACCAGTTCTAAAAAATCTAACGAATATTATAACATACCTATACTATCAGGACTCGGTACACGATCACTAGCTTCCATATCTTCACCAGGATTGGGTGACTGGCTTCCGAACCCGTCGTCGACCTTCTCACGCAGTGCCTGTTCAATTTGTTTAGTTCTTTCGTCGTTACCATGGGTGGGCTTCAAGGAACTGATTGGTACTATTTCTGAATTTTCGTAACCTGAAGTAGCAAATAGATTTACAAATTTTGGGAGTAGAACAGAATTATCTCCTAATTCGTCTTAACCAAGTGTTTATTAGGTATTATTAAAGAAATGTTCTATCAAAATACTTTGTATTTCATGATTCTCTGGTTAAATTAAAGAAAAAATATTTAATTCTTTAAAAAATGACAATACAAGTATTCAATACAAGTATGTTAAATTATTAATTACTAAATGTTGATAACAATTTCAAGTTATAACAACTTTGAAAACACTATATCTAATCTAGGTGTGGAAGTGCTTTAGAGATAAGCAGTTTTGACAATGAGCTGATCTCTCTTTCTCTCTATCAACTTACATTTCACTCCACTCCAAAAGAGTCAAACTAGTAAGATTTCGATTACTAAAAGGCAAAGAACAGTTAAATGTGTACAAATTCAACATGAAACTGAAATATAAACAATTGATAGTTAATTGTAAATTTCTATATTATGTGATGTGCAATGCTAATTAACTCTGCACACAGATAATTAGAAATACTTTGTCTTATATCAAGTAATTGGTGTCGAAAGCACATCTCTCACCTTAGTTTACTACCCAATAAGTAATGTGTAAATGGGTTAGGCTGCTTAAAGCCATTTCACAAAGGAGGTTGGCTTTGCATTGCAAATCAAGTAGACAATTAATGGTTTTTGACATATATTTGTAGGTTTAGTATCTTTTCAACTAAAAACTTAGTCTGGTATGCGTTAGCAGTTAGATTTGGACGAGGCCTATTTTTGTAATAAAAATTCGAAATTAACTTCTAATTTACTCTTGATCTTGTATTAAAGTACTTTGACAGTCATCAACAGCCTATACTAGTCCACTGCTGGACATAGGCCTCTCCTTAGAAAGGAGGTTTTGGCCTACTATACCATGCTGGCCAGACGGGTTGGTATAGGGTTTGTTTCAAGTTTTCCTGACAGTAATGCAATTATATTGTATTGTGACCGAAAGTTGATTTTATATGCTGCTTATCTAATACTTTAATATGAGAATACCTTATATGACATATGTGACATCAATAGTAGATCAGAACTGCATTTTGAACGAATTTTTATTACGAGAATTTTGACCTTAAGTACAGCTAAATCTGTATGATATTGTGCAGAACAACACTACTATGATGAAATGGAAATAATTCATATAAAAAAGGTTTTTTTTTTCTTAAAAGACAACTCCCACACTAGGAATTCCGTGGGGGACTTAACAAGCATACATGAATCTGACACGAAAAACACCTAGACTCAGAATAATAATTTGTTTATCACATAAGATTACAATAACAACACAGCATGTTAGTTGCAGAAAAGTAAATGAAAAAGTGATTATTATTAATACTTAATAAATAAAATACATTAAAAATAAATCTTACCCAAATATCTGACAACACACTCTTCATTATTGATCATCCTCAAAATAAATGCTTCATACTCCAAACCATCACCTTCATATACGGAACGACACGGCAGACCAGCTCTCCACAGATGTTTCTTCTTTGTAGAGGTATTCTGGGATGATTTCTTCTCCTTTTTATTTTTAGCAGTATCTGTCAATATTTAAATATACAAATTTAAAGAGATACAGTCAAATGCTTAAGACTCAATGAGTTTCCTTATGCCTGACAATTTACTGTTTAATCCTATTTCCCTACTAATATTATAAATGCGAAAATAATTGTCTGTTATGCTTTCACAGCTGAACCAATTTTAATTAATTATATTATTATTAATAATTACTAATATTACTTATTACTAATTATATCGTTTTTTCTTAGTTGCATTCTACCAACTATATTTCATATTTTTTTACCCCCATCCTTGTCACAAGTTGCATGCGGTTATAGTTGTAGGACTCCCCCCTCCCTGGTATGAAGCCAAATATTTTCACAATTTACAACAAACTTTACAATTACAATTTGGTACATTAGGTTTTGAAATGTCATGTCATGAAACTTACGACTCCTGCACTCCTGCCACCCTTTCTATCATGCTTCGTCAACATGTGACATAATTTATGGGAATATAAAGCATTAACTTACAAATGCAGAATCTATTCTTTAAACTGACATGGGTGCAAACAAGTAGACTTTATAGTGAGTAACACATCTACATTAATGAAAGTAGCTTACACTATATTGCAGGAGTAAATAATGATAAGTTATATTTATTTCTGTAAGTAAATCTTTTCAGATATTTTTACAAGTCAGACTTTACAGCTAGAGGGAGGCAGCAGCAGCGTTGAAACAAACCACAGAGGCGTCTTTTTTGTTTAGTCCGTAAACAAAGTTAAGTAAAACTGTGCAAGTACAGTATGTCTGGGTAGGCTTTTTGAATAAAGGAATTTAACAACAAATAGTTGAGGTAATGTCAGTGTGGTGATGGATTAAGAATACGGCCACCTCTATTCATCCTGTGGGTGTCATAAGAGACTATGGGATCAAACTATGCAGACAACAGCACTGTAAAGAGAAGGAAAACTTGAAATTTGTTTGCCCTTTTCCAACTCATCTGGCCAGCGTGGTATAGTGTTCCAAAATCTCTTTTCTAAGGAGAGGCATATGTTCAGCTGTGGACTATTAAAGGCTGTTGATAAGTTGAGGTAACACATGTTTTAATTATTCTTAAACATATTTTAACTACCTACCTATTTGTCATAAAGATACCAGATATAAAGGTTATAATGGTTGAACTATCACAGATTTAAGATATGCTAAATGTCCCTGCATTTATAAGGAAAAATATTTGGCTAGCAAACCACTTTTTTAACCTACCTTCTTTACCACCATTTTGCGTATTGGTAGACATGGCTACCCGCTTTGCTACTTCTGCGTTGGCTATCTTTAACGCTTTATCGTACGCATCGTTAAGCTTCCTGTCGTCCCATGCAGACTCCAAGTTTTCTTCTTCCTCAGACTCCGACTACGAGAAAAAAAAAACTTCACAACCAATATCTATGACAACAAAATAAAGCTTTTCAAAGTAATTTTATTCCCTTACCAAATTCATCCCCTTCACATAAAGAATTTCACTTTGGGACATCTCAAATGTTTGCTTTATTAGTTTCTGTTCTTATTTTTTTGTCACTTAATTTTTTTTTGTTAGAAACGGTTAAAGTGGTACACAACTAGTGAGAATTTTGGAATTTTGTTTTTATTTGACAAAATTGTTGGTATTGACAATTTATTGGTTGTGGTGCTGTGTTGCCAGGTGTAATGGCTAAGATTGCGGTAGTAATATTGATTGATGATTCTCTTGAAATTAAATTAATTACAAATTTTCAGTTCTCACAGTTTTGAATTACTTTAGATGAACTTTATATCCAGTACTTTTTTTAATGAGAAAACATCCTTAGTTAGTCCTATCTGAAGAATCAATGTGATGTAGTTTAGATGTAGCAATAAAATTCAATAAAGTAAAAGAGGGAAATGTGAAGATTTATTTACTTACCCGCTGTAGTCATCAGTATTGAAGTTCGAGGTATAGTAATGTTTTCTTTTAATTGCTACTGAATATTATTTTCATTCATTGAAAATATATTTTTTTGTTAATTTTACTTGATTTTTTAATTCACTAAAGAATCCATACACTTCTTTTACGGCATTCATTAATTAGATCAATATTGTCCTCCCGATGCTTACATTCTAATTATTGTCACAATTGTTATTGCGTTATTTGACCGATTACTTTTTGCTAAGTAATTGTTTTTGATGTGGACAAATATGGCACAAGTGACTTACACTATTCAGATACAAAAACAAATCACAGTCCTTCTGGAAACATACAAACAAGTTTGTGGCGACTCCCACATACAAAGAAACAGAAACATACTACAGCGCCATCTAACGAAGACACACTGAACTGCGAAGTAATTCCTGAATGAGGATTGCTAATCCTGTATCGCGATATGAAAAAGCTCCCTGAACCTCTCTCTCCCTGATTAGCAAATACTACTTCCCAACATCAACCGCTGGGTCACGCCGACCAGGCATGATCACCTCGCTTGGTCGGAGGATCCTCCCTTTGTGCTGGAGGGACATGACACCCGTTCCTTCACAAGTTTAACGCTGGGCCTGGCCTTCCTCTGTTTATGAACGGTATAAGTAGACCTTTAAGTATTGCAAGACCTCTTTAAGGATTATTTTAGAAATTCAGAGTAACATCACCACTAAGCCCCGAATTTTCGGTGCCGGTTATCGTTGATTGTTATGACCTAGGAAATGAGGAATCAAATACACAGCCAGAGAAGTGAAGCATGTGACAACTGTGATGCCTAGAGACAAGTTCTCGGGTCGATGAAGATATAGAAAAGAAGCGAAGAGCACTGTAATTTGCGCATGATAGCTCAAAGGCTTGCACGTTGTTCTTATCACTTAAAAATAAATTTTTATCGAGGTTATTGCACATTCAATGCATACAATGTCCTTCGGATATCGGATCGGACTGTTTTTATACCATGTTGCGTAAGACATGTGCATTCCTGATACTAGCCAGTGTTGGTGGCCAGCCCCAACAATATTTCACACGGCATTGCTACCAGCCTCGACTGTGTGTGAATGGCTGATGCAAGCTTTCTACCTCTGTGGTTAGTAAATATTGACATACATACGTGATGTAGGTAATAAGTATAGATTAACATAGTTTGTCAGAAAATTTATTGTTACTAACCAAATGAGTCAAATATTGTTTAAATAAACAATTTATTTACTATTATTTATGATTTTCTTTATTATTTAAACTTCATGAATTATAAAATAAGAACCCACTTTTATTTTGATTATATTTGACCCACTTATATATTGACTTATTTGATTGCTATGGTAAGATAATTTAATACGATTTCATTCATCTGAAACTACAGTAATATGAATAAAGACGGACATTATAATCTTGTATCGCGTATCTTGAATGCCAAGCTTCTGTCAAATCATTGGAGCCGTATAAAATAATATCCCTAACTTTGTCCTGTGTGCGAAAGCTTTTAAGAAAATTGGTGGCATTTCGCTTTACGTCCTTGTACGATTACATATATTTTTTAGATCTTTTAAGTTTGAGTATGTATTTATATTATGGTATCGTTATTTATTTTAAGTCTGTTATGTGATGTTGACCAGGATAGTTATGTTCCCTGACTTGGTTCGGTAATAAAGGCGACAGGCTGATGGAAAAAAAAACATCCTGACTGTTTTTAATACGAATTGATTTTTATTTATCAATGATTTTTTATTAACTTACTTATATAAATGTGAATTAGCTTTTGACCACAGACAGTGACAAAAATCAAGCAATTTAAAGGTATGTTACATCTGTTACGAGATCCAATAAAACCGTAAGTATAGGTAGGTCCATATGTAAAATTGTACATATAGATTTTTTTTTCAAACGAGGTATTAGCTGTTAGTAGGTAATGGTCACAAGATACATATAGCTATCAAGCTTTCGCTCGCAGCTGCACTCGTTCAAAACTTAAATGTAGATATATCCCTGAACAGCACATTTTTTCTGGCCATAACGTTCCCTAAGTAACAAATCAACATCATATATGTTTTAGATCTTTTAAGTTTGAGTATGTATTTATATTATGGTATCGTTATTTATTGTAAGTCTGTTATGTGATGTTGACCAGGATAGTTATGTTCCCTGACTTGGTTCGGTAATAAAGGCGACAGGCTGATGGAAAAAAAAAACATCCTGACTGTTTTTAATACGAATTGATTTTTATTTATCAATGATTTTTTATTGACTTACTTATATAAATGTGAATTAGCTTTTGACCACAGACAGTGACAAAAATCAAGCAATTTAAAGGTATGTTACATCTGTTACGAGATCCAATAAAACCGTAAGTATAGGTAGGTCCATATGTAAAATTGTACATATAGATTTTTTTTTTCAACGAGGTATTAGCTGTTAGTAGGTAATGGTCACAAGATACATATAGCTATCAAGCTTTCGCTCGCAGCTGCACTCGTTCAAAACTTAAATGTAGATATATCCCGGAAACAGCACATTTTTTCTGGCCATAACGTTCCCTAAGTAACAAATCAACATCAGCCTATCGTAGTCCACTGCTGGACATAAACCTCTCCTATTGCACGTTATTTAGGTTGCGTTTCGGCTTTATACGAATAATACAAACAATAAGTAACGAATATTCATAGAAAATTACATGATGATAACATGAAAAGTTAAGAGGTGAAAGTGTAACAAACGAACAAAGTCACTTTCGTATCTAATATAATGTTTGGGTGGATATGTGTGGTGGATATGGTGGTATAATGGGATGGTGCGGTTAACACGATACGGCGCTTAAATCCTCCGTTGAAATGATAAATAAGTTTGAGTAAGTTGATACACATATTTTTTAAGACTGACCTAAGGGTTTAGTGCAAGTTTATTTCAGACCAACTCCCTCTTGATGGCTAGAGCGTTTAGCGTTGTGATTGGTGGAGATTTCAGTGCAAGCCAATCGAAGCGTCGAACGCGGTCAAAGTGAAGATCGAGTAAAAGTGAAATAAACTCGCACTTGGTCTTCTGTTTGCCTAGTGGTTAGTGATCCTGACTACTGAGCCAGAGGTCGTAGGTTCGATCCAAACCTAGAACAAATATTGTGTGATGAGTACGATCATTTGTTCTCTGTCTAGATGTAATTTATTCGTAGTAGACTAATATCATTATTATTTAGAAACATGCAGTATGTGTAGTACGAGTACATAGTATTAAAATTTAGATGTATATTTATTTTAATATATGTGCCCGGTTGACGGTGATAGGCTTGTCCACTTATGTGTGAATTTTTTTTTTTTTGAAGATAACTCCTGTATGGAATATATCCTGTTTCGCGGAGGACTTTACTTTATGAAACGGAAACAAAGAACACCCAGACTCAGAACAACAATTTGTCAGTCACACGGTGTCGTCCCATGTGGGGATCGAACCCACAACACCCAGTGTAGCAGGAAGCGGCGTGGCAACCGCTTAAGCCACTACGCAATCCGTCCGGAATAGTAAAATTAATTAAAAAGAACGTTATTATTGCTTTCACTATCACATATCACAGTTATACTAAAATCAATTTAGCATTTTAATGCAAAATTAAAACACATTGTTTTATTACAAACATGAAACACTCAATTCAACACGAATCTTCTGGCTGTAGAAAATAATTTAGTAAAGTTTAAATTTTTAATTGAAAATATCACCAGGGATTAGAACGAAAAGAGCTTCCTGGATTAAGTACCTAATAAGATTTCGTGTAATGTTCCTTAATTAATTTCGAATTCGTAGGTTGGCATGTGTTAATTAATTTTAAATTGCACCCCTGCGTGAAAGGGAATCTGAAAAAATCTGTCATATACTTATCCAGAGGAAATTGGCATAAATGTGCTTAATCTCGAGAGGGTTGGCATCTAAATAAAAAATGCGTGTCATTGATGGTTAAGATGATGCTACATCAGCTATAAAGCTTGTCAATAAAAAAGAAATAGAGACGTTTTAAATACTTTGAGTATATTTGACAATTTTCTTTTCACCTAGAAGTTGTTGTCACTAGAATGCATCACGAGACGTAGTACAATTATGTCTCTAACCGTACTAAACGTATGAAATCGATATGTTTCTGGCGCGACACGGCACGTGAGTATGTTTCCGACGCGTAAGTAAGAAGTTAAATTGTATCATGTAGACGCAATTATGTGAGGAATAAAAACTAAGAATTTTACGAGTATTTTGAAAGGAGTCAGGTCAGTTAGATGAATCCAAAAATCAATTTATGGCAACACTTCTAGTCTAATGTATTTATTCTGTTCTGTTTAAAACTTCAAATATGCCAAATAAGTCTATGTTTATGTATTGCTTTTCCGGCGCTATTTTCCCCAATCAATGAAAATGATGTGAACTTACCTATATTTTATAGGTAGAAAACTGTTTTACCTGCAAATGGTAACAGTGTTCAATTACTATTAGAGCAGTTATAACCAGCGTCATGCGCATAGAAAGAATATCTGCGTGCTATATGTTTCTATTTTATTTTTTAATTAGATAATTTTATGATCTGTCGTTATCTAATGAAATTGAAAAATGGAAAAACTTCATGTAAATGCCGATTCAACGGACGATCTGGTTGATAAAGACTCAAATACTGACCAGGTCTTTATGCCAATAAGAGTTGAGTTAGCAGACATTGTGTTACCTGCTACCTCCCCACCAAGGCCTCCGTTAAATAATGGTTCAGTAGCACAGCCATATGTAAATCAGCTTCGAGATAATCCACAGAAGAGAAAAAATTCTCCTCCACAAGAACCAGTTACTAAAAAGCTTTGTGAGAATTTATATGAAGCAATTGATGACAGTAGTACTGACACAGAAGAATACACTATAACATTAGTAGATGACGAGAACAATTTTCAGATTAAAAACTACATTGAAGAGGTAGGTTCCATTACCTAAATTATAGTTCTTTTGTCATTTGTTCTTTGTGCTAACTTTTGGGCAAATTTGTTTTAGTTATAAGAAAAGCGTAGCGATTGGAGATGTTTTGAATTTGTGTAGCAAAGCGAAGTTCCCTAGCCAAACAAAACTATAATATCAATGACACTAGAGATCAACTGAACGACGACCAGCAGTAATTGTATAGACTCCTGTACCATTATAGTTCAAATATATATTAGACTGCTATGATTATTTGACAGTAACCATTTTTAACTTAAGGGCACATATAGTTCAAAATTTTTAGCTTTCTGCAACTCTTCTACATACCAATATTAAGTATTCGGAATGTTTAATGTAACTGTGTGCTATATTTGATTAAAAAGGGTATAAAGAATTTTCTTTACATAAATATGTATGGTGTTACATACACAAGATTTTTTATTTAAAAAAAACAAATAGAAAATTATCTATGAGACATACTATACATGTGGGAAGCTGGTCTGCATCAGGAGTCTTTCGAATGGTAAGAGTTAAAATATATTTGTACAAGTTTGTTTGATAATATTGAATTTTAAACTATACTTTTAATGCTGTCCCTTAATAATTTATTTTAAATCATGAAAAAATGAAATAAGGTTCGAAACTGCCTTATTAATTAAATTAAAAAAAACAAGTCTATTTTTTTATGTTCTAGGAGGTTGCCACTTTTTGTGTGCTCCCCTCAGAATAGAGGGGAGGGAGGTTTGGATCTCCTGTAACTTTAGTCACTCTGTGCAAAGCAAACACTTGTCTCCTAGAGTTTCCTGTGAGGTATTGCTATCATTCCGGCAGACCCAGACCCATATGTGAAGTATGATGTTAGATAGTTTTTCTATTACATTCACACTATACTTTTTATAAAAATACTATGAAATACATTGCATTTCACATATTGATAGCATTCTTTTTAACCACTGGGTCTCAATTCTGCTATTTTAATATTGTGTCAATAGACTGTGGATGGACTGTTGTCACATAGTTTTGCACTTTTCATATTCTACTATGTAACACCAATGACTTTACACTGATACAAATGTCGTCAATGTCTTTGTAATAGTTTCGTAAACTCTACATTTTAAATTTGTAAAGAAATTATATATTATATATTTAATTTTCCAGATATGCCATTGCTGTTTATTTTTCAGCAATTGACACTACAGCGACAGTCTATTGACATTGTGAATTTATATTATGACTGACGTTAATGGCATCTCAATAGTGTGTCAATGGAATGACAGTGACTTGTATGTTAACATAAAATAACAGAATTGAGGCCCTGTGTGTTAGGAGTGGGTTCACAACGGTAGTGCACTGGGTGTGTTTTGATCACAACTTTGACCCATTGAGAATTATTCTACCAAGGCTTCAATAAAATAAGTTAGATTTACTTGGATATTTTTTTTTTCAATGTTTGTGTTGAAAATAACAAAATGCCTAATTTAAATAAACAAGACTAGACCCAACGACTATAAAGTAATTTGAAGTAGTAAGTAGGTAACCTAAACATTACTTCATCAATCTGATATATTAATATCTCGTGTCACGATGTTTGTAATAGAACAAATAGGTGGTAAAGTATTTTTCACCCTCCTACCCCCGCCTTCCAGTTTTTTAATATGGCAACGTTTGCAGGGTCAGCTAGTATCTGTATATATGGTGATTCCGTTATACAAATCCATATTTTCGCACCTATTTTCTTATTTAAAATTTTGTTTTAGGGTGAACTGTTAGGAGATGTGGTTGTAAAAAGGGATGAATCTAATGAAGTGCAGATGAAGTTTGAGAAGTTAGAAGATTATCTCAAAGTAACCAACAAGCTAAAAAAAGAACCAACGAGCGAGAGCAAACTTAGTCTTAAGTCACCTAGCAAGTATAATTTAACTTTATTAAAAATAATAAGTGTTATCACCTATATTATCTCTGAAGAGGGAACTACGCCTATATCTTCTTATTTTATCTTCTCTTCATTCTTTGATATTCTCTTCATTCTTTGATCTTCTCTTCATTCTTTGATTTTCTCTTCATTCTTTGATCTTCTCTTCATTCTTTGATCTTCTCTTCATTCTTTGATCTGAGGTTACATAGAGGTTTATGTTTTCGAGTGTATGTATAATAATATTTTCGGACATCTGACACAACGCCATCTAGTTCCAAACCAAGCAGAGCTTGTACTATGATAGCTAGATTGACTGATAGAATACTTATATACTTTTTTTTTATGTATACTTTTGTCTATATGGTTTGATGGATTTTGGATTGGCGTTAGGTTCATCTTAATTGTGAGTGAGTGTGAAAATTTTAATTAAAATCACCAGTTTGTAAAGAAATAAATTTTTTTGGAATCAAATTGCATCGTCTTGTAGTGAAAAAAATATAAAAAAATTCGTCAATTTTTTTAGAATCTATGTGTAAAATAATTTTTGTTTTGGAAAGGCTAGGACAAAAGATATTAGTGTTTGTGTTTTTTAGTTACGCACCGCAGTTTTTTTTATTTGCGGACTCTTTTTAAAAGAGTCCCCAGAGTTTTTTATTATATAGCTGCATAATGTTTTCTTTATTTTATCAATTTATCTATGGCTATCGACTTTACAAATTGGTTTTTGTATTGCTCAACATAAATATTTAATTATTATAACATTTAAATAAAATAAAAGAAGATAATAAAGAAATATTATAGCCCACTAGCTGTAGAACTTTCGTAGGTTTTATTTAAATGTGTCTGATGCATGAAATAATCATCTTATACTTATGCACATCTGCATATATAATATCCAATAAGTATAATATTTTTCCTTAATGAATTACCTATTTCAACCTGTAATGAATTGTAAATTCTAAACCTAAACTAATATAATCGGCGGCAGCCATTTGCCGCCTTCTGAGGTTTACTCTTTATATTTAAAGACAGAGCGCAAACGTCTGTCAATAGTTGTCAAAAAACCTTTGCTTTTTTTTACCTTGCATTTGCCACATTTTGTTTTTTTTTACTTATATTCCACTACAGAATTTTCAAATACGTAAATAATGCACCACAAACTACATTCTTTTTTTATTCAGTACCTAGAATTATAAAACTATTATCTGATTACCATATTACTATTAAGTGATTACCATATTACGATACTTTATTGAACAGTATTTCCACCACTTGAAAAACGGCTGTAAAATGGTAACACTAAACTGATAAAGGAAATTAAAATAATCGAATAAGCTTATGATATTTTTCTTTATTTTCCTGATTTAAACAATAATTTCAAAAAACCTAGATATTTACTAGAATTAGTTTCCTATGAATGATATTTTAAGACGCTCAAATTATACTCAACTACAAATTCGCCATTGTTCTTTAAGTACCTATATATTTTCACGAAATTCGAAAAGGTGACATTAGATTACTTAACTCTCGTAGTTATATATGGTATGGTAGTTAAATATGGTATTGTTTTCACTTCTTTCGCCGGTCTTTTTGTACTCTACCCTGTAATGATAAGGTTTTTTAAATGAACAAAATTTATCTGTGACTAAGTATGTGGTTCATATGGTGACGGATGAGGCATACGGACTGTCACTACACCAATTTATCCCATGGGTGTCGCAAGAGCCGACTAAGGGAGCAAACTACGCAGGACAACACCACTGCTAACAGAAAGAAAACTATATCAACCCGTCTGGCCTGCAGGCCAAAACCTCCTTGCTAAGGAGAGTTAAAAGTTCTGTAAATTATAAAGTATCGAACAAAATTGTTATTTTGTGCAAGTTCGGTAGCCAAATAGTTATAAATAAAACAATTTTGAATGTCTCTATGGCCCATTCACGTTAAGAAAATAGTGACGCATCGACCAAGCCCACCAATCACGTTCCAAGAAATTATCGTTTCATGCGAAAGCGAATGTATGTTTTTTTTTTTATATTAACCATAATGTTTCTCTGCAGAACCAGATGCCGATCTAACAGACAATGGGTCAGATTCAACTGAAGTTCTTCAACAAAGGTGAGATACTCAATTAAACACAATAAAAGGAAAGCTATCTATGCGTGAAAGGTTTTTGTAGTGTATTTATCTTAACATGATAATGCTGAAGACTTTGTAAACAAACAAACGCACTAATCTCAGCAAGTACTGGTTATCCTATTTATCGAGCTATAGGCTTTATAACATCACGCTAAGACAAAAAGGTGACGAACATCAATGAGAAATGTTACAAAAATGGGAAAACTTATTCATTTTGAGAGAGGGAGACGTAGTTGCTGCGGTTCAGCTAGCAGAAGATAAAAGCCCTGGGACTAAATTCGACTGTATACCATCCAGCCCCGGATCTTTGGGGTTCACCGCCCTGGCCGGCAGTTTCATGGGGTGCCAAAATCATAATATAATAACAAAAATAAAACAACAAATTGTTATGTCCCAATCAATTTTATGTTTGTGAGTTTTTTAAGTTACTTATCTCAAACGCTGGAGAGAGGGGGAGCTAATTTTGAGATTCTGTCCCGGTTCGAAAAAATTGTAGATCCGTCACACTATAAACATCTCACACACGCTACACAAACACCATTCAGCACATTCACTTACACACACATACAAACTACATTCTTACTATTTGTGTAGCTATGCTTAAGATTTATTCATCTAGAATGTTTACTCATGTTGTGTATTTACCTTTAATTCATTGTGTACTTCGTAATTGGCGTAGTGTTCGACTGTTACTATGTAAACTAAATATTGTCATCTGCGAAGAATCATCTTCATCTGTTTGTTATGTTTTTATTTTCATTTTTGGTACTTTTTTATTATCATTATCTCCTTTAAAATATATTGATGATTATGGACATATCGTATTTAGTTAGATTACTTACTAATAATAATGAAATGGTGTTCTTCATAGCTCGTGGAATTCAAATGAGGACGTAGAATACAAAGATCCGCTTGGATTGTATGGACTACAATTAGAATTTCTTCAGTCATTGGAGATCACACCGCCTTTAGATAGATGGGTGCATGTTACTAATGTAAGTATGTTTTTGATGATGAAAATACTTCACATAGATATTCATACTCATAAATGGGAAAGTGAGTTTGTTTGTTTTTTACGCTTCCACGTCTAAACCACTTAACCTAAATTTTAAACATTACTTTATCAGTGGTACATTATCAGCGCGTAACATAGGCTAGTATGTAGTGTAGTATTTGTCATAATATGGTCTACATTTTGGTTTTGGAATCATATTCCATAAAAAATAATATTCATGGCTCTATTAGTCTAAGAGAAAACAACTACCGCCGCCCATTGACATCTGCAACTCAAGAGACACAAGTCGAGCTCCCCCCTCCTTCCCCCGGCATCAAAGTGAGAGGGGGGAGGTTAGTTGGTCTCCTGTAACCTAAAGGCCAAACCCTCCTTTCTAGGGATAGGCCTATGTCCAGAAGTGGACTATTTAAGGCTGTTGATGATGATGATGAACCTCACAAGCCAGAGGGCCGGTCGAGCCATCCATTATTACATAGTAAAGTCAATGAGTAATTTACTTACCAATAGTATTATTAATTAAATCTGGCATCAGGGGCACATTCTGAATACTTGACCTGGTATACACTTTCCTGGTCACGTCTCACCTCGAGAAGAGGAGACATTCTCGTGTATTTTGGCAACTATTATTCTGCAGGAGGCGTTGCTGCTTCTGGTGTCAGTTCAACCTGTCTGCTGTAATTATCATGACGTTGGTAGCAGGTTTTCTCGCCTAAGTGAGAGGTCAACATTCCCTATTACAACAGAGATTCAGGAACTTTACCAACTCTTCTGATCATATCTTATTAATACATTATTTCGTCAACAGTTTCGATGCGATAAGACTGAACTTAGAGACGTAATGGAATTGGCTGGACATGTACTCTCATGTTCTGTCATTGCTACAACCAAGAGGTACGCCAAGGTTCAGTACAGTCATCCATTGGAAGCTGTTCAGGTATGTTCTTTGTCATAGAAACCTTTACGGGGATACGGTATGGTTGAGTGGTATTTGAGTTTCGAGCTGACCTATATCTCTGAGGTTAGACATCGGAATCGCTGTCGAAGTACAGCTTTTACTTCATTATAGTATCCTTTATATTAACCATTGCTTTTTTATGTTTATTAAATGCACAAAAGACCTTAGAATCAATTAAAAAATAAATCATAAATCCATAGTTTAGATCTGGATCGTCACGTTATCGGAATAAGTGGATTGGAAGAGGTGGTTGGGTGGCTCGTGCGGATACGCATTGGGAATATTTGTAAGAAATCCAGATATGAACATATTCCTCGTTTGTATAGGTCATCATCTTCAACAATATCAGAAGCACGAATCAAAGTCCACTTAGCAATAGTTAGTCACAAATTGAAAACGAAACAGTCCAAAAATACAAGCCAAGTTTTTCTAGTTGAAACTAGATACTACCAAGGGTTGTACGCTAATTCTTAAACTCCCCGGTCTTTCATCTAAGTTTTTTTTTATGAATTCTAATACTATCCTTAGACTATTATACCTTATTATATAGCTGAGAATACGTACATGTTTTTAAAAATCTGGAGTTTAACTGTCATAGATTTTTCATAATATTTGTCAAAGAAAAAAAATTGTACAAAGAACAATGGCAGAAACATATTTACCTAAAACTGAAGCGTTTAAAAAATTGACTAACAGTAAACTTACTAAATATTTTTTCTATGATTTATCATTATACCGCCATGTGTTGTATAAGTCTAATAAGAGACTGGATATTTTAAAGATTTTATTTGACCTAAGTACGTAATGTCAGAATCGCCATCATGAACTGACTAGGGATGCGTGATGATATTATTAAATTATGGAACGTTTTATCGATAAGCGATTGTTATAACTTTGGCTTAAATATCTATCGAAGGTTCACCTATTATGATTATGAATTTGCTTCTGCCTACGGGTTTACTCATACGCTACCGTAACTAGTACTGTAGTGACTAAATCAACCTAATTAGAAACAATTTAGAATATTTTTGACTCTTTTTAAAAGATTTTTGCTACACCAAAATAAATAGAATATAGTTACGTTATTTTCCTACAGAAAAATACTAAAACAATATACTGCTTAGTGTGATGAGAAAAATACATTGTAGGTTGATAACGGCATATAAATAGACATGCATCGATATTTTTAAAATGTCGATACGTCGTCGTCGCACTTACTATAACCCGGCAATCTCGTGCGCGACCGTCCCGCGGGGTGACAGACAGTGGCGGGGGCGAGGTAGCGCGTCATTCTAGCACAAGGCTACACACCGCTACACCACCCGCTACCCGCTGACATCGTGAGTACCTCGTCCCCGCCACCGTCTGTCACCCCGCAGGACGGTGGCGCACGACGTTGACGGACTAATAGTCTTGTCGTTTGACACTTACACGCATGACTTACATACCATTTCTCACAAGGCAATTGTAGTTTATTTGGTTGTTTTACTTTTGTTTAGTATTAAACTCTCACATATGTTTATTTTAATTTTATATAGTGTTACTCCATTATGCATGATGTGATGCCTTAAAATGTTGTGCACTAATATCAATATAATGGATGCATGCTTTAGATTTTAGTAAATAATGTCACAACTACTGACTGTTGAATAACTAAATAACAAAATAAATGCTCCCGCCTTGTGTAAATGTGTATTGAAGTACATTTATTCAAATGATTATTAATAATTTATGTATTCATGGCTAGTATTACACTTGCTATGTAAGCGAAGTTTTTTTTTCTATTGTTTACCAATACATGCCAAGCAAATACCCTTCCTTCCTTCACCCATTTAGAGAGTCGAACACTTTCTACAGCAGAATAGGGTTGCTTATAAGTAATAATAATGAAGAATAATATTTTCGAATATATGACACACAACGCCATCTAGTTTCAAACAAAACATTTACCATATTTTAGTACTTAACCTCGAAACATTCAAAATCCAATATCTTTTTTCCTAGACTTCTTTCGCTAGTAATTTTTTTATGAGAATGTTCAAGAATAAATTCTCAAGGGTTATAGGCATTTTTGATATTTAAACGCTGTCATTTCACTTCAAATAAAATTATGTATGGGGACCTGCCATTGTCCTTTATTTAGTTTTCCTATTATTAAGCATCTACGTTGGCCCAATTAAGTTACCTACAATTTTAGTAATTGCAAATAGTTATCAATTAAACAATTTATCAACTACACAAAAACAGTAAAAAAAGGATAGATAAGTTCTAAAAAAAATTATTAGGCAAAATTGCGGCGATTTTTATAAATAATCTTAAAGTCCAATATCTTGAACATGATTATTTTTAGGATATGGTATTTCGTAGTGAAATCTATCAGACATGATGGCCAACGGGTCGTATTGGCCATCATGTCTTGTATTGGCCATAAAGTATTTGGGTCGACTTACCCAGTAACCCTGTATATGTATACACTTGAATATAAAAATAAAATTTGAATTCACTACATTTTTAGAAAAAATCGTCGCTATTAACTTTTTAAGCCGATGCAAGCAAAATTAAAATAAGACTTCTAATTAATAACTTATCGGTATGAGTAAATCATTTGTCATTTTTTAACACATTAACATTTAAAAAAAAAAGCTTTGTGGAAACTTTTTTGCTTTCATCCAAAGCTATTCCCGTAGCTGTAGCTTGCTATTACAAATTTAGATTAGTTAATTAAATCAACTCAGGATTATTTCTGGCAATTTATCAATGAGACCACAGTTGTGTTGCACATTGTCTCAATTTTTTTTAGATTAATTGTACACTAAGCATTTAAAAAAAAAAATTATAGTACAATTTAATTTATTTTCTTACTTCTTACTATAATGGTGCACCAATTTACTTACAAAAAAATTATATAAAAGTATTTTATAAGTATGAGCACATATTTTGCAATAATTAGGATGTCCCTAAATTCAACGGAAAAAAAAGTAGTTAAATGTGAATTACAGTTTTTAAAATAATTCTTTTTTTTTGTCTCGGCAACTTGAATAGTCCATCACAATTCTTAAAAATCCCAGAATGCTGTAGTTCTTGCAAAAACATATTCCAAATATTTTTTTTCCCTAAAATTGTAAAAGATTTTTACTTTCACTCTACTTTCAGTGATCGTGGTGTAAAAAAAAGTATGGACACTACTATGGCAAGTTTAAAAAAAAATTGACGCAACTAGTAAGCTAGTTGCTCTTTAACCACGGCCGCTGTAAAGGGTTAATGAGCAATCGATTCACCTCAATAAACGACGATATTTCGCGTTTTGATTTGACTTCCATTTTGATGTAGATTTTAGACGTGTGCATTTAAATGTTTCAGACCCCGATATTTCCAGAAATATCCATAGCTGTTGTATGATATCCACGATTTCTTTCTTAACAATTTAGGTATGATGGCTCTGGCTTCCTTTGGGATAGGGTCTAGTTAGGTGCGACGTCAATCTTGGGGGACCTGAAATCGCATGGTCCAGGTCCTCCCCAGAGTGGGGCCCATGAGGCGGGGTTTTTAATCGGATTGGCTACTGTATCCCCTAGGAGCTGGCGATCCGGAGGGATTTTCTACCACGTTACCAAAAAAAAAGATTTGTAGATGTTTGCAAGTTTTATTTTATTAAATTAAATTTCAGGCAGTGGCAATGCTGAACGGCCAAACTCTTTATGGATGGAAGCTTAGCGTTTATATGGAAAGAAATCCCAGAAACGATATTATTTTACCCAAAGGGCTTGTCAACATTGGAATTGGTTTAGGAATAGCAGGAAGACCAATAAGAGACATCGTAAGCCAGTATAAAAAATTTACTAGAAAACAAACTTCAACAGTAAACCCGGTTTTGTTCCGTGAGTTTGTTTCTGGAGATAGTAAAGAAGGAATACAAAAGCAGGAAGAAAGCCAAATAGACTTTAAAGCATTATTGGACTCTAAAAGGCCTTTTGAAGTGACACATGTTGAGGACTTAGACAATGCTGATGCCGTACCATCAGAAAAAGTTTTAGTAAAAGAAAATATTAGTCCAGAAACTGGTAGTATCAGGTCGTCAGACTCTCCAGTTTCATACCACGAAGTAAAAGACGAAGTAAAAGTTGATAAATCAAATGATAAACCTCAAAATTATTCGCATCCTGTCAGTCGTGCCCAACCTGATGTACTAGGCAATACAACTCCAATAAGAGTGAGACAAACAACTCCAGCCGTAGGCTTTCCCCGTCCAATTGTAGCTCAAAATCTCCGCACCCAACCTTTACATTCAACACCCTATAGACCTGGTTCATCCACCACACCAGTCCTAATGTCTAGCAGCCAGTATCCAAGGCCCATTTCAGATAACTCTACGCCTAACGCTAGGCCCATTTCTGTACCACATCCGATGCCAAATCCTATTGGTAATCCTCCAACTCCAGGACCTTTTGGTCTTTCCCAACCTTGTAAGCCTCTATCGCCTACAGGACCTACTCCGGTTAATAATCCAGGTCCAGTTTATGGACTGACCTCAATGTATTCACCGGGTGTGCTTCCAGGGCCTCCATTAGGAATAGGTCACAGGCCTGGTCCCATGCATGGACCAAGACCGATTACCGGACCAGGTCCTGTTCATTTATCAAACCTTGCACATGGACCTGGCCCTAATCCAGGACCATCCAACCTTGCACATGGACCGGGCCCTAATCAAGGACCATCCAACCTTGCACTTGCACCTGGCCCTAGTCCAGGACCATCAAGCCTTGCACCTGGTCGTGGCTCTAATCAAGGTCCATCCAACCTTGCACATGGACCTGGTCCTAATCAAGGACCGTCCCACATTGGACATGGACCTGGTCCTAATCCCGGACCATCAAACCTTGCACCTGGTCGTGGTCCTATTCAAGGTCCATCCAACTTTCATCAAGGGCCATTCAACCTTACACATGGACCTGGCCCTAATCCCGGACCATCCAACCTTTCACATGGACCTGGCCCTAATCAAGGGCCATCCCATCTAGCACATGGACCTGGCCCTAATCCAGGACCATCAAACCTTGCACATGCACCTGACCTTAATCCAGGACCATCGAACCTTGCACATGGACCTGGCCCTAATCCAGGACCATCAAACCTTGCACCTGGTCGTGGCCCTAATCAAGGTCCATCCAACCTTGCCCATGGTCTTGGCCCCAATCAAGGACCTGGACCCGTGCAGGTGTCTGGTCCTGTATCTGTGACTGGAGCTGTTCCTACAGTACATGCACCAAATAAAGTGGACGTAGAGTTTGCAAATGTAAGTATTTCTTTTATATTTTTAAATGTCTGTCTTTATTTTAGGTAAACAGAGAGAGAGAGAGAGCGGTACGTTACAAATTGTTAGGTAAAGAGTATTTAATAAAAAATATCTGTAAAGCCGTCAAAGGGTCCCCAGAAAGAGATCCACAATCCATGATTGCCTTCGAAAAATTACCTTGACTATGATAGGAAATAAGCGCTTTAAAAAAGTTATCCAGAACGCTTGGGGTAAACGAATGGATCAGCCTTACCTAGAATCTGACCAAGCGGTATGCTTGTGTTAGTTGACCACTTGACCAGATAACTAAAGAAAATTTGAAACGTGCCGGGTAGGACAGTCTCCTCTCTTGCACAGTAAGTCTTATACTATCTCATTTTAGTCGGATCGTCTCAGTTATATCTGCTATGATATCTTGAAACCTGAAGGTCCATTCTCGTAATAAAAATTAGTTCAAAATTCACTTCAGATCTACTCTCGATCTCACAAATATCATAAAAGATATTCTCGTAATAAAGTTTTTTTTTTTTGTTTTTTAATAGACAACCGCATTAGGAATAAATCCTGTGTCGCGGGGGACTTTACAAACATATATGAAACGGACACAAAGAACACCCAGACTCAGAACAACAATTTGTGGATCACACAAAGTGTCGTCCCATGTGGGGTTTGAACCCACAACACTGGGCGTAGTAGGAAGCGGCGTGGCGACCGCTTATACCACTACGCCATCCGTGCAGTCATTCAACGTTGAATAAACATTCAACGTTGACTGTAATTTGATTGGTGACTGAAAGTTGAAGTCTTAGTAATTTTTGACTTCGAGAATTCGTTTTATGATATTTGTGAGATCGAGAGTAGATTTGAAGGGAATTTTGAACTTATTTTTATTACGAGAATATATCTTCTGAATAAGAAAGTTCCTGTTTACAGGTAAATGGTCGTCGGTAGATGATAAATGTTTATAGCAGCGACTACTTCTAAGCTACTTCTGCATCATACTGTTGCAGATAATGATAATGTACCCTATTTCAGTTGCCACCTTCTACAACGTTCCCGTTCCTTTGCGAGAAGCTGGCACAGTGTGGACAAATTACGTGTTTAAGATTCACCACACCTGGCTGCGCCATCGCTTCTTTCAGTCATCCTGCACACGCAGAAAGATGTTTCCGTATCCTTTTTATTAAAATATATACAGTAAGGTTATAATTTTTTACAGTATAGGGGGCAAACAAGGAGATAGGTCGCCTGATGGCAAGTGACTATCTACATCTGCAACTGAACAGACACGATTGAGTTGCCGCCTTTTGACTACTCTCCCTACTGTCCCCAAAGAATATTCGGGGGTGGTTGTGGTACTTCTGATAACCTCACTCACACGGTGAAAAGCAAAGAAAGAATTGCGTAACACTAGGAATGGAATAAAATCGGAATCACATATGATAAATCATATGATATATGAATCATATAATATACCTGTGACTGATTTACAAAACCATCGTGACTTATTATTATTATTATGCCAGCGCAACACTTGCGAAAGATTAAAATATAAAAAAAAGGTCGTAATCTTTGATTTTGATTTCAATGGCATTTGTGTTTGTCTATGACGAAGTCACAATCACATGTAAAAGCGCTGTAAATAAAACTAATCATTTCATCAAATGAATATGATTTAAAAGTATCAATTATTTCCCACGGCGTATTACGGTTAAAAACACACCCATTCAAGCTGCTAATGGGAAATAATCTTAGTTTAAGTAAAACAACAAGAAACACCATGTAATGGGAAATCAAATTAAAAAGTAAGAACAAGAAGGGCTTCATTATCAGACCAGCGTTACTCTGATCTGGACTCGTCAAAACGAGTGGTGTTTTCTCTTCAAAATAAATTATCGGACCAAATGGGAAGTATACTATCCCAAATGAAAGAAGAATTTTTAAAATCGTATGTGCCTGTCACTTCGAGTCCTGAGGTAACAAACAAATAATAGTTTGAAAAAACCTGCTTTTATAAATAGCTGAACTAAAAGTTAGAAAATTATTTTCTATAACTTAAAAAAAAATGGATGTCAATTGTTGTACTATTGTATTAACAGATTTTGGTAAAAGTAGTCAGTAGTCATATTATAAAATATTTTAAAACGCACCCCATAATTATTTACAATAAAATATTTTTTCTTTACCGTCATTAGCAGACGTTGTCTATTTACTTAAAATATTAAATAATGAGGTTGATTGCCCCGAACTTCTTGGGCAAATTGGGTTTGAGGCACCGGTAAGGAACATGAGACATCACGCACCTATTCACCTTACCAATGCATCATCAAATTATCGACGGAATACGTTTCTTTGGCGAGCTAGCAAGACCTTAAATAACATCTGCGAGTCACATGACATTGATATTTTCAACACTAAAATAACTACAGTACGTCGGGTGCTAAGCCAAGATTTCTTTCTCCCTTTCTTGTAATTGAGTGATAGCATATGTGTAATTAATATGATACATACATTGGCCGCACGAAATTATGTAAAATAGTGCTTATCTGTGAAGACCTTTAATTGGCTAAATGTCTTATATTATTGTCACTATCTCAATGTTAAAGCTGTTGGTTTTCCTTCAAATAAATATATAAATATTAACAGCCTTTAATAGTCCATAGGGTTTGTGTGAAGTTGTCTTCTCTTTTCAGTTCTGTTGTTCGCATAGTTTGATCCCTTAGTCGATGTTTTTTAATCACACAATTTTTGTTTTTACTCATTCAACCGTATTGAGAACCTGGTGCTTTCTTTGAAGTCGGCTTAAAACAAATACACAGTGTTTTCTTATGCCTATATGTGTACATACCTAAGGCCCTTCTATTAAATATTCTAAGCGCAGTTTCCCTTTGTATCGAGCTAATTATTACCGCACTTGTAAGTTCCGATCCCTTCCACCCTGAGGCTATATTTCACGTGTCCTTGAGCTAGTCGGGGCCCTTTGTGAGGCACCCTAGTCCTCCCTTTTGTCCAGCTATTATTATAATTTTAAGCTCAAATACATTTTGAAACTATTTAACCACAGCGTGGGTAGTTGGTTAAAATCTTTTTTTTTTAAATAAAGATTTTGCAAATTTTATTTATTGTTGCATTGGTTCCTGCGATTCGATTTTCGTCCAGTGCAAATACTGTTATGCGTGAATATGAATACGCGAACGGGTCTCGGGTGTTTTTATTCAAAATATTGTTTATTATCTGAAACTTAATACAAAATTTGTACAAAGTTAGATTTTACTCCCAGGGCATTCCCCTGATTCCGAGGCTACTGGTACTCGAGACGGCTTGCGGTTTTTAGTCAGTTCGACATAACCGCTCCACCGGCTGGTCCGGTGGGTGGTATCCGAGGTGATATCCCCACTAAAATAAAATGGTGAGTGAGTTTAACCTTCCTAATTCAAAGGGCAGTAACGCGTTTGTGACTCTTGATTTGCAGCTTTCCATGGACGATGTCAGTTACTTACTAACACGGGACCAGACTGTTTCATCCTGGTATCATAAAAACACCCTATTTCGATTAGTTATCTGTGTTGTCCTTTTCATAATAATAATAATAACAACCTCACACATTTTACAAACGGTTGTCTGATCCCAAGCTAGGCAGAGCCTGTGCTATGGTAACCAGACTGCTGATAAACATACTTATATATTTCTAAATACAAACATATTATAGATAAATTACACCCAGACACAGAACAAACGACCGTGCTCATCACACAAATATTTGTCCTGGGTGGGAATCAATCCCACGACCTCCGGCTTAGCAGTCAGGGTCACCAACCACTAGACCAACAGGCTCGTCTCATGTTATTATAATTATATTGTTTATTATACTTTAACTCATAATAATATTTCTTAAACATGTTATCAGAAAACTATAACGGGATGGTAGTAGAAGGCTTCAGGATTGTTGTTAAACTCCTGTAAATTATTGTAAGTATGTATGTAACGTCGGGAAATTGGTTGGAGACAGGGATCACCATGGTTTGTAAAGAAAATCGGTAAGAAAATATGTACTAAATGATATAAAGTATTAGTTGTGTGTGTGGTTACAAATGATTTTGAACCTTATTAATACAGATGTGTTACTACTTATACTAATAGGAGTAACTTTGTACTGAATTACGATAATTTAAATGTTATAATTTAAAGGGTAAGGGACCGAGACGTTGTAACGTCGGGAAATGGTAAATTGGTCGTATATCTTATAAGATATTACCGCAATTTAGTCCCGTTTTTGAAGCTAGTAAGGACTAAAGACTTCTGTGAGACTAAACTAGACTATTGGTTGTAAGCTGGGCTCATTAAAGCATTTATTTATTATGGTTTTAAAGATTTGGCTTTTTTGAACATATCGATGTTTGAAAGGTAACCTTTACCAAGTAAAAAAACGTAATAGTAGAATTGTTTAAATGAAATTGGCATTGTCTATTTACTATATTGTCTGCATACATATACTTTGAACCGACTTAAGTAAAGGAAATGGTTCACAGTTAGGTAGTATTTTTTTTTTACGTTTTTTACATCAGAACTCCCGTGATTTATATGTACACCAATTTGGAAAATTCTTCTTTAATATGGAAGAAAATACTATCTGTTTAGTTTCATTTAAGGTTAAAAAAAATACTACCCCTAAGGGTGAAAATTAAGAAATGGAGAAAACAGTTTTTACATCTTTCATCAGATGTATTTATTTTGCAGATGCATTTTTTAAATTAATTATTCATATATTTTCGTCGCATAGTATAGATTGCCTTTTAAACTCAAGTTCAAGCATTTTCATAGACACTTGTCTACTAATGACTTTGACACTGTATCAATGCGAGTTTTTGTACAGCATACTTAACGCATGTGCATGCACCGCTATGTGAAGGACCAAATTGATCTCGATATGAATACCGTGTATAAGGGCCCTTATAATCTTTCGACTCCGAAATTGAAGTACCTACGGTATTATTTACGAGGGCAAAAATTAAATGGATTTTTGGTAACTATCGAACTTATTCTGAGAGCTTAATTTTTATATATTTATTCTGTATTTACAGGTTAAATTTGGTAAGATTTTTTTACTTTTTTTAATTTAAATTTAATTTTAAATAAACATTCTACATTAATTTTAAATTATGGAATTATTATTAAGTAACTATATGTTTAATTTTAGAAATATATTATTATTAAGTATTTGTAATAATAGAATATTTTATATTTTCTTTAGAATCTCTTCTTTAATTTTAGTGCAATAAAGTTTTCTTTAATATATTCTTAGTTTATAAAATACATATTTCGTATTAAAGTAATTATAAAGTACATTTAATAATTTATTTATAAATATTTATATGGGTTATAAGATATGATGTTGCCAATTACGAGTTGGAACTACATCTTAAAACATAAAAGAACGCACAAATACCACAAGTATGTTAGATGGTAAAATAATATTTATCATCATTATACGAAGATCGACATTTGAATGTATTTTGATTTTCTCGGGAGAACGAGAGATTATATATTTATTATATCATAATGACGAAATACAATCTTGCAATTTAGACACTTTTTATTCTAAAAAAAAAATGGTTATGCCATTCAAGCGGGCGAACATACAGATTATAAAAGTGGTGTTAAGGTTCCTTTTCATAAAGTTTGGTGCCCTAATTAGTGCCAAATATGTCTATAGCGTCATTACTGAATGTTATTGAAGCGGTGTAGTGGACTAAATAAATATTAAATTGACTTTAAATCGCTTTTCAGTCCACTGCTATGACAATTTATCCTAATTACTTAAGTTTAAAGGTTGGGTCAGACAGCGTGCCGAATAGGACAAGCATGCGGCGTTGGCAGCTGAAATATACTAGCGCTGAGCGAATATTATAAGTTCTATATTGGAAACTTGCGGTTGTACTAGTAGATCGGCACGGACAAGTGATTTTGGATACGTATATTTTTTATTAAATTTATTTTGTTGACAAAACAGATATTGTTGTTGTTGTTGTGTGTGTTGATATATGACTGCATTCTACGAGTCAATAAGAGACGATTTCAAACAATTTAAATTTATAAAAAAAAGATATTTTGAGTTTCATATTAACTAGTACTTTCCAACTTGCTTACGTCGCAATTCCGTCTTGTATGCTGTCTGCACCAACCTTAATTTTGAATCCCAGGATATAAAATTATCGTGATTTATTTCTTAGATTGTCTTTTAATCCTTAGTTAAAATTTATTCTATGAGAATTAATTTACGGTTTAATAATATTTTATAAGATTATTATTTAAGAGTTAGTGTAATGTAGTAGTATAAAAACGTATCCCATATATATGTGTATATGTCTAGTCATGTCTAAAACGTGTGCGATTTTGGCACTTTACGAATTAACTAAATAAAAAATAAATGTGGATGAATGGTAGCCTGTTCTATTTTTAAATTAATGTCACATATATATTTGAAAAATTAATCCAGTTGTCGTAGTAAACATAGAGAATAAAGGGCTTGCAACACTGAAGTATTAAACAAAGTGTGCACATTGCCATTATTAATTATATAGGTATTACACTGCATCTTTGTTCAGAACCTAATGAGATGTTCTCTTGTGCCACTTGTAGTGTAGACTGTATCGGGTTGCGTGTTTTTTACAATTTCCTGTACAGTGTTTACAGAAAAACGTACCTTTTCCACTTTGTGTCCCTATGAGTGTGTAGTCTTTGACAGTTAAGATTCGAATGTACCTAAAGCTTCTATTATTTTATATTTATCGATTCTGGAACCAAATACAAAAATTATTAAATTAAATTACACATAATTAAAATATTATTTTAGCTTAGTATTTTAAGTTTAATTTAAAAGTGAATGGTTTAAATATATCTAACCGTAATAAAGTTACTAATTACAAAGTTAATTATATTTTATAATTATTTTAGTCGTAGTGCGTAGGTGTAAGTTACATAATTATTATATGTATAGAAATAGTCTACATAGAACCATAAGACTATAGATTTAATAAATGTCTCATATTTCAAATGAATTGGAGTTTTATTTAGACCAAACGACCCGTCAGAATTTATTTATTAAATTCTTTATGCATAAATAAAAATTATGTCTGGCCAGCGTGGTATAGTAGGCCAAAACCTCCTTTCTAAAGAGAGGCCTTTGTCCAGCTGTGGGCTATTATAGGCTGCTGATGAAATGAAAATCGCACAGTGAGTGGGAGTTAATACCACAGGTATTTTCTCCCATCGGTTGTCCAATACGGAGGGAGGAAGGAAGAGGTAGGAATTTATACCTTTGCCTCTAGTAGAGCAAAAGGTATTCCTAAATGAAATGGATGGTTACCCTACTCGAACTTTGAAAGAGATAACATTATTTTTGCATTTTTTCTGTTTCGAAAACGGGGCGGAGCAATCGAAACGCACACCTTCAATGACGTTAAACAAAATATCGGTTAGAGGATAAGAAACGGAAGTCGGAAGTATTTCTTTAACAAAAAGTTTTTAACTAAAATCTTTGGTAATTGTTAATACCTATAAATTAAAAGAAAATCGGCTGAAAAATAAGAGAAACACTGCATACATTATACACGACACAATTGATGGTCCTGTTGGTCTAGTGGTTAAAGACCCTGGGTCGGAGGTCGTGGGTTCGATTCCCACCAAGGGCAAATATTTGTGTGATGAGCACGGTCATTTGTTCTGTGTCTGGGTGTAATTTATCTATAATATGTAGGTATGTATTTAGAAATATAAGCACGTTTTACGTAGTTCACGTACAGCAGGCTGGTTACCTTAGTACAGACTCGGCCTAGTTTGGGGTCAGACTGCCGGGTGTGAGATGTGCGAAGTTATTATTATTATAATACATATGTACATACTCGAAAATATTTTTTTTTTTGGATTACCTTGAAAATATGATCCGTAACTTCTTTCAGAGCATCACGACAGTTTTTATATTTTCAGTACGACAATTTTTACTTAGTAAAAGCCCATCAAAAAGTAGAATTCTTTTTTTTATTCTTTTAATTTTTGTGCTCTAAACTATACCTAGTATAGATTGTTACTATTCGATCTTTTTATATTAATACAAATATTAATACAATATAGATATTAATACAAATAAACAATTGATTTGTGAAGTGCTTACCTACACTTACATGTTTGCATTCGCAATGTAAATAGCAGAAGTAATGGTATTGGCTGAACCACTTCTAAATTACCGTCTAGTAGGTATTTAATGTATGCAGACCGATATTGCATTATGGTATCGCCTACTGGAAACCTGGGCCTCAATTCTGCTATTTTATGTTAACGAAAAGCCACTGTAATTTCATTGACACGTTATTGAGATGCCATTGGTGATGGTCAAAATATCCGTATTCTACCAATATAAATTCAGTGTCAATAGACTGTCGATGTAGTGGCAATGGCTCATCAATGGTGATATTAACAATATTGCCATATCTGGAAAATTAAATATACCATTTCCTTACAAACTTAAAATGCACCGCTTACCAAACTGTTACAAAGACATCGACGTATCAGTGACAAGTCATCGAAAGGCCATTGGTCTTACATAGTTAGTAGACTAGGAAAAGTGCAAAACTATTCCGACGACATTCCATCGACAGTATATTAATACAATATTAAAATAGCAGAATTGGGGCCCTGGTTGTGTAATACACACTAATTAAATTATGTGAGTTTGTTTACTGATAGATTAGTGTACAGTACAAATTTTTCATACTAAGTTTACCATAGCTATTAATCTACACAAATACAATTATTTACACATACATTCCATACTTTAATATCCATACTTGACATACTTCCACACTTCTTTACATAATATAAAATGAAGTCACTTTTTTGTATTGTACGCTTAAATCTTTTAACCAAGCAACGGATTTTAATGCGGTTTTCACACATAAAGAGAGGTATTCAATAGAAAGGTTTATATGTAAAATACATGCAGATTGTAGTAGATTAAATCCGAGAATTTCAAAGATTTGTCGTACAAGGATATTTTTGTGTTCTGTGAGCGCGAATTTATATCAAGGAATTAATTTTGAATTTTATTGTAACTTAGGCTTGTTTTTTTTTTGTATTTATCTTCAATGGATCAGTAAGGAGTATTACATATTGATTATTTGTTTTGAATCTTTAAATTTTGTGCAAATCATGCAGTAGTCGCATATGATAACTAGACAAACACAAACACGCATACTCTATTTCATCCCTTAAGTAAGGATAAGCCTAAGGCAATAAGCGGCGCAAAGACAGGGTATATACAGCCCCGTTATGCAGAACCAGCTTTGCACAAAGATTTACTCCATTTCTCGGCCCATTCTTTTAGACTCGCTAGGATAATTTAATATCTACCTAAATTTACCAAAATATACTGTGAAAAGGCCATTTGTAACTACTTAAAAACCCTAAACTATGATTACACCGATTCCTTTTTGAGTACTTCTTGTCGCATCTGAACTAATATATAAATTTCTCTTACTAAATGTTTCTGCTCAACTAATATGAATTACGCTATCATACCATCTCCACGTATTATATATTATTAGTAATTTAGGATATTACTAGCTGACCCGGTCAACGTTGTTTTGCCATATACATTATTTCTAGGCAATATTGATAAAAAAAAATAGGGGTGGGTCCCCTTGTCATTTCGGGGTACGAAAAATAGATGTTGACCGATTCTCAGACCTACCCGATGTGCACACAAAATTTCATAATATCGGTCCAGTCGTTTCGGGGGAGTATGTTATCTAACATTGTGACACGAGAATTTTATATATAAGAAGATTAGCACGAATAAACAGTTATCTGAGTCACAGTTTCAACTAGGTACTTTAGAAAGTACGGATTTATTGCTAACTAGCTGGTACTGGACGGTGGACTGGTGGACTTCATTCGCGTGGAATTTGAAAAGCGCTGCCTTAGGTTCGTGGTTTCTTAGAGGAAAAATAGCCTAAGTTATTCCTTATGTAGACAGCTACCTGTTAGTAAAATATTATCGATATCGGTCCGGCCGTTTAGAAGGTTACCCGGAACAAACAGACAGACAGACAAAAAATAAATAAACTGGTTCTAAGGCACAGGTATAGTGCAAATAACCGTGTGAGCATGAAAAAAACTATAATATATATATAATAATATATAATAATTTTGACATTACAAACAGACACTTTAATTTTATTTATTTGTATAGAAAATAGCCTAAAATGTAGAATGTGAAAACAATTTTAGTTGAGATATCTTAGTTTTAAGCATGTACTCGTAATTTAGTGTAGTGCGGTACTCTCTTAGTGTCGATTGTGTTAGGATTTTAACCGTAATAAAAGAATTTTGAATTTTGATGGACATCTGTACTGTTGCCGAGGCGTAGAAAAAATATTTAATTGCTGTTACTATTTCGAAATGCCCAAAAATAACCTAACACTAGTCCTATAAACCATAGAATAAAAAGCTGAAAAATGCGATGAAACACTCAATTTCAAAGAAGTAAAAATTTTAAGAAGTTAAATTTAATAAAAATAGATTTTGATAATAGGTTTTTCATTCTTTTTATAATCGGTTCCGTGTCTCGGAAGAGGATTACGGCGTAAAAGGAAATCGCTTTTAAACTGTTTAATAAATGGGCGAAGGAATTATGGAAATCACCTGTTCCGGCTCAACATTTGAATAGTCTGGAACTATAATATTATTATGAAAGTTAGGTCTGAAAGCTGGTTAAATATGCGTTCCGGAGTTACTTTTTGTTTGTTTGAAATGCTACAACTGATGAAAATGGTTTGATTTCCGGATCGTTGGATTATTCATTGAAATTGACTTTAGAGTGTTATATTTGTGGGAGACGGTTTGAAAAAGAGTTTTTTATTTTTTACCGTATTGCCATTTAGTTTTTATAACAATTAAAAACCCTAACTTATAATCATTGTTATTTCGTATATTTATTGTGTATTTCATATATTTCTACACTTCAATTCTCAGTTGATTCAATGGGGATTAGAAGAATTTGTAAATCATTTTGGGAAATAAATTTTATTATTATTTTCTTTATTCTATTAAGTATACCTACATATAAATTAAATTTTTAAATATATTTATGTCCAAAAAACACGTTAAATAAAAAATAGTGTCCCGTCGGTATCGGGTACAGGGACTAAGATATCGGTGGTTAAGACTCCAGAGACAGAAACCTCCTCACAATACGTTCTTCGCTTTCTGCATCAGGCCCTTAATCCAACTGCCTAAAGCGAGCCTCTGAAGATGTTGGTCGGTACAATGATTGCCGAATCCACATCTCACTTATCGACAATCTCGTGGGCCTAATCCATTTACTTTACTTGTTTATCTTTTTCAGCTTTCAAAAGATTGTCGTCATGTGAAATGGTAATGTCAACAATCATTGCTCGGCGCGCTAATCGGTCTATTACCACTATATCAGGGCCTCAATTCTGCTATTTACGCCAAGCCACTGTCATACCACTGACTCGCTATTAAGATGCCATCGAGTGGCCATTGGTGTTTTTATTCTATTTTAATAAAAAGAATTCATTTTATTATTATTTAATTTATTTTAATGGTTTTGCTTTAAAGTTTTATTATTATTAATTAAACAATGATTTCCTTATTTTTTTTCAAAGTGTAAAACATAAATGGTATATTTTCATTCATCTGATGTAATCGCCATCACCAGACGTGATCTAAATTGAAGCCTGGATGGAAATCCATCCGGCAAATATCAGTGACGTGTGGGTACTTCGGGAACCATTGTGAGCTGTCCATTAAAACCAGAGGTACTATTGTTCAAATAATTGGTATTTGGGTACACATTGCATATAGAAATAGCTTCCAAATAGATTTTCCTATATTATTTTTTCTAAATATTGGGTTTGCAGACAGTTGGTAGTTTTAATCGTTAACAACCTTTAATAGTTCACTGCTGGACATAGGCTTCTTCGTAGAAAGGAGGTTTATGCTTACGATACCATATGGCCCGGATGGGTTGGTATAGGGTTTATTTCAAGTTTTCCTTCTCTTTGCATAGCTGTCCTGAATAGTTTGCTCCCTTAGTCGGCTCCTACGACACCCACGGGTTGAATAGGGGTGGTGGCACTCAATTTTCTTAATCCATCCTTTCTAAGGAGAGGCATATGTCCAGCAGTGGACTATTAAAGACTGTTGATGTGATAATGATGTAGAGATATCAAACGTTTAGAATCGGATCAAATTCGACAAAGCCTCATATCTTACCCTCAATCAGAAAATAAACTAGGGTGCTGAGGGGAGAGAGATTTTATAGAGGTTTTTTTATTATCTGTAACAAAATTTATCTCTGATGTCTTCGCAAGGATAATCCTAAACTTTTAAAGAGGTGATTGTATTATTGCTATGCTCGCAACCATCTAAGGTTTTGGGTTCGACAGTAATAAAAAAATACTTTTTTATAATCACTGGCTGACTCCGACTTTTTCTAAATTCAACAATATTGATCCGATGTATATCCGTATTGACGTACAATTTAAACATTGTTGCGAATAGGTTTTCTTGAAAATATTAGCATAGACTTTCTCTTACTAATTTTTATTCCATGAATATAATTAAGACATTTGTAATTCAACGTGTTTAACAAGATCTCTCAGCCAATTAACGTTATTGATTTTTTATTCCAGACAGGATCTTCAAAAAAGGTGAAATATAAAGTTGATTTAAGACCGCTGAGCATCTCTTAAATAAAACGGAATACATATCCATACGACATAAATACACAGGTATATATTTTATGCGAATACACAAATGATTATATATGTATCAGTGTGCACGTATAAGTATCGTCAGAATCAGAAATTACGTTGTAGCTAGTGTCAAAATTTAAGCTCAATTAGTGCAGAACTTTTTGAGTTTTTGAAGCACACACAAACCAACTGTCCGCGTTTTAACGGATTAAGAATACGGATTGTCCCAACCCCCATTCATCCCGTGGGTGTCGTAAGAGCCGACTAAGGGGGACAAACTACGCAGGACAACAACACTGCAAAGGGAAGGAAAAGTTGACACAAACCCTATGCCAACCCTGGCCAGCGTGGTATAGTATTCCAAAAGCTCATTTCTAAGAAGGCCTCTTCTTGTCCAGCAGTGGACTGTTAAAGGCTGTTGATGATGACAAACCAACTTAACATGTTTATATTTATAGATTAGAATTAGACAAATATACATACTGTTTTATTTTTAAACTAGTTTCGTGTACCTTATAAATTTCTTCACGGAACACACAGATTAAATAAAGAAGACCTTCAGATGTAGGTAAATACTTGTAGAACCCGCGCGTTCTCTAGGAATTTCTATCGTCGCGCCACAGAGGACGACAAATTCTGTTTCTTCGGGGAAAGTTTTTTTTAATAGATAAGAAAAAGGTATTTTTACTTAGACCTATATTTTAAAGGGATTGTACCGTCTGCCCTAGACAGGACTGGTGGATATAATAAAATGTTTTTTTTTTAAATCTATTTCAGTGCGCTATAATATTTATATGTATTAGGGTCGAGACTTTTGATGATGAGATGCTAAAATTGTCAAATCATACAACACAATAATCATGTGCTTACATGTAAGCAAGTCCCTCGGATTATACTCCTAATGCGGGAGTAGTCCAAAAAAAAAAATGTATTAACGGTGTGTTCTCATTTAAAATACAAATCAGAACTATGTGCATCCATACTTAAATTATGAATGTGAAAGTGCGTTTTGTTGTTTGTTTGTTACGCTTTTACGCCTAAACCACTAAACCGATTTTAGAAATTCTTTCACTAATTCAATGCAACATTATCAGTTAGTAATAAAGACTACTTTTTACCGCGATAGCCGATATACACGCGGACAAAATTATTATACTATAAAACATCGACTATACCATATCGATATCGATTATTGAACAATAAAGAATTGAATCAACTTACAAAGGAACAAAGTTATCTCGTTAATAAAACTTACATTTAGACGATGGAGTAACTTCACGATAATTCGATTATGCTGGTAACAATCGAAAACGCTTATAACTTTATAACTCCGGGATAAATGAAGTACACTCAAGCACAAAAAGTTTAGGTACCTTTAACTTTTGTACCTTTTATTTATTTAATATGTATTTTATAAGGCTTGAGGTGTTAACATATATTAAAATGAGACGGATGAATTATTTGTAAGGTACAGATGGGTTACATAGAAGAGGCACATTATTGCTTAAATTAAATTATATTTACAATTTATAAACATGAATATTCAATAGATAATTACCTTCGCAAATATATAAATAACGTTAATAATAATGTATCAAAACATCCTGCGATAATTATTTTTGACTACAAAACTTGTTTAAGTTTTATGCACTCTCTTCACATTATACGTTATAAATTTTTAATATAGATTTGATTTCAGTTTAGGACTTCATTTAAAATGTTAGAAAATAGTCTCTAAGAACATCTTGATACATTGTTCGTTACTTAGAGAACATGGAATAAGAAAAGGTGAACTTCAAATTCAATTAAGAGTGAACAAATTATAACTTAGAAGTTACATACCTAAAGCGTTTTTTGAAAAAAAAGTTGAAATGGCCATTGTATTTTTAAGTAGACCAGTTTGTATGTTATGTATCTAATGTAATCTATATAGTACTGTAATCTATGTATATGTATGTTACTATTGTATTACTATTGTGTAATATGTTGTACTATTTTCTAACAGTTTCTAAACTGAAATCAAATCTCTCATCAAACAGTCATCAACACTTGCAAATACGTTATAATTATACGCACGCACGCACACACACACACACACACACACACACATGCACGCACAGAGCATATGCGTTCATCGGTTTAGTGGTATAGGCGTGAAAGCGTAACAAACAAACAAAGATACTCACTTTCACATTAATAATATAAGTATGGATATATATAGTTTTGATTTGCTTTTAAGATAAATAGAACGCACCGTTAATAAATTTTTGGACTACCCCCAGTCCCGTATTAGGATTATATCCTTTACAAACAACTTTACAAACATACATGAATCGGACACGAAGAACACCCAGACTCAGAAAAACAATTTGTCGATCATACAAAGTGTCGTCCTATGTGGGGATTACAACACTCAGCCTAGTAGGATGCGGCGTGGCGACCGCTTAAACCACTACGCCAACCGTGCAGTCATAATTAAACGACACCGACTTCTGCAACGCAGTTTTAACTAGTGCTGGGGTTAATAAATACTTAATCACATGTCTGCAACATTTAACGTCAAATCTTTTATAGTATTGACAAATTATAAAGTGAGAGTTTATCTTTTTAAATAGAATCCAACGGAAACATGACTCCTTAGTTCACACCACTCACCTATAACACAATTTAAAATAACTGAAAAATATCACTTCACTGAAAGTACACGGTGAAACAAGATCTTTATAATTTAATCAATTTAATGAAAGGACTACTTCTCGGTGAGTTCGCTTGCAAAATCAATTTGTCCCCTCTGGCAAAGTTGGGATAAGTAAGGGTTACCGTTGCCTTCCAGACGGATATATTTTATGAACATCTGTTGGCTATTTTTGGGGTTTCTGTAGGTCCGTTCCAGGATTAGAGAAAGGATGGAATATTGGATGATTAATTGTGGTAAATGTTTCTTTGAAGTTCTCAATTAATAACTTGAGTAGATTATAAAGTAGAAGCATCTAAATATTGAATATAAATTACACGAATTTAGATCGTTTTAGCTTTCACGTTGTTCATCACATGCTTGACTATTGCACCTATAAATATCGCGGGTCGGGATATTTATAGGTGCGGGCGGGACCAGTAGTCTTTTTAAAAGTAATTTACTGAGGCCTATGTCCAGAAGTGGACGTCCTTTGGTTGAAATGGTAATGATTACAACGATGGTGACGATAGCTTCCCCGGAAGATGAGTAGATTGAAATTTAAAACTACCTATACCATAAAAAACCAAGCTTGTTGCTCTTAATATATCCCTAATTGATATAAAAAGGCAACAGTAGCCGTGAATTAGCTTACGAATAAAATGGGAAGGATGTTATCATCAACAGCCTTTACTAGTCCACTGCTGGACATAACTTAGCTAGTCCTTAGAAAGAAGGTTTTGGCCTACTGGGGTTGGGAAGGATGTTATAGACAATCGTATTTAAAATGTAAATTAAAGGAAAATGATTAAGGTATGGTTATACCCGTATATCCCTATATTATAGGTTGGTATACCTTTGAAATAGGAACATATCTGTTATATTATATTATACTAGAAGAAAGGAGGTTTTGACTACGCTTGCCAGACGGGTTGGTATAGGGTTTATGTCAAGTTTTCCTTCTCTTTGCAGCGCTCTTGTCCTGAATATTTTTTTCCCTTAGTCGGCTCTTACGACACCCACGGGATGTCAACAATGGGGACAAGTTCCTTTTTAAGGAGAGGCCTATGTCCTGCAGTGGACTATTAAAGGTTGATGATGTGATGTGATAGTAGAAGATGCATGTTTTTATATACGTATGTAATTTGAACGATTTATCACATAACATAGAGCTCCGCCAAGAAGTACTAACAACTTTTTGATACTCTGTTCTTCATTTATTTTTTATCTATAAAATATTATTTATGACTTTACAGAACTGGATTCTAGAAAAGAATATTTGAATAAGGAATTTAGTTTGGGTATAACTGGCTAATAGGTCAAGGTTTTTATCCAAAAATCTGAACAAACGAAACTAACAGTTGTAATGTCGGCAGCTATGACAAATAACCACACACTTCCTGCCCAAGGGACATCTATCACCAAATTGAAATGTTGCCAAATTCATATTCAATTCTTGGTCAGACAGTTTATTGCTATTGTTATGTAGAACTTTTCAGTCTATGTCGAAAAAAACTGAGTACATTTTAGCCTTTGACTTAGTACGTCTTGATATTTATATATTTTCTAAGGTATATTTAAGATTATTTTTCTGTCATGTAAAAAATAAAAAAAAACAGTGGGAGGTACTCCGGGAGTGGCGACAGAAGTGAAAACTTATTTTTTTTTTGAAAAGCAGGTCTTTTTTTGTTTCTTTTTCGATTCGAAAAGTGCCGACATGAATTTATATCTATGTGATACGTATATACCTACACAAGATATGTTTAAAATATATATAGTTATATTATCACTGTATTTCAACCCAAAATCAACTCTCGTGTCAACGGAGCCAATATATGTAAATACTTATATTTAGAGGTGTCGGTAACGGTAACAGTGTCGCCAGTTCAATAGTTTTTTCCCATCTCAAAAAATACATTCTTTTGTTTGTTGTTCAAAAAATAAAGAAGTCTTCACTTCAAAGAGATTCGAATTTTTGTGAACGATAGATAGCCGTGGAGTACTCATCTTTGATTGGTTTAACTTTTGACAAGATTTGGACCTTTTTTTAACTATAAAAACCATTCATTTGTATTAAATGTAATTAAAATTTTCTCCATTAATTTAACTTAGTATAAGAATAGAAGAAAGAAATACAAACAAACACTGTGGAAGAACGGGTGTCATGTCCCTCCCACGCAAAGGGAGGATCCTCCTATCAGGAGAGGTGATCATGCCTGGCGGGCCGCGGCCCAACGGTTGATGTTGGGCATTTGTACATATGCTAATCGGCGAGAGAATTCTTCATATCGCGATACAGGATTAGCAATTCTCATTCCGGAGTTACTCCGTAGTAGAAAGTAAATCTGAAGTACCTACTGTGAAAGTTATATAACAACATGCAAGAATGTTTTTGTCCTTAAATCATTAATTGAATTTGAATAACTAACAGCTATAAGTTACTTTACATAACATTCTTATATGAAGTCTTTTGAATTCAAATAAAGTAGGCAAACTGCAGGAAAAACGAATAGAAAATGCAGAAACAAGGAACCGGGTAACAAGATTGCTTTTTTATTTTATACAAAAGGGTGTTTTTAATTGGAATCAATTAAAAACTGACAAGTAATTAAAAAGTGCTACTATTTTTCTTTCAGCGAATAAATTGTAACAAATTGTGTAGTGTTAAATTTTAATTAATTTGAAGTATGATTGCACGTTAATTTCTTTTGCAACGTATAGTCGTGTCGTTTGTGAGCAGCAGAGACATGTTTTGTGATTTTTTTACAGTGTATTGTATAATTATTGTGAAGCTATGTATATAAACAGTGGTACAACTTGTTGGGATCATGTGTAACTACTAAGCCATAACACTTTTCTGTTCATGTATGTGATTGACCAAACATAGTCATAATGGCTGAAGACAGACGACTCTAAATAATTTAATCTAGTAGAAAATTACTTTCCCTCCTTTAGAATACATTATTTTTCTGGATATCTAGTGTGAAGAAACGGGTGTTATGTACCTCCAGCACAAAGTGAGGATCCTCTGACCAGCGATCATGGCTGTCAGGCCGCGGCCCCACGGTAGATGTTGGCAAGTTGTAAATAAGCTAATCGGTATGAGAATTATTCATAACGCGATACAGGACTAGCAGGTATTCCGTAGTTCGGTGTTTCTTCGTTAGATGGCGCTGTAGTATATTTTTATGTTTCACTGTATATGGAAATCGCTGCAACTTAGTAAGTCTTGACTGCGCGGAAGGTGTAGTGGTTTAAGCAGTCGCCACGCCGCTGAATACTACTCTGAGTGTTGTGGCTCCGATCCCCACATGGGACGACACTTTGTGTGATCCACAAATTGTTGTTCTGAAGCTGGGTGTTCTTTGTGTACGTTTCATGTATGTTTGTAAATCACCCCGCGATACAGGATATATTCCTAATGCAGGAGTTGTCTTTAAAAAAAAAACTATGGCTGTTATATATTTAATAACTTTTATATTCATATGACAACAGGAACAAAACTCATTCGAGAAACGGATAAAAACAATCTGAAGCGGTTTCTATATCGTGTCAAAATTTGAGCCCAATCGATGCAAGGACTTTTTGAGCTTCTGAAGCGTACACTCAACATTTTTATATACATATATGGAAGATTCATTACATATACCTAGAATATGGATAAAAAAATCGGTATTGTAAGTATCATCTCGTGCACGTAATTTTATCCTGTTTAAGATGAACATGCTGAGGTCAAGGATTATCTGCCTACTAGTAGTGGCTAGTAACTACAATATATCAGATAAGCCGTATAAAGAATAATAAAATTCAAGGTTGCTATTTATCATAATTTATAAGTTAGATGTGAATATAACTAATTTTCTCTTCTAATTTATTACATTTTCCGCCTAAACTACTAAATAAATTTTGATCAATTTTTGTACAGAGATAAATGGAAACTTAGAGGAGGACATAGGGTTTTATTAGGCAGAAAGTTAAACTTGACGGTAGTAACATAGGGCCTGAAAGTTTGTATAAAAGATGTACGCAAACGAAGTTTTGGCACCAGCTGGTAATAATATACAAATACATTCGACAACGGGCACCTGTTTAAAGGTTTGACGGTCTAGTGGTTAGTGACTATGACTGCTAAGTCAGAGGTAGTGGGTTCGATTCCCAGGATAAATAACTGAATGATGAGCACGATCATTTGATCTGTGTCTGGGTGTAAATTATCTATAATATGTATGTATTTAGATATATAAAAGTATGTTTATTAGCAGTCCGGTTACCATAGTAAATGTTAAAACTAGTTTGGGATCTGACGGCGGCGTGTGAGATGTGTGAGGTTATTATTACTATAGGAGACAAACCCGCCCAGTATACACGCTTATTTTATTTATATTTTAGATAATATCTAACATAAAGTTACACCATTTTACCCTATGTAATAAACGTGGCTCATTTGCTACGTCAACAGGCCACGTCCAACGCCATATTATAATGTCAACTCAACCTTAATAAAGTTTGTATATCGTCTGACTACTTGACTTTTACACGTAACAAAAGTGTCATTATTTCTTTTCTGTTCTTTCTTTTCTCTTTTCTGCAATATAAGTCAGTTGTATGTCATGTCTTATCAAAAAATATTTATATATTCGTAAAAAAATGTTTGTTGGTAGGTGTAATAGACATGGAAATTATTGCTACTCTCAAATCATAATCATATAAAGAAATGATTTGGTCCTAGACAAAGATAGATGCCACCAAAATCAATTAAAATTTCTTTTCTCAAAGGTTACTACTTTTTTTAGATTTGCACCTTTCTTGACTGGTGCTAGCGTAATAATAATAAAGTGGTTTTGTAAATTAGTCATATGTATGATTACATGAATTATAAATCATATGATTTATCAAACTTGATTGTGTATTCCATCCCTAGTAGTATAATTTAATTATATTTATTTAAAAGCAAGACAATCCTATTAAGTTAATACTAAATAGAGATGTCGCCCGACCCTTGCCCGAGTTTGTGATCGTTCACTTGGCGCTTCCAAAGTTTGTGAACTGGATGGTCGCACACTGAGAACAGATGATGCATTTAGCGAAACTGTTTGTTGTTTAGTAACAGTAACTGAAACTTGAGTTGGATATCGTTATTTTCGGGCCATGCAGGAATATTGTAGTAATGAAATACGTTGTGGTATACAGCATTTTGCAAAACAGTTTGGTCCTAAATGTAGTTCATGTGGAGTCAGACTGATAAATAATTGATTTAGGAGATTTAAGGGCGTAAGTTAATTTTTGTGTCGGAGTTTTCTATGTATAATATGTATTTATTTACAAAAAAAGTATAAATTTATTCTACCAGTCCATCTAGCTTTCATAGTACAAGCTCTGCTTAGTTTGAAAGTAGATGGCGTTGTGTGTCAGATGTCCGAAATATTACTATTTCTTTATTTCTAATTTAGGCCACTGACAATTCTATTCAATGCCGAAGTTAAACAGCTGATAAATAGTGAGGACTGAGTAATAACATTTTTATTTAATATTTCCGTCAGTGTAATGATATGTAAAAATCAATAAATTACTAGGCGTTTTTGATCATAACTATAACAGATATACTAAATTGGTGAAATACTTCCTCCATAGTGAGTTGGGTTTGGATGGTTCTAACTTACTACTTATCTACTTGCTTTGGTACTCATTGTTATATAACTTACAATATTATGAATCAGAGATAATTTTTGTAAAATCTTTATTGTTTTTCTTTGTGCATATATGAGTTACGTTACAATTCAGATCTAAACGATGTACATATTTATGATTGATTGTAATGTGTTTTGTGCATTTAATAAACAAAATAAACAGTAAAAGTGTGATAATATAAATACACACACACATAAAAAAAGTAAACCTTATATATCTGACCGATTCGGGATGTTTGGAAAGTAAGTTTGTATCGTAATACCAAAACTTTGGGGCACAAGGGAGGTCCCGAACTCTGCTTGTGTGTTACGAACGTCTGAACTTTTATTACGTTTTAATAGTTCTATAAATGTGAACCTAAACTTGTCACCAACTGAGTCGACACGTTCAAGGGTGGTACATTTTAGGGTCCGTTTTCACGAACGACCAACAGCTTTCAGTTTCTCTGTTTTGTATACAACGTACCACTCATTAGAGGATGTTAATGATGTGGTGTCGATAAAAGAAAATGTTCATTGGTTACTGACTTCAAGCACTTCACTAGCTCTTTTTACGGATGCGGATGCAGAATATTCATCCTGTTTTGACCAGATTCGAACCAAATCCGAACCAAATGTGGTCGATTATTTATTCTGTCTCCCGCCCTTGACTCCAAGGGCGGTTGGGGGGGGGGGGGTCTATACTCCTGCGAACTATGTTACTCGTGGCATATGGTGGCATGACAATCTGTAGAATGCAACCACATGACACGACATGCTGCGGCGTAACGCGACATTCCACAACATGCCGCGTTAAAATTGTATCGAAATTAAGTAATATGATTTGATGGCTGTCCGGTGGGGATGTCCGAAGGCAGATTTCCGCACGAAATAAAGGGTGGCTCGAAAAGCTAGCGGCGGCCTTGTGCTGCCTTAGATGTGTAGTACGATACGATTCTCGGTTCGGGCAAAATTTTTTAGGGTTTTTCCTGAGAGGGTTTTTTTTTTTAAAAGTGAACCGACTTCTAACAATACTAACAAAGCACTAAAAACCTAGCAGCAATCGCGGTTGATTTGCTGTAATTTTTCCGTTATCTGTCTCCAAAACCCTTTTCGAACAAAAAAATAATTTTGAAAATCCGTCCATATACATATGACGGATTTGTATGAATTTTTTATGTACATAAAAAATTAACATCCGAATTGAAAACCTCCTCCTTTTTGAAGTCGGTTAAAAAATAGCCTGAGTCACTCCTTATATAGACGGCTACCTGGTAGTAAAATATTATCTAAATCGATCCAGTTGTCTAGAATAAACAGAAAAAAAATCGTCATGCAAATAACCGTGTGAGCATGAAAAAAACTTTTATTTTTTATTTTATTTTATTTTATAAGGAAGCAAACGAGCAGACGGGTCACCTGATCAAAAGTCACAAGTGCGTTACTGCCCTTGGTGTCCCTTACGCTCGAGTCAGCGGAAGGAGGGATTTGGACTCCGGTAACCTCACTCACTCAGTGAAAGGTAACAAAAGAATTACTTAACACCAGTTTTCTGTGAGGCCGTTGTATCACTCTCCTTGAGCCGGCCCATTCGCGCCGAAGCATGGCTCTCCCACGGTCATTTTGATTTTGACATTACAAACAGACACTTGATTTATATAGATGATCCACAATAAAGAAAACTATTACTACTATTACTATTATTAAAATTTTGAAATAGAAAACTGAAAGATTTATTAGAAGTTACACAGAGTGAGTTTACGTCAGATTCTGAGATTACCTTAACGTGGTAACCAATGAAAACCATTTTTTTTCTGTTTATGTGTGTGTACAGCATTATGAAAAATGAAAAATGCAATTTTAGATGATTTTTTTGAAGTCGTTATCCGGATTTAGCTAAGTTTATCAAAATTTATATGAAAGCCGCAGCGAATAAAGAATAAAATAGTCGCGTTTTAGTTAAAAGCAGAATTGTATGTTTCCTGTTTACATAGTTAAATTTGTATTCATTCAGCATATTATAAATAAAAATTATTTAATATCCGGTATCCGAGCGAATGCTTAATAACTGGTATTATCATGAAGTAGTAAATTCGAACGGATGGGATTCATATCGGATAGTTATCAGATATGCGCGACATCCCTAGTTTTAATAGACCATTTGACGATGTTGTTCTGTTTGACGATGGTAATAATACCAAACACCCTATAAAATTATTCATTTTGTGATGTTTGAAATATACCATATATATATATATCCATATAACATATATATATTTACTATTAATCTATCATCATTATCACTGAATTTGTTTCCTGTTACGAACTCTATGGCTTTTAAAATTGGAATGTAAAGGAAATTCAAGAATAAATCATATATAACCTCTACGGTATATATATGGGGTCTACCAATAAGAACGTCCTGGTTTAAAAATTGCATAAAACACACATTTTTTTATGAAAAATGCATCCGATTGATTTATTTGATACATAATTTTATGCAATTTATGTTTTAAATAACATATCGGCCAAATGACCGCCGCGGTTCTTTTTGCAGACGGTCACCCGCTCACGCCAATTTTCGATGACGCGGTGCACCATTTCGGCCGGTATGTCGGCTATGGCTCGTCGAATGTTGGTTTTTAGGTAACTAATTGTAGCTGAATTATTGCTGTACACTTTAGATTTAACGTAACCCCAAAGAAAATAGTCTAAAGGCGTTAAATCACACGATCTTGGTGGCCAACTGATCGGTCCATTTCTCGAAATTAACGACTCACCAAACTTTCCACGCAATAATTCCATGTTCACTCGAGTAATGTCAATGTCTTGTTGAAAATAAAGGTCGTCTGCATCAATATCATCAAATTCCGGAAAGAAATATTCGGTTAACATCGAGTTACAGCGCTCGCCATTTACAGTAACAGGGTTTCCTTCGTCACTTTCAAAGAAGTACGGACCAATGATTCCACCGTACCATAAACCGCACCAAACTGTTATTTTTTGCGGATGCAATGGTGATTCATGAACCACACGTGGATTTGACTCACTCCAATATCGACAAATTTGTTTATTAACAAATCCATTGAGCCAGAAATAGGCCTCAACTGGGAAGATGATTTTACGATGAAAATCGTCATCGGTTTCCATCATTTCCAGTGCATAATCGGCAAATTCACGACGGACACAATGGTCGGATGGCTTCAATTCTTGTGCCAAAATAATTTTGTATGGTGGTAGGCCCTGATCCAACCGCAAAATACGCCAGGTGGTCATTGGAGAGAACCCCAACTCTTGTGAACGGCGTTGAACTGATCGATTTGAATTCGCATCAACACTGGCCTGAACGGCTGCGATATTCTCTTCACTACGGGCATTTCTTTGTCTCACAGGCACAAGAGTATCGTGGAGAGTGAAATCACTTTCAAATTTTGTTATTATGCGATTTATAGCGCGCACAGAAGGAGCACTATGACGACCGTTTTTTGCGCGAAGCGCTCTTACTGTAGCGGTAGGAAAACGTTAATTTGCGTAATAATTTTGGACAATTTCCAAGCGTTGGTTTAAAGTGAAACGTGACATGATAAAATGGCAAATCTTACTGAACACAAATATCAAGAGACGTCAAGGATCCATCATCAAACATGGCCGCTATGAGCTGTCAAAACCAGGTCATCCCTATTGGTAGACCCAGTATATATATGGTACATATATATGTATAATATGTATATATATAAAATATCCATACATATAATACATGGATATATAAATGTATATGTTTAAGATATTATATCCTTTATGTATATAAACATGTAACAACGAATAATTATGCTCACACAAAGAGTTGCTAAATTTATTTCTTTAGTATCAGTAAAAGTTGGATTAAGTTTTAGAGAACTTGCAATGTTACATCTAACACTAAATAATTGAATGTAGATTTTCGTTCAGAGGTGATTTTCAGGTTCAGGTGATTTAGTGTCACTTTTATACTCAACATCAAGAATAATTAATATTATTTAACGGGAATTAACGCGATCTCTTATTTAGGGTATTACATACCTCTGGTTTGCCTGACGTTTCGACCAGGTTGCACCGGCCGTGGTCACAGTGTCAGCCTGTCGTGCAAAATCGTGTCGAATCAGTTTTACTCGATCGTCACAACTTCGTTCCTATCGGGTGTCCCACGACACCACACGGCTTTTTTTATGTATGTTCGGGCATGACTCCGTCATATATACGTTATGTTATGTTTATACCGAAATGGTCCCATTTAAATTTCATAAAGATCTGATGATACTCATCATCAGATCAATATAAAAAATTCCTGGACAGACAACGGAACTGACAGCAAATCAACCTTGATTGCTGCTAGGTTTTTAGTGCTTTTTAATAGTATTGTTTGAAGTCAGTTCAACTTCTTTTTAATAAGGATTTATTTAGTTTTATGTTAGTTCTTAATTAGTAATTGTGAGTTTCATGGTTTTACATTTTTCTTGTGTAATTTCAGTCTAAAAAGGGTGAAATAATATATTCTCTACAGTAAACTAAGCTTATTCTCATTGGTTGAGCAATTTGTATTACGTCAAATTATGGAAATTTGAATAAAATGAATACGCAAATTAAGTTATGAATAAACTGAAAACGTTACTCCGTATAAGTTATCAAGCGCAAAGTTAATAATAAATGTGTTGTTTTTACAATTTTGTATTTAATTTACGAAACTTTATAAGTAAAATTTATTTAATAGAACTCTTAGAACTTGATGTTGGTATTATAAAGTTATGGTCTCACTGGCTTTAAATGTGTAAAGAACCCTGCATAGCCAGGCCAACGTCAAAGGCTTAGCGTCAGTCTAAGGAAACAGAGTAACTATGACCAAACATTACTAACATATGCTCAGTATTGCGGACCATTATTTATATATATTTGTTTTTAGTATTAGTTTTTATAAATAGTTTGTTTATGTAAATAGAGTTTTCACAGACTCAAGAAAGAGAAAGAAGTTTTCAATTCCGCTGTTTTTAATGTTCGTTACTTCAGATTTCCGTCATTTATGAAAAGAATAACTATTGCCCTCTTGTCCGCCGTTTGTACGTCGGATATTGAGATAAAAATGTCTGCCTGCCGGTAGTCTATGTCTTTCCTCAAGAATCAAAGTCTCTCCAAGCCAAATTTCAGTAAAATCGGATCAGCGGTTATAGATTTCCCATACAAACTTCCAATCCCCTTATCACGTTTTTAAAGGGTGGTTTCTGGGATAAAAAATATCATGTATCCTTTCCTGGGACTCAAACCACCGCTATAACGCTAACGGTTTAAGCGTGAAGAGACACAGACAGATAAACAGACACACTTTCACCTTTATAATATTAGTAGGGATTTGGAAAAACCTTTTTTAATTAAAAAATATAAGTAGTTACTAGTATTTCCCATTTGGTCCCTTCTAAATTGAAGAAATAAATGTGGCACCTGAAGGCGAGAGCCCTTGCGGCTCTATACCATTGGCGCAAGGAGGCGCCAAAGTTGGGTCGGAGTCCTGCGACTCGAGGAATCGAGGACCAGGAATCCCAACTCCACCGGGTCTTCGTAGAGGAGTGGAAGGAGAACATGGGCAACCGAGCGTCGGGCACGCCATTATCGCGGCGGTAAGACCCGTTATGGAGGATTGGCTCAAGAGGCACTACGGGACCCTCTCATACCGTTTGACGCAGTAGATCACTGGAAAAAGATGCTTCGGTATCACCTGTGTCTGATCCGCAAATAGCCAACGCCTAAGTGCCTCCTCCTAAGCGCCTCCTCTCCTCCTCTCCTCCTAATCCTCCATAAGCGCAGGCCTGGGGGTGATAGGTGCTGCCTATCTGTCACCCTAGCAGAAGCAGGCTGGAGTGACGGCGAGACGCGCTGCGGAGCGCGCATGCAATTTCGGGAGCACAACGGGAACATGGGGATTCCCACATAGGAGGAGTCATCTACCCGTCGTAGATGACCCAAGGTACCGACATAGCCACCGGAGGGGACAAAAAAAAGGGTGACAGTTAAGGAATGAAAATACAGTTTATTACAATTTATCATGTCATTCATACTTTTTTTTAAGGTAATTATTTAAATTAATATCTTACTGGACTTCTTTCTTCTTTTGACTTAAATACTTTAATACAAATAGACAATTAAGGCACTGCTTGTTTTTAAAGGCAGCGCTTACAAACGGCGTGCGTAGTGTACCCATTTTTTAAATAGCTTTAAAACCGTGTACGGAACGGTTTCGGACTACAGTGTAATATAACCATGGCATGCTGGAATTGCAATACTACAAAAAACAGAATCCTTTTTTCTGTGATAGGCGTCGATAATCACTTTCCATCAGGTAACCTATCTGGTAAACGACCTCTATATCTATAACAAAAACCGGGAATAAAGTAACACAATTAGTTCACTCGTTTCTGTTAGACTACTTTAAGCATACAATATACTGATTTAGTACCTTAATAATAAAAAACTAACAGCCACCCCACGATTCAATACTTACAATTAAATATCTGTCTGTCCGTCATTCCATTTTACTCCTTTGCTTTTACACGTGACCAGGCCTTTTTTATTTTCAATCTCCCAAATGGATTATTTTCGCCGACATTTGCGAGTATAACGAATAAAAGGGCCAAGAATCAAGTGGATTTATCCTTACGGAGAGGGTAGTTTTACTTTTTATTTGTTAGACTGGGATAGTACTCATACCCCAAAGAAAACTAACGTTAACCAGAAATGTGAGCATGCATTATTATGGCTGTCCATAAATTACTTTTCATGAGTTTCATGTCAACTTGAAGATTAGGTTGCATTGTACTTAATTAATTTAATTTACGCCACTGCCCGAATTATCTTATAATGTTACAGTTAGGTGTGACGTAATTATTAGATAAACGCTTTGCGTTCTACTGATGAATAATGTCGGTATAGCTCCATATAAAAACGTACATAGTTGTCAACAGTTAGTATTTTGAGCAAAAAAAAGATTCAACAAAAAAAATACAATAGCTATTAAACTTAAATAATGTTAATTAAAAACTAAAAAACAAATATTGTGTGATGAGCACGATCATTTGCTCTGTCTGGTAAGTTATCCATGATACGAAGGTGTGTTTATATATTTAGAAACGTATCATCAAGATCAGCCTTTAATAGTCCACTGCTGGGCATAGGCCTCCTTAGAATGGAGGTTTTGCCTTACTATACCAAACTGGCCAGACGGGTTGGTATAGGGTTTGTTTCAAGTTTTCCTTCTCTTTGCAGTGCTGTTGTCCTGCGTATTTTGCTCCCTTAGTCGGCTCTTACGACACCCACGGGATGAATAGGGGTGGTGATACTCCATATTCTTAATCCGTCACCACACGGACTATAGAAATGTATATGTATGTTTATTTAGAAATATGTGCACCTGGTTGACATCAATAGACTTGTCCTCTAGTACGTAAGTGGGTCTAAAGTATAGTCGGAAGAGTGGGCGTTTTAAAGACGTGAATGTATAATAATAATATTTTTCGGACATCTGACATACAAAATTTAGTATCAAACTAATCAGAACTCTTACGATGAAAATTATATACATATATTTATTTTTTCAAAGTCAACTCCCGCATTAGGAATATGTAGTCCTGTGTGCGTGTGAGTATGTGTGTGTGTGTGTGTATTTGTGTTGACTGAAAGAATACTTATTGACTTTTTGTGTACAAAAAAGTATATAGGTATTCTATATAATATGTCCATTATACACAGAAAACACCCAAACTCTGAAACAACGAAAGTTTGTGTGGATGGATATTTCCACGTTTGTTATTTAATCACGTCAGAACCGCTGAACGGGTCTCAGTGAAATTTGTCACTGCCATGATACTGAGACAGGTTATAATGTGAAACATTGCACATAGGTTACTTTTTATAGAGATGAAATTAATAAACGAAATCTACATTCGAGAAAGGCGAGTGAAGCCCGCCATAAATGCTAGTAATTGATAAAATAATAATTTACAAATATTTTAAGCAAACATACAACAAACTAAATAACAAAAAAAAAAAGTTAATAACAAAAAAAGTTTGTCGAACTTCTTGAAGTTGGTGAAAATTAGATAAAAGATTTCGTTCCATAAATAAGTAAATATCAAGCTAATACATAGAGTCGAAACAGCATCCCACTCCTACATTTCAATTATTTAATTATGGTGTTTTTAACTTTTTTTAACTGTAAATGTAAATGGATTCCTTTTAATCAAATCTTTACAGATATTCTTTGCAGTTTACATCCAAGACAAATATTAAAAATGTACAGAAATAAAAATTCAAAAACATAAACATTCCCGTCGACCCGTTTTTAGTGTCCAATAAAGGAAATTGAGTTAGATTTTATTTGTAAGGCGTTTCACATAACTGACACTCTTGGATCTGTAATAAGATTTTCCTATGTTAGTCACAAAATCAGCTCAGAAAAGTTCAAAGATAGTTTTGGTAGTATTTATTTATGTAATTTTTTTTAATCCGCTCTTAGTGGCGTTTGTTCTCACTATTAAACTCTATGAAAAGTGAAAGAGCCATAGAGTTAATAACAGTAAACTTTAAACTCTACGATTTGACATAGGTTTGATCACTATAACATATGGACTAAGTAAGTATGTGAATTTTGCAATAAAAAAATACTTCTCCACTCCTGGGGTCATACGGAACCCAGGCAATCATGGCGCTTATTCTTTACTATTGTGAATACCATCTTTCCTGATGGTTTTCATCAATATAACAGCTACCCTCGTAATTTTGCGGCCTCCTATCGGTCCATATATTCTAAACATCTTTCTTCTGATATCAGTTTAACAAAATTTCATAACGTATTAACAGATTTAGGTAATCAGAAAAACATGAAAATATTTACTATTTATCAATCTAATCTATCATCATTATCACTGAATTTGTTTCCTGTTATCAACTCTATGGCTCTTTCACTTTTCATAGAGTTATTTTGTTTGTAGTTAATAATGAGAACAAACGCCACTAAGAGCGGATTAAAACATTGTACATAAATATATACTACCAAAACTATCTTTGAACTTTTCTGAGCTGATTTTTGTGACTAACATAGGAAAATCTTATTACAGATCCAAGAGTGTCAGTTATGTGAAACGCCTTACAAATAAAATCTAACTCAATTTCCTTTATTGGACACTAAAAACGGGTCGACGGGAATGTTTATGTTTTTGAATTTTTATTTCTGTACATTTTTAATATTTGTCTTGGATGTAAACTGCAAAGAATGTCTGTAAAGATTTGATTAAAAGGAATCCATTTACATTTACAGTTAAAAAAAGCTAAAAACACCATAATTAAATAATTGAAATGTAGGAGTGGGATGCTGTTTCGACTCTATGTATTAGCTTGATATTTACTTATTTATGGAACGAAATCTTTTATCTAATTTTCACCAACTTCAAGAAGTTCGACAAACTTTTTTTGTTATTAACTTTTTTTTTTTGTTATTTAGTTTGTTGTATGTTTGCTTAAAATATTTGTAAATTATTATTTTATCAATTACTAGCATTTATGGCGGGCTTCACTCGTCTTTCTCGAATGTAGATTTCGTTTATTAATTTCATCTCGATAAAAAGTAACCTATGTGCAATGTTTCACATTATAACCTGTCTCAGTGGCATGGCAGTGACAAATTTCACTGAGACCCGTTCAGCGGTTCTGACGTGATTAAATAACAAACGTGGAAATATCCATCCACACAAACTTTCGTTGTTTCAGAGTTCGGGTGTTTTCTGTGTATAATGTACATATTATACAGAATACCTACAAACAAGTATATAAGTATTCTTTCAGTCAACACAAATACACACTCACACACACACACACACACATACTCACACACACACAGGACTATATAATCCTAATGCGGGAGTTGACTTTGAAAAAATAAGTATATGTATATAATTTTCATCGTAAGAGTTCTGCTTAGTTTGATACTAAATTTTGTATGTCAGATGTCCGAAAAATATTATTATTATTATACATTCACGTCTTTAAAACGCCCACTCTTCCGACTATACTTTAGACCCACTTACGTACTAGAGGACAAGTCTATTGATGTCAACCAGGTGCACATATTTCTAAATAAACATACATATATATATATATATCTATAGTCCGTGTGGTGACGGATGAGAAGAATATGGAGTATCACCAACCCTATTCATCACTTGGGTGTAGTAAGAGCCGACTAAGGGAGCAAAATACGCAGGACAACAGCACTGCAAAGAGAAGGAAAACTTGAAACAAACCCTTTTTTTTTTTTTTTTTAACGTGTGGAAATCCCCTCGGACCGTCACCCCTCCGGGGTTTGCGGCGGGGTGGTGTGTCGGACTCGGACCAACAGGAGGGATCCGGGAACAGCTGTTGTTAAGACATCCGGACCCCTCCTAGCGCCAGCCCGCTCCTGGTGCGGGCTCCGTCTCAATATATTTTTTTTCCTCTCTTTAGGCGACGTCCGGCACACGCGGACGCTGCCCCCTCGCGGCTGGCCAAACTAATGCGGGTGGAGGGGAAACCCACCCCGTCCACCCGCGGCCACACTCAGGGCGGCATGAGGCGGTGATAGGCGGGCCTCAGCCGCCCGGTTCGCCGACGGCGGATCGGGTCCGATGACTGCGGTGAGGGCCCGGCGCTGCGCCGCCCATGCGGGGCAGACCGCCAGCGTGTGCTGGTCCGAGTCCTCACTGCAGTCGCAGTGGTGGCAGGCGGGACTCAGTTCCCTCCTAGCGACCGAGTGCAGGTACTTTCCGAAGCAACCGTGCCCGGAAAGCACCTGCGTCAGCCGGAAGGAAAGGGTCTCGTGCTGCCGCCCCGCCCACTCGGCGATGACCGGCTGGAGAGCCTCCACGGCGGCGAAGCCAGCGCGTGGAGTCTCCAGCCGGAACGACCAACGAGCCATCGTGGCTCGGCGAGCGGCTTCGCGCCACTCGCGCACATCCTCGGGCGGAGGGCGAAATCCGCTCTCCGCCCGGGAGTCAGCCACTCGCCGATACACTTCGGCGAGCACTTCCGCCTCCAAATCCCACGGGGGAGTTCCGGCCAACGCGCATGCCACCTCCGTCGAAACAGTGCGGTAACCGCGTATGGCTCTGACCGCCATTACCCTCTGAGGGCGCCAGAGGCGTGCCCTATTCTGGGCGGTCAGAGCCGCCGCCCACACCGGTGCACCGTACAGTGCCATTGACCGGACAACCCCCGTGTACAGCCGTCTTGTCGCGACGCTGGGTCCACCCAAATTGGGCAAAAGTCGCCCTAGGGCAGACGCAGCGCCGACCAGCTTTGGAGCAAGCTGTCGGAAGTGCTCGTCGAAGAGCCACCTCCCGTCGAGGATCAGGCCCAGATATTTCATCTGGGCCCGAACCGGTACGAGGACCGAGTTGACCACGATTGAGGCGCCAGGGGGTGGACCACGACGGGGCCCATGAAATAACAGGGCCTCCGTCTTATCTAGGGCCACCCGTAAGCCCAGCGCCTCAATGCGCCCGACCACCAGGGAGACTCCCCCTGTGGCCAGGCGCGCCGCCTCTTGGAAGTTTGCCCCCCGGGCTGTCACCAGGGTATCGTCTGCGTAACAGATTACACCCAGCCCGGGGGGGAAATCGGCGTGAAGGGCCCAGTCGTACCCTATGTTCCACAAGAGGGGTCCAAGAACAGACCCCTGTGGAACACCGCACGACATGGGCCGACACCTCAAATTACCTTCTCGGTCCTCGTACACGACGGTACGCTCCTCTAAATAGTCTGCCACTAGCCGCCTCAGGTACTTTGGCACCCCATGATAGTGGAGTGCTTCCCTGATGCAGCTGAATGGCAGACTATTGAATGCGTTGGCGATGTCTAATGACACCGCCAACAGCACGCCGCCACAGCTCACGGCCTCTTCGGTCACGGCCCTCAGGCGCAACACGGCGTCGACTGTCGAACGCCCCGCCCGAAAACCAAATTGGGCGTCCGACAGATCGGGGCCCACCTCGCAGAGGTGCCGGACGATGCGGGCAGAAAGAACCCTCTCAAATAATTTACCCGCCTCGTCCAGCAGCACGATGGGCCTATAGGCCGCGACCGAATCGGCAGGCCGTCCCGGCTTCCTTAATAGGACCAGCTTCCCGCTCTTCCAGCACTCAGGGAAGCGTCCCGACGCCAAGCTAGCGTCGAACACCTCGGTACCCCGGTACCCCGTCTGGCCCAGGGGCGGTGTTCTTGGAACGGATCCGTAGAACAGCCGCCCCTACCTCCGAATCCCGGACGGGCGCAACATCATCCTCCTCGTGCTCCCCGTCGTCTCCGGCCAAGGAGGCCATCGCCGGGGGAGTGTGTTCCGCTCGTTGCGGGAAAAGGCCCTCAACCACTTCTCGCAGGAAGCTGGGCTGGAGAGTCTCCGTAAGGGGGGGCCCGACGCTCGGAGCTTTTGTCGCGCCGCGCGGTAAGGGCGACCCCAGGGGTCACGATTAAGACCCTCCAGCATCTCCTGTCTCTTTTCTTCTTTGGCGCGGCTAATGGCCAGCTTCAGAGTTTTCCGCGCCTGTCGGTACTCTTCATGAAGCCGGTCCTCCTCACCGTCTCCACGGTGACGCCGCCGACTGCGCGTGTAGGACCTCCGGGCACGTGTACAGGCCGCACGGAGGTCCGCCAGCTCCTGGGACCACCAGTAGACCTCCTTCCTTGGAGGCCGACGACCTCGAATGCGGGGCATGGCCGCATCGCAGATATGCGTAATCGCATCGCGAAAGCGACCAGCCCCCACGTCGACCTCCTCGGTCGGAGCCTGAGGAGACAGCCACGAGTGAATTATGGCTGCCTCCTCTAGTAGGTCCCGGTTCAGTCTGGCAACAGCCCACCGCGGAAAGCGGGATAAACGCAGCGCCACGTGACCCCTACTGGAGTCCTGGGTCCGGGAGAGCTCAAATCGGATATACAGATGATCCGAGAGCGTCTCAACCTCTTCCAGGACACGCCAGTTCCTTACTCGTGCGGCGAGGGCAGGGGTAGCGAACGAAAGGTCCACTATCGACCCCCCCTGCTGTCGCACGCACGTGTTGGTGGAGCCTCTGTTGAGAAGACAGATGCCCACCGAGGCCGCCCACTCCTCTACGGCCTCGCCCTTGCGTCCGTCCTGGGGGAACCCCACGCAATGGACTTTGCGTTGAAGTCCCCCAGCACAAGGACGTGCCCAGACGCTAGTCGCCGTATCGAGGTCTCCAAGCTGGTTAGGAAAACCTCGAAGTCGCTCAAACTCCGGTTGGGGGAGAAATAAACACCATATATGGTGATCCCCCCCACTCGGCGGCAACATATCCAGTGCCCTTGTCTCTTAGCGACAAGGGCGGGGAATGAGCCGCCGTGGAACCGACGACTGCCACGGAGCCGTCCCAGTCACAATAGGGCTCCGCGACTACGGCAACACCTATCGACCACTGTGCCATGGCTTGCAGGAAGAGATCCTGCGCCGCGGCACAGTGGTTCAGGTTCGTCTGGACCAGGAGGTTGGAGACTTGATCCATTACTGGATCGTCTCTACGACCTCCTCCATGGGCGACGACGTCGACGCAATATTGACGTCGGGGGTAGCCTGGGTCGACTGGCTAGCCCCTGACGTCTGCCGAGAACTGCGGGGACCCTTGCAGCCTCTCTGCCCCATCTGGTGATTGGCGGGCTTATTGCCCGCCGCACACGCTGGGCAGTGAGGGGCGTCAGAGCATTCTGCCGCCTTATGCCCCGGTTGACCGCAGCGAAAACCCAGTCCGCCGCAGTCAAAACAGCTATCGCACTTGACGCGCGTGTGTCCCGTGGCCAGGCATTTAAAACACCTCATCGGTCTCGCCGCCAGGACTGTGATCCTGGCGCTCACGAAACCGATGAGCAGCCTGCCGGCGGGACAGCTGACCCACACGGCGCCAAGCCCTCCTGGACCAGGGCGGATGGTGCCGACCCTGACGTTGTCCGCGCTGCACCCCGTCTTCTCCCGGATTACAGCGCGGACATCTTCGGCCGTCACTGAGTCGTCCAGGCCCGAGATGCGCAGCTCCGCGCACTTGGTAGGCCTGGCGACCCTGAGACCATCTGTGGTCGCAAATATACCCCGCAGCCTCTCAGCAAAGGAGTCCACCGTCTTTGCGCCTTCAGGCCAGGGAACTCGAGGACTCGAGCTCCCGTCTGGGCGAGGCGCATCCTGACCCCCACCGTCCCAAAATCGTTGGCGAGGCTGTCCCGGGCCTTTTTGAAGACGGCCGCGTAGGACAGCCCGCCGTCAGCCGCCTCCGGGGACACGGTCACCACTACAGCCGCGGTTTTGGGCGGCTGCAGCTTCCGCGGCCTCTTTGTGGAGGCCGTTGCCACCGGTGGCGAAGGCTGGGCTTGGGCTGCTTTTTGGGCAGCCCTTTTGGCCCGCCTTCGGGATTTCTTGGAGCCCCTCGCCTCCTGCCAACCCTCGTTGGAGGGGGCAGGTGCGGAGGGGCCCGGCAGGGGTGTCGGAGTGGGGAGCGGAGGGAATGCCACTCCGCTCCTCGGCGCTGTTTTAGGCCCCGTCTTGGCCGGCGCCTGGGGATGTGCCTTGGCCGGCGCCTGGGCCGGTGCCTTGGCCGGCGCCTGGGCCGGTGCCTTGGCCCCCCTCCTCGGCTTTTGGGGAGCCGATGGAGTAGGGGCAGACGCCGCCGCCGCGTAAGAAACGCGGCCTTAGGCCGCTGTGCCGACGCGAGCGGGGGCCCCACAATCGGCGCAGGGGGCAGTCTCGCCTCCAGGCCAGCGAGGCGTCCGTCCAGCATATTCAAATGCCCCTGAGTTGGTAGGGGCAGGCTGGGACGCGGACGGGGCTTCCCGCTCGGGGAGGTTCGCCTGGAAGCGGGTGAACTGAGCGCTCAGCTCGTTCACCCGCTCCGTCAGCCTCTCGTTGGCCACCTGTAGGCGCGAGACGTCACCCACTAGGCCCTCCACGACCTCCGACAAAGCGGAGGAGGAGTCCTTAAGGGCCCTCACAAACGAGCCCTTAAGGTTTACGGACTTGGTGGCCACCTTGTGGATGACGGCCACCGCCGCTTTCGCCCTCTCCTGCACGGACACGGGAGCCTGGGGGGCATTTCCCCCCACCGGCTCCCGAACCTTAAGCAGGAGATCCGCGATCTCCTCCTCCGCTACGGCCTCGCCGTCCACTCGTACGTTCCTGTACGACTCCGCGTTTGAGAACGCGGAGCCTGACGGGGTCGAGACCGAGGCCGGTTTACGTGCCCTCCCTCGGCGGCTGCTTGCCACCTTTGGTGGCATCATCTCCTCGGACGTATCCGTTTCCTCGTCCCTGGAGCGTCCGCGTTTCCGGCTGTCGCTTCGATCCGCCTCCATGGCCTCCGCGCCATCCGACGAAACGGCGGATCCGGAACGCAGCCGATCTGATGCTCTTCGGCTCGCAGAGACCAGCGTCAGACTGACTTCTGGGAGCCCCACCGAGATAGGCGTTCCCGACGCCACCTCACCCTCAGTGGACGACCCATCGACTCCACTGTTCTGCTTGTCCTTCCTTCCCTTTGCTTTCTTGTCCGTTAGGCTTGCCTTTTTCATTTGTTGGTTGGTTCCGATCGTTTTTTTAATTTTTTGTAAATCATCCATAATAATCCCACGAGTGGGGGAGAACTAAAGGTCCACCCGGGCAGAGATCCCCCATTACCCGGGCAAGCGTAAGTTTTTAACCCAACCGAGGGGTCCGCAGGTACCTCGGCTTGGAGTGCGCTCGAGACTGAACTTCCCATCAGCCATGCATCCCCTGGCCACGCACCAGAACACGGGATTCGGGGAATTTTTTAGAGAGGTTATCTTCCTCGCGGTCCGGGCGGTTAAGCCAAGACCCTCGCCCCCGATCAGAGCCGCGAGACTTAACCACAGCGCTCTTCTCGGGATTACGATATGCCGACGGTTGACAGGGAGACTACGTCCCCCTGCCTGCTCGGTGGTAGTGTCAGTACACGCCGAGCCCGTCCTCCTTTCTCCACCGCTGTCAGCGGAGAAACTGTGGCCCCTACAGGGCCCCGCCATCCGGTTTTTTACCGAGGTTTCCTCCTCCATGCTCCGAAGAGCGAAGAGCCAGCAGGGCAACCGGCAGACACGCCCACCCTGCTGGACCAGGCCTTGCCCGAGAGCCGATGAATGGCTTCCTCTTCTGCTAGAATATTGGCCGCTGGCGATAATCCTCTCCTCCAAGTGGACAAGGAGGAAACAGTGCCATCGCCAGCGTTTCCAGGGTGCACCACGGGGAGGTTTTCTAGCCTAGCAGCCCAAACCCTATACCAACCCGTCTGGCCAGTTTGGTATAGTAAGGCAAACCTCCATTCTAAGGAGGCCTATGCCCAGCAGTGGACTATTAAAGGCTGATCTTGATGATACGTTTCTAAATATATAAACACACCTTCGTATCATGGATAACTTACCAGACAGAGCAAATGATCGTGCTCATCACACAATATTTGTTTTTTAGTTTTTAATTAACATTATTTAAGTTTAATAGCTATTGTATTTTTTTTGTTGAATCTTTTTTTTGCTCAAAATACTAACTGTTGACAACTATGTACGTTTTTATATGGAGCTATACCGACATTATTCATCAGTAGAACGCAAAGCGTTTATCTAATAATTACGTCACACCTAACTGTAACATTATAAGATAATTCGGGCAGTGGCGTAAATTAAATTAATTAAGTACAATGCAACCTAATCTTCAAGTTGACATGAAACTCATGAAAAGTAATTTATGGACAGCCATAATAATGCATGCTCACATTTCTGGTTAACGTTAGTTTTCTGTGGGGTATGAGTACTATCCCAGTCTAAGAAATAAACTACCCTCGCCGTAAGCATAAATCCACTTGATTCTTGGCCCTTTTATTCGATATACTCGTAAATGTCGGCGAAAATAATCCATTTGGGAGATTGAAAATAAAAAAGGCCTGGTCACGTGTAAAAGCAAAGGAGTAAAATGGAATGACGGACAGACAGATATTTAATTGTAAGTATTGAATCGTGGGGTGGCTGTTAGTTTTTTATTATTAAGGTACTAAATCAGTATATTGTATGCTTAAAGTAGAGTCTAACAGAAACGAGTGAACTAATTGTGTTACTTGTAGGTACGTACTAGCCAAAAAAACATCTAACAGCCGACATGGCGACCGTTCAAATACCATTACTCAGCTACTTTATTCCCGGTTTTTGTTATAGAGACAGGGGTCGTTTACCAGATAGGTTACCTGATAGAAAGTGATTATCGACGCTTATCACAGAAAAAAGGATTCTATTTTTTGTAGTATTGCAATTCCAGCATGCCATTGTTATGTTACACTAGTCAGAAACCGTTCCGTACACGGTTTTAAAGCCATTTAAAAAATGGAAGATGTTTAAAAAAAATGGGTACACTACGCATGCCGTTTGTAAGCGCTGCCTTTAAAAACAAGCAGTGCCTTAATTGTCTATTTGTATTAAAGTATTTAAGTCAAAAGAAGAAAGAAGTCAAGTAAGATATTAATTTAAATAATTAACTTAAAAAAAAGTAGGAATGACATGATAAATTGTAATAAACTGTATTTTCATTCCTTAACTGTCACCCTTTTTTTGTCCCCTCTGGTGGCTATGTCGGACTCGAACCGACTAAAAACCGTCTAGGGTACCAGTAGCCGGGGAACCAGGTGTACCCTAGAATGGAAATCGCCGGTACCCCGACGTACCTTGGGTCATCTACGACGGGTAGACGACTCCTCCTATGTGGGAATCCCCATGTTCCCGTTGTGCTCCCGAAATTGCATGCGCGCTACGCAGCGCGTCTCGCCGTCACTCCAGCCTGCTTCTGCTAGGGTCACAGATAGGCACCACCTGTCACCCCCAAGGCCTGCGCTTATGGAGGATTAGGAGGAGAGAAGGAGAGGAGGCGCTTAGGAGGAGGCACCCATCGTGCGGAGCGAGAGTGCGTGGAACTCTGTCGTCTCCTTCTGCGAGCAAGTTATGCTCGCGAAGGAGACGGCAGAGCGGGACCGGGAGAGGTTTAGGACTCTCCCGGCCCGCCAGGCCCGGGAACGGGCCAGGTACCGCAGGCGACTCAGGCGCCGGCGGTCGCAGAACGACTTCCGTCCTCCATAAGCGCAGGCCTGGGTGTGACAGGTGAGGCCATCTGTCACCCTAGCAGAAGCAGGCCGGGGTGGCGGCGAGCGCATTGCGAAGCGCGCTCGCTTCCAGGGAGCAGAGGGAACATGGGGTTCCCACACGGGGGGGTCGTCTACCTGTGTTGTAGATGGCCCGAGGTATGTCGGGCCATCTACAACAAATTAATTTTAGTGAGGGGCTTCTCACGCTCTAGGGTATACCTGGTTCCCCGGCTATTAGTACCCTAGATGGCGTGCGGTTTTAGTCGGTTCGAGTCCGACATGCCACCGATAGGTGGTATCCGAGGGGATTTCCGCACGGAAAAAAAAAGGAGGAGGCACCCAGGCGTTGGCTTTTTGCGGATCAGACACAGGTGATCTCGAAGCATCTTTTTCAAATGATCTACTGCGTCAACCGGTATGAGAGGGTCCCGTAATGCCTCTTGAGCCAATCCTCCATAACGTGCCCGACGCTCGGTTGCCCAAGTTCTCCTTCCACTCCTCTACGAAGACCCGGTGGAGTTGGGATTCTTTCCAAATCCGTACTAATATTATAAATGTGAAAGTGTGTCTGTCTATCTGTCTGTGTCTCTTCACGCTTAAACCGTTAGCGTTATAGCGGTGGTTTGAGTCCCAGGAAAGGATACATGATAGTTTTATCCCAGAAACCACCCTTTAAAAAGGTGAAAAGGGGATTGAAAGTTTGTATGGGAAATCTATATCCGATTTTACTGAAATTTGGCTTGGAGAGACTTTGATTCTTAAGGAAAGACATAGACTACCGGCAGGCAGACATTTTTATCTCAATATCCGACATACAAACGGCGGACAAGAGGGCAATAGTTATTCTTTTCATAAATGACGGCAATCTGAAGTAACAAACATTAAAAACAGCGGAATTGAAAACTTCTTTCTCTTTCTTGAGTCGGTGAAAACTCTATTTACATAAACAAACTATTTATAAAAACTAATACTATTAACAAATATATATAAATAATGGTCCGCAATACTGAGCATATGTTAGTAATGTTTGGTCATTGTTACTCTGTTTACTTAGACTGACGCTAAGCCTTTGACGTTGGCCTGGCTATGCAGGGTTCTTTACACATTTAAAGCCAGTGAGACCATAACTTTATAATACCAACATCAAGTTCTAAGAGTTCTATTAAATAAATTTTACTTATAAAGTTTCGTAAATTAAATACAAAATTGTAAAAAAACACATTTATTATTAACTTTGCGCTTGATAACTTATACGGAGTAACGTTTTCAGTTTATTCATAACTTAATTTGCGTATTCATTTTATTCAAATTTCCATAATTTGACGTAATACAAATTGCTCAACCAATGAGAATAAGCTTAGTTTACTGTAGAGAATATATTATTTCACCCTTTTTAGACTGAAATTACACAAGAAAAATGTAAAACCATGAATTCACAATTACATACGCAGAGTTGATAACTAACATAAAACTAAATAAATCCTTATTAAAAAGAAGTTGAACTGACTTCAAACAATACTATCAAAAAGCACTAAAAACCTAGCAGCAATCGCGGTTGATTTGCTGTCAGTTCTGTTGTCTGTCCAGGAAATTTTTATATTGATCTGATGATGAGTATCATCAGATCTATATGAAATTTAAATGGGAACATAACATAACGTATATATGACGGAGTCATGCCTGAACATACATAAAAAGACATAAACATCCTAATTGATAACCTCGTCCCTTTTGAAGTCGGCTAAAATTCGTTTCCATTACTGTGTTCTCTCATTTTACTAAATATACGATTTGAAATTACTCCGCAGTAGTTTTAAAATAGATGTCAAATACGGAATACGAGTAATATTCTCGGCGCGTTATTTTATCTGACTTCCACATTTCTCTTTGGGCGCTAATGGATTCGCATGAGCTTACTGAAATGTAAGTGAAATATGATTTATTATTTATAACTGTTGAAACGAAAAAGTAAAGGAATTTTTATGTTAATCTAATGTCTACTTGAGTGTATGAGAGCCTGAGTTTTAGTTAAACTAAGATGGCGAATTAGTTTTATAGTAGATGATTGTTTGATGAAAGAGAATACCGATCATTGGTTATTGCAATTTTTTGTCTCTAAGTTGTGAAAGTACTCTTCATTAACAACTAACTCTTGCAATAACGAATCTATCCCTTAATTGCTGAACGGAAGATAATTTCAGAGAACTCAGTCTTAACAAAAATCTGTGTATCACAAATTCCTCTGTCTATTTTCAAAACTCCTCTTTAGCGTTTTATAGGCATCATAAATTTTAAAACTCTTTATTGCACCCAAGGTACTTACAGAAAACACAACTGTGGACAGAATTGTACAATTGGCGACTTTCTCGCACAAGGCAATCTCTTAAAAAGCGCCCTATAAAACTTCTTTAGGAAAAATTTTAGGTTCTTCTTTTAATACTGAACTCTGGAAATAAATTATCGTCATGAGAAAAGCAGAATACGAACCTTTTTCACAAAAATACAAGGGTTTTGTGAGCTTCACACACAAAACTAAATACGTTTTGCCATAAATGAGTTTACTCGGTATTGTAATGACAGCTTTACGTACGTACGTTATTTTCTTTCATCGCCTTCACGAAAAAAAGAACTGAAGTAGAAGTAAAAGCTCCTACAACAAAAATAAACAATTCTTCAGGACAATTGCACAAATTGAATTAATACATAGCATCCAATTACCGTTTCTCATTGTATAACTGAATAATGTCAGTTGCACTGACCCGAGATTCATTCTCTTCGAAATTCGCGGAAAATATGCCAGCAATTTTAAGTTTTTTTCCTTATATTTACTGTGAATAAAACATACTGAATTTGTGTATATATTCCGGCTATCTCTATCGACTATAAACGAATTTATAGTAAGGGACTCGGGTATCTATATTTTGGAAAGCAAGTCACTAAGATCGCCGTGAACGCACTGGCGCCTGATACCTGCCTGATGTTCCCTTTCCACCAGATCTTTAATAATTACATTTAGTTAATTACGTCATGAAATTAATTTTAGTGAGGGGCTTCTCACGCTCTAGGGTATACCTGGTTCCCCGGCTATTAGTACCCGAGACGGCGTGCGGTTTTAATCGGTTCGAGTCCGACATGCCACCGATAGGTGGTATCCGAGGGGATTGCCGCACGGAAAAAAAGGGGCTTCTCACGCCAGTAGTCGTCTCGAGGTTGCAGCGGTGTACCGTTCACCTTCAGCACTTCAGTTTTGCAGTTAAGGCACAAATATGGTGGTTCAGAATCGATACGATACTTTATCTCTGGTCAATTTATGGCGTCATATTATAAATTTTAGTACTTATGCCTTTGTACATAACATGATTTTCCTCTAACATATACTGCATCGCTAGAACTTTTTTAATCTTAAATAGAGGACTGATTGGAATTTCATTTAATTACTTTAAACATAATTTATAACTCAAATAAATTAATTTGGCGATTCTTACAGAACTACTTATATATACTTTTGTAAAATAGTTTTTAAATATATATTTTGAATAATCTAACAATAAAAAATATAAATTAAAACAAAATTAGAAGTTGTGTTATTTAAAATTATTTTGTATTTTATAAATCTCAGAAAATATATTTGAAATGTTTGGTATTCTGTTATTTACCGTCAACCCTATTTTTTTTAAAGTCACGAGATGAAGATTTCTTAGTTTTAAACTTTAAAAGCACCAAATTCAATAAGTTAACGAAAGGGAATAGGTACAATTAGAACATTGTCACCTGGCCTATCTGGACATAGGAAACTTTGCAAGCCTTTAACCGAAAAAAAATCGAATATTTTAGTTTCGACATATGTCGTCCTACCTATCTGTCCTATTATGCCTAGTCCGTCTGTCCGTTATTAGTATTAACTAAGAGTCCAAGTCAAGTTACTTAGAACTAGTATTTACCAGTAAGTCTACCAAAAGTAATGAGAGCACAGAACTTTTAAGGTTTTAGCTTTAAGACAAGTTGACGGCCGACAAGGTCTCTAGGCTCATCCCTCACGACAAACTTTGTATAAATATCACAGCTGTTTGTACAACTTACCATATGACAAGCTGAATAAATTGCGGTCAAAAGGGCAGTTTAATCTAATTTGCTTTTAAAGTGCGATTGCGATCGTGGATAACATGTTTTTTTATCGTCAATGGTGCAATTTATTCGCAAAAAAAACATATTCAAATACTAACTTTTGCCAACTGACAACTGACTTCTTCTTCAAGAATTAGACTATTTCTATACTAAATTTCATCTAAATCCGTTAAGCGGGTATTGATTCCCCATATAAACTTAACCACCCCCCTTTTCACTCCCTTGAAGGATAGTTTTTGGGATAAGAACTATCCTATGTCCTTTATCGAGACTCAAACTATCTCTTTATAAAATTTCATCTAAATCGGTTCAGCGGTTTAAACGTGATGAGTCAATAGACAGACAGACAGACACACTTTCGCATTTTATAATATTCGTATGGATTTTTTTTTTGTGGTATAGAAGCAAACGAGCAGTCGGGTCACCTGTTGGTAAGTTACTAGTGACCTATGGATAGATACAACTTAGAGACACGTACCTTGCTGCCCTTTGAATAGTGGAATATGAACCCTCCGGCAACTTCAATTACAACGTGAAAAACATTTAAAGAATACCTTAACAGAGGTTTTCTGTGAACCTGTATCTCTCCACTGAGCCGTCTCATTTGTCACGATGCAAGTCTTTCCCACGTAAGTACTACGTGGAACATACCTTTTTTTTTTTTTTCCGTGCGGAAATCCCCTCGGATACCACCTGTCGGTGGCATGTCGGACTTGAACCGACTAAAACCGCACGCCGTGTCGGGTACTAATAGCCGGGGAACCAGGTATACCCTAGAAAGGAAGTCCCTGGTGCCCCGACATAGTACGAACATACCTAAAAAATATATGCCATTCCTAATATGCCTTTTGACTTTTTGCTCCCCCACATCGTAAAAAAGTACATTGAATAATGTCAAAAATAAATTCATCCTAATTTGTTAGTCAAATAAAATTAAGACACATTTTTCTGAATAAACATAAACCTGACAAAAATTACTTACAAATATTTCCTAGAGATGAAAATCTTAATTTCAGTGTCGTACAAAACTAGAGTATATAGAAAATAAATAAGGGCTAGTCCTCATAAGGATAAGTAATCAGGGTCTCGGTGATCCAACTTCACTGCTTAAGCCGCCCTTTACAATCCTCTTTTCGGAGATTAGACCCATTCACCTCTATATAATGTGACGAAATTCTCGTTACGTCAGCTCATGTACTTTTTCTAAAGCTGAGGTCTTTCAAAGGCTAAGGATTTATTCGTATAGAGGAATTAAGGTACTATGGTTTGTTGATTTTTCTATGTCTGGACTTGATGTTATATTAAAAATTTGTACATACATATGGTGTTATAATAAGTTGTAGAGTTGCTGAATTGCCAACAACCTTAGTGATCGGTGGTCAGCAATAAGCCGGCCCCCTACTACTTTTTTTAGGGATTTTTTTATGCAAGAGGGTTGCCCCTACGTGCGAAACGGTTCACCTGATGGAAAGTAACTACCGGCACCCATGAACGCATGCAGCTCAGGAGTCACAAGCGCGGTGCCGGCTTTTGAGGAAGGAGTACGCTCTTTTCTAAAACTTTTGAAGGTTTTATCGGTCCGGCAATACAGCAGATGAGAAGTAACGCAGGCTTAACTTAACTTTCGGGAATAGATAGGTGTAAGTTTAATTTATCTATTTAAAAAAAATGCTTTCTCTCTTCTCTTTCTCTTTTAAAAGACAACGCCCGCGCTAGGAATAAGCCCTGCGTCACGTTGGACTTTACAAACATACATGAAACGGACACAAAGAACAACCAGAATCAGAACAACAATTTGTCGATCACACAAGTGTTGTCCCATGTGGGGATTAATCCCACAACACTCAGCGCAGTAGGTAGCGTCGAGGTGACAGCTTAAACCACTACGCCATCCGTGCAGTCAACGATAGATAGAACAACTTAGGGTAAACAGTGGGTAATCTCAGTGTATACACTTATATGGCGGGTGAGCAACGCTTCGCTCATGATCTGGCTCAATCAAAGTTATCTCATGGACTCACAGAAAACCGGTACTAAGCATTTTCTCCATTGCTTTTCACCGAGTGAGTGAGGACAATGGAGACCCAAACTTCCTCTCCTCTCCAAATTATGTGTGTGTGTACACAGAGTCTGAATACACTTGTGTCTCTTGAGGCACAGGTCAGTGGAGACAATCGTCCGTGGAGATCATCCTCCTGGGAATCCGCCTCGAGACGACATCTTTGCAGAAGGATGCGACCGCGGTAAAACAACTGTCACTACCGGCAATGGAGCGTATGACGGTCGGTAGCAAGAGATCCTCTCCAATGACTGCAATGAGGACCCGACGCTGAGACACCCAAGGCGGACAAATTACCACCGTGTGCTGAGCCGAATCCTCACTGCAATCGCAGTGGGGACAGGCGGGACTCAATTGCCTCCTAGCGACCGAGTGCAGATACTTCCCGAAGCAGCCACGCCCGGAAAGGACCTGCGACAGAAAGGGTCGCATGCTGCCACCCTGCCCAATCGTTGGTGACGGGTTGCGCCTTTACGGCGGCAAAACCGGCACGTGGAGTCTCCAACCGGGATGACCAACAAGACATCATGGCTCGGCGAGCGTCCTCACCCCGCAACCCGCCCTGAACTCAGCCGTCTGCCGATAAACTTCGGCCAGCACCTCCGCCTCCAAATCCCACGGGGGAGTTCCGGCCAACGGGCATTCCGCCTCCGTCGACACGGTGCGGTAACTGCCTATGACTCTATACCCTCTGGGGACAACACTTTGCGTGATCCATAAATTATTGTTCTGAGTCTGGGTGTTCTTTGTGCCTGTTGCATATATGTTTGTAAAGTCCCTCGCGACACAGGATATTTATATTCCTAATGCGGGAGTTGCCTTTTGAAAAAAAGAGTGGTAGAATAGTAAATATTGGTAGAATAGCCCCAAACTCCCTTTCTAAGCAGAGGCCTATGTTCAGTTGACTATTAAAGGCTGTTGAGGATGGGTAGCGGTACTCACTTTACATCAAGTGACTCGTTTGCCCCCAAAACAATTAAAAAAAAAACATTTATTAATACGGAGAAATTTTCTGCAGGATTCGTTACTAGAGGTTTAAATGCGAATGAAAGAAAATTGTGGCATGTTTAGACTTGTTAAGGTGAGATCTTATTAGTTCTATTCTAAAGAGCTCTGCTTCGGACCGTTAAGCCTCTATGAGCTTTTCTTCTTGTTTTTGTACTAAAGAAAACGTGTAAGTAGACTTATCTATTACAAAGAAACTAGTTTCTTCATAATTACAAACGAGTCACTAGGATATTCTTTATTTGTAACAGTTATCGTTTTAAATAAAATAGAGACAGGTAGTAATACTATGTATATTTAACGCAAGAATGGCTTGACTAATTTGCTTATTCGAATAACTATTACAATATTTTAAAAATAAGCAAAAGAAAATATTCTCTCAAATATCTTGTAAGAAACCTAACATAAATAAAGAGCGATCTGTGACTTGAAACGCAGTTTTTTGAAGTGAAAACTTCTTTCGTCGCGTTGGGCATTTTTGGACAACAAACAAAAAAATATTTTATGGTTTAACAAAAACCATATTATTTGTAGGAAAAAAACATTGAACACTCGACACTGTTACCAACATCTTTGTATATAAGTTTTCATTTCTGTCGGCAGTCCCGGAGTGTCACTGTTTTTTTTTTTGGAATAGGGGCCAAAGGAGCCGACCGGTCACCTAATGGAAGTAGGTGAACTACTAGTAGTATATTTAGAACATGCAGCGTGACACGTCGGTTTATATTCAGAATAGAGATATGCACTGCTAGTGTAATGTGTAACGAACATGCATTAACATAAAGAAGAAAATCCGTAAAGGGAAAATTCGCGGGAGTATAAATAATCTACCTTACGGATTCGGCAACAGACGGCTTTCAGCACTGAGCCCGTCAACCTGTTACTTTGGTTATCAGCAAATCAATATCGAGTTAATTCCCGTACATACGTAGAATTTGTTGTACTAAAAAAGTAGCCTATATAACTCGCTGATAATGTAGCTTTCCATTAATTAAAGAATTTTAAAAATCGGTTTAGTAGTATAAACGTGAAAGCGTAGCAAACAACTCAATTTCACATAATTTATAATACCATTATGGATTTGTAACGTTTCCTTCCATTTACAGCATACGGATCGAAATATGTTATGTGTAATATAATTAACAACTACATATCTGTTTTCAACTCAATGAACACAGATAATCGCTCGAGAGCCACATATTTGTTATAAATCCTGCGTTATCTACGCGTGAACTAGTTCATGTGTGATTTACTACTTTGTCAATAATTATAATCTCCATACAATGACGTTAATGATAGTGAAATGAATTTTCGTGAATGAAAGGAAGAAATGAAAATGAAGGTAATTTATTTAAACGACTTCAAAAAGATAATAAAATAATCTCAATCTAAAAGTTCTGCATCGATTGAGATCAAATTGTGACACAACACTCTTCAAATTTGGTTTTTATCAAGTTTTTGCAACCACAATGGGCCACAGCAAAGAGTGACAGGGTACAACTAGTAGATTATATACGAGTATATCCGATATATATATTACTCGTAATACGATTTTGATCTTGCCGTGAGATATCCTTTACATTTTTTTGTGTACTAGTGTTTTATTTTATTACATCCTCCTTTTATATTTTTAGTGTGATATCAATTTTTTTCTTTCTACTAACCAGTGTTAATGCATATAGCGGACATATTCATACTTATCGGTTTTCACCATGTATGTTTAAAAAATGTATAAATATGTTTATCAGCAGTCTGGTTACCATAGTATCAGAGGGCCGTGTGTGAGATGTGTGAGGTATATTATTATTATTTGTGATTGATGATTCTGATATTTACCGAAGCAACCGTGCCCGGTGAACATCTGAGTCAATCGGTAGGTGACACAGTCGTCGTTCTGCCATAGCCAGGTCATTAGACCAGACGCGCGCCCCCTAGAGGGCTATGGATCGCACGACGCCCTTGTAGAGGCGGAGAACTCCTTACCGTGGACCCCCGAGATTGGGCAGTAGGCGATGCAGCGCACCCAAACTACCCCCCGAGTGGAAGACCAGACCAGACTCTTCGAAGCTCCACCGACTGTCCAAGATGAGGCCTAAGTACTTCATGTACCGGCCCACCTGGACCTCAGCGTCATCCACCGGGAGGCGTGACATTTGTGGTTTCTGGCGCTTACGTAGGCCATGGAACCATGCCTTCCAAAGTCCAAACCACAGCGTCCAATGCGACGACCAACAGTTGCACGCGGAAGGCGGTACACGCGATCTTATATTACTGGCGCGGCTAATGTGGTTTCTGGCACGGGGCGGGTGGCCCACCGGCCACGAGAGGGGCGACGGGACTGCTGTCGAGGCTCTGATTGAGCTAAGTTACTGACGGCGGTCAATGCCGAACACCGGCAACCGGACGGCCTGACCCGCAGACGCCGACTAATCGGGAGCGGGGGCCTTTTTTTTCCTTACGTAGGAGACTGGCCAAGAGGAGAAAACCTCTATAAAAAACCACCCGGGCAGAATGGCGTAGGCCATATGTCCAGACATATCCTTCCACGTGTCCCTCTGTCGCGCAGAGGGCATGTGCGAGGGTTACGTCGGAGGACGACGATTCACGGGGGCGACGGGACCGCCGTCGGATGCTCTGCATGGAGCAACTGGCGGTAGTCACTGCCGAACTCCGGCAACCGATCGGCCCAACCCGTAAACACCGAGGAATCGGGAACGGGGGCCTTCTTGAACGGGGAGGAGGGTAGAGAAGGCCACGAGGAAGAAAACCTCTATAAAAAATCACCCCTAACCCAAGCTGAGGAAGCCCGGTGAAGAGGTTAACGGCTGGGGGGGTATCCCAGTCGCTAGGGCAACACAGCGTTAGCTCACGCAAAAGAGCAAAATAATAATGGACGCGACCAAAAAAATTAAATTACCCCAGGAGGGTACCGACCGCACCGCGGTCGGAGAATCCCTCAGCACTCCGGTTGAGATCGGAGTGTTCAGCCCATCGTATTCTGGGGGGGCACAGTTGCGTGCACAGAGGTGTCCGAGTCCGGGCACATTACCCGGGGCGCACACGCCCAGTTTTGTGCGTCCCAGAACGCCGAGTCCGGCGTCTTCCCTCGCCCAGTCGGGAGAACGAAGAAAAGGAGGTAGGCGAGCGCCAACTACAGAGCTTGTGGAAGGCCCAGGGATGGAGTGGCAGCGGGGGGATTCCGGGGATAGCGACGCTTCGTCGTTTTTCTCTGTCTCCTCGCGGTCATCATATGCCCGCAAGCGCAAACCGAAGGGACCGGCGGAAGAGACCCGACCCACCAAGGTAGCGCGGCCACGGAGGGGCGCAGCAAGTGGTGGAGGCAGTGGAACTGGGACAGGGACGGAGACGGAGCGCGAATGCGCAACCAGGGGTCCGTCCACTTCCCCAGTTGCTTCAGGAGGAGAGCAGTCCCACGTGAGGGAAGTTACCGCGGAACTAAAAGGCCAATCCGCCGCCGACGTGGATGCCAAAATCCAGGAATCTCTGTTGGCGGTTGAAAAGGCCTTTGTGGGGACGAAGGGCTTCAGAGGCGGCAAAAGGGCTGCCGCCAAAGAGGCTATGACCACCATCAGGGCTGGTGTGTCGGAACTCCTCAGGAGAACTGACACATCTGTCCTGACAGATGCAGTAGGGAGGTTAGAGCTAGAAAATGAGGCACTCCGTTCCCAGATGGCCTCCCTACAAAAAGAAATGGAGAAACTACGCCGTGGGGAACCCAAGCCTCACCTAAAAACTCCAGCGGGATCCGGAGAGGGGACCTGTAGAGCCGCGACCTCAAACAAGGGTAGGGGGCCAGGGACTCAGCCCGAGCCACGCCAACTTCCGGACCGAGACCAATACGCGGCCACACTAGACCGTGTATTGGCCGAGGTTCGAACAAAGATGTTAGAGGAGCAGTCTCCAGGAGGGGATACCTTATCCCCTCCAACCACAACCAGTATGGGGACAGCGGGGGTAAACGGCGCAGCGCCGCCCAAAAACAAGAAAAAGGGGAGAAGGAAGGGAAGACAGCGGGTCACCCAGGAAGTACTAGTACCGCTTACCCCTGTGACAATGGGGCAGCAGCAATCCGCGGCCCCGTCGGTAGGGGAGACCTGGGCCTTGGCTCTTGGCCGAAAGAGTAAAGCCAAGGCCGCGAAAAAGGCGGCAAACACGACCCAGTCGACAGGACGAGCTGCTGTCCCAACGCCGGCCAAACAAAATAAAAGGGTCGTGCCACGGCCTCCAACAGCTGCAGCTGTCACTGTCTCCGTGCCCCCAGGCTCGGAGACGACGATAGCCAAGCTGATGGAGATTGCAAAGGCCAACATCAGACTGGGTGACCTCGGCATCACAGGCGGGCTCCGTACCAAGCGCGCCGTGACCGGAGCCCTGATCTTACAGGTCCCCGGCGAAGGTAGCGCTGCTTTGGCGGACAAGCTGGCAGCACGCCTGCGGGAAGTATTATCCGGCACGGACGCAAATATTGCGCGTCCGTGTAGAACAGGTGATATACGGGTAATGGACTTGGAGGAATCCATCACCCAAATGGAAGTCGCCAAGGCTATAGCAACGGCGGGGGAATGTCCTATTTCTGACGTCAAAGTCGGGAACATCCGTGTTTCCCCGTCGCGGCTAGGCACGGCCTGGGTCCGCTGTCCGCTTGCGGCGGTTCGCAAAGTTGCGAATGCCAAACGGGTGCAGGTGGGCTGGGTTTCGGCCAGGGTCGAGGCACTAGTAGCACGTCCCTTGCAGTGCTACCGGTGCCTCGAAATGGGGCACGTAAGAGCGAAGTGCCCCAACGAGACAGACCGTAGCGCACGGTGCTACGCGTGTGGTGGCACAGGTCACGTGGCACGCACATGCACCGCGAAAACGCCGAGGTGCCCGGTCTGCTCAGACCTTGGTCGCCCCGCAGACCACCGGTTGGGGAGCAAGAAGTGTTCCCCGCCTAAGAGAAAGAAAATGGTGCAGACCACCCCCGCTCCAGCCTTGGCGGGTACTAACACCGGTCAGAACCCGCCAGCCGCAAGAGCGCTACAGCCGGAAACCCGTCCGGCAGAGGAGGCAATGGAGGCCTAAAATTCCCGCCTCCACAAAAAGTTTTACAGGGCAACCTAAACCACTGCCGCGCAGCGCAAAATCTGCTTATGCAGACGCTCGCTGAGCAGTCGGTTGCCCTAGCGGTGGTGGCGGAGCCGTACTACGTACCGGATCACCCTCGGTGGTTTGGGGCGGACGACGGGACCGCTGCTATATATTGGGCAGGGGTGGAGAATGGCCTCCCCTGCACTCTTCTTCAGAGAGGGCTGGGGTTTGTGGCAGTAGAGTTTGGCCCCATGGTCATTGTGGGCTGCTACATATCTCCGAACTGCGGCCTCACCGTATTCGAGGCGTACTTGGACGGACTCAGGAGTTGTATTTGCACTTTCCTGTCCCGTCCGGTACTTGTCTTGGGCGATTTCAACGCCCGCTCCACACAGTGGGGAGATCGCCTGGACAACGCAAGAGGAGATACACTCATTGAGTGGGCGGCGGGACTGAACCTGGGCATTGTGAACCGGGGTTCCGTCAGCACCTGCGTGCGGTGGCAAGGGGAGTCGATCGTCGACCTGACGTGGGCGACTCCCTCGGTCATCGACCAAGTGTCAGGATGGAGGGTGGCGGAGGACGTGGTCACTTTATCTGACCACCGCCACATCCTTTTCGATGTGGCTATCCGCCGCCCGGACGCAGGAGCAGACCGTCGCAGTAGCTGCCCTCCGCGACGATGGGCCCTCAGGCGGATGAACCGAGATATGCTCGTCGCCGCAGCCATCGTCGCGGATTGGCCAGAGGAAGAGGAAGAACGGGTCCGGAAGCGCAGTCGGCCTGGTTCCGTGGCATCATGACTGATGTCTGCGACGCGTCAATGCCACGGGTCAGGCCGGGGGCAGGAGGGGTTCTGTGTACTGGTGGACATCGGAACTCGAACAGCTTCGCACAGCGTGCTCGAGAGCCCGTCGCCGGTTTCAGAGAACCCGAAGAAGATGGCGAGCCACAGCCGAGGAGATCGCCGAAGTGAGGCGGGAGTACGGCGCCGCTGCGAAGGCTATCAGCCTCGCGATCGCGGACGCTAAGGCTCGGTCCTGGAAGGAGCTCGTTGAGGGACTGGACAGGGACCCATGGGGGCGCCCGTACAAAATTGTATTGGGCAAGCTCAGACCGTGGGTCCCACCACTGACGCAGACCTTGGACCCGGAGTTTGTAGGAAGAGTGGTAGATACCCTCTTCCCCAGGAACCAGGGGAGTCCCTCATGCCCTCCGTCACCGTCAGAACAAATTACGTGGTCCGACGACTTCGACGTGACGGAGGAAGAGCTGGACCGAGCCGTGAAACGTCTCGCTGCCCGCAACACCGCCCCGGGCCCTGATGGGATTCCGGGTCGAGCATGGGTGTGCGCTTTGGCGGTTCTAGGGAATAGGCTGAGGCGGCTGTTTACCAGCTGCCTCCGTAATAGCATATTCCCTTCCGGCTGGAAGGAAGCCAGGCTGGTTCTTATCCAGAAACCTGGCAGGGCGGCAGATTCTCCCTCGGCGTTCCGACCGATATGCCTGCTGGACGAGGCGGCGAAACTCTTCGAAAGAGTTATTGCCGCCCGTATCAACCAGCACCTGTCGCGAGTGGGCCCTGACTTATCAGACAACCAATTTGGCTTTCGACAGGGACGATCGACGCTAGACGCGATCGAACGCGTCCGCTCCTTGTCGGAAGAGGTTGTCGGTCGGGGGGGAGTGGCGTTGGCCGTCAGTCTTGACATAGTCAACGCCTTTAACTCCCTCCCGTGGTGGGCGATTAGGGAGGCACTGGTGTATCACCAGTTGCCCCCGTACCTGCGAGACATCATCGGGGTTTATCTCCGCGACAGGTCCATATCGTATATGGGTCGGGACGGCGAAGATTGCCGAAGGGAGGTCACATGCGGGGTTCCCCAGGGGTCAGTCTTAGGACCACTTCTGTGGAACCTCGCGTATGATGCCGTTCTGAGGACCAGCCTTCCCCCAGGATTGAGTGTCGTCTGCTATGCGGACGATACTCTGGTACTGGCTGGGGGGCATGGCTTCCAGGAGGTCCTAGAGCTCGCCGAGTCAGGGGTGGCTTGTGTCGTCCAAAAGATCAGCGGTCTGGGTCTAACGGTTGCACCTCATAAGACGGAAGCCCTGTGGTTCCATAGGAAACGCAGAGGTGCAGTTCCCACCCGCTCGATTATCAGTGTGGGGGGAACAGAGGTCGAGGTCGGTCGGTACATCAAATACCTCGGCCTACCCTAGACAGCCGTTGGAGCTTCGAGGAGCATTTCGAGCGGTTGATCCCCCGAGTTCGCGGGGTGGCGGGCTCCCTACAGAGGCTATTGCCTAATCTGGGGGGTCCGCAGGAGGAAGTTCGCCGCCTCTACTGTGCGGTGATACGATCCATGGCCCTCTACGGAGCGCCGATATGGGCCAAGCGCCTATCGGCCTCCTCCCGCTGCCGAGCTAAGCTCAATCAAGCGCAGCGGGTAGCGGCCATTCGGATCGTACGGGGATACCGCACCATATCGTCGGAGGCGGCGACAGTCCTGGCACGTTTCCCGCCTTTTGATATCCTGGCGGATATGGACGCTAGGGTCTACGACCAGACTCGCGCGATCCGCCTGGGTGAGAGCGGGAACGACCAGGACGAGCTCGAAATGCGGCGAAACGCTCACCGACAGGCCCTGGCGCAGTGGCGCGCGCGGTTGGAACAGCCGCGGAATGCGCGCCAACGTGCTGTCGGTGCCGTTTTGCCTAACCTCGAAGCTTGGGTAGGAAGGGAGGGAGGTCGCGTCACCTACCGACTGACGCAGGTGCTCACTGGGCATGGCTGCTTCGGTGAGTACCTGAATCGGATTGGACGCGAGGAGACGGCACAATGCCAGCACTGCGCAGCCGACTGGGACTCCGCCCAGCACACGCTGGAAGACTGCCCCGCGTGGGCATCTGAACGCGAAGTCCTGGTCGATGAAATCGGACGAGACTTGTCCCCGCCAGCAATCATTACTGCCATGCTGGCGGGTGAGGAGGGCTGGGGCGCAGTGGTCTCTTTCTGTGAAGCTGTAATGCTCCAGAAAGAGACCGCTGAACGGGATCGGGAGAGGGCCGATCCCGAGCGAAGAAGACGTCGACGACGTAATGAGCAGCCGACGGGACCGCGGGCCGCCAGAGAGTGGGGACCTCTGGTGGCAGATTAATTGCTGCGGTAGGGGAAAGGATGGCAGCCTGATCGCACTGAAAATGTGATCGGGCTGCAACATCTGGATAGGCTGAGAGGCAGGGAGAAGCCACTGGCTTTCCCTGAGATGGGACCTAGCTAGGTGCGGCGTCGATCTGGGGGACCTGAAATCACATGGCCCGGGTTCTCCCCAGAGCAGGGCGCCTAAGGCTGGCCGTCGGAGTGGTTTTTAGTGGAATCACCACATACTCCTGGCTCCTATATCCCCAAGGAGCCGGAGATCCGAAGGGATTTTCCACTCCGTCAACAAAAAAAAAAAAAAAAAGGCCATGGAACCATTTCGCCTCAGTTTTCTGAGGCGCCACCCCTAGACCTAGCTCTCGAATATTTCCCACGACAAGCGTGGGCAGTGTTTGGGAAACTATACTATATACGTTTGTCCTACCCGTTATGACATATGGAGCCGAAACGTGGTCACTTACGGTACGGCCGGTCCACAAGTTTAAAGTCACTCAGCGTGCTCTGGAAAGGGCTCAGTGTTTTCTTAAGGGACCGCATCAGCAATGAGGTGATCCAGCCGAAAACCAAGGTCATCGACATGACACACCGGATCAGCAAGCAGAAGTGGCAGTGGGCTGGCCATATAAGCCGCAGAACCGACAGCCGTTGGAGTTCTTGAGTGGAGATCGCGTCTTGGTAATCGCAGTGCAGGACGTCCACAGGCCAGGTGACGAGTGACGATTTGCGTAAGATAGCTGGCACGAGCTGGATGCGAGAAGCAGAAAATCTATTTCTCAAAATTTATTTCTTTTTTGAGGATAACTATTTTTAAATTCAGTTGCAAGATTTGACAATGTTTATCTTTACAAGATAAATGAAAACTTTAAAAGTTTTATTTTACATGATATAACTATTCGAAGTGACGAGTACAGCTTAACAAAAACAAACTTAATCCAAGATCCTCTTACTTAAATTCTTACGTTTGTACAAATCTAGTTACAAAATGTAATGATATAAGTACATAAATATCTCGGATTTGATAAAAGTTTTGGCCGATTCTATTCCTTCCTACTTTAATTAAGGTAACCCATTAAAACCGCGGATAAACAGGAAAGTCAGAAAAATCTTTTGTACCCCTTAAAAGGGGCAGTCGACGTCTTACAAGATAAATAATTCTTCATACCAACAACAAAAGAAACCGTTTTTCTCTAGACCTTTTCTGACTTTACTGTCTTATATATTTCGTTGAATGAAATTTATTAAGTAGTGGTAGGGTTAAAGTTAATGTTCAAATCTTTATCTATTTTTTTTCATTGACCCTTTTTAGTGTCTTGGGATTGAGGATCAGTTCGAAGTTGTGTTTAGACACTGTTGACCCAATTTGACTTCCAATGGTACAGGATTTAAAGTGACACAGTAAAGATTGAGAAAAACAAATTTTAGTATTGAAGTAGGAACAAATACAAACTGTTTAAAATTTGAAAAAAGGTAGGATTTGACAATATTTCTTCTCTCATCTCTTTTTTTAATTCTTCTTTTAATAATAAAAAGAAGATTAAATAAGAATACTACTCACATTAAATTGCATCGAAATCGAATCGAATAAAGACTGATTTAGAGAAAATTTATAAGAAAATGAAGTATTGTGTTTTTGTTTTAAACGACAAAAGTTGTATAATTTAGATAATCAAGTGATGTCAAGCAACTTATTACCAGTCTGTAGTCTGTCCTATTTGGTAATTAACTTTCCTGTTGACCATTTGCTCAGTTTTATTTAATTTTAAGATAAACTTATTTCAACTACAGACAACTTTACCTTCAGCGCTGTGTTAATTTAAAATTTGAGAAGTTACAATCTTCTTAGAAACGTTTTTGTGACCAGGATACCAGAACTGTAAATAATATATCAATCCATAGACAAAACAAAGGCCTCACCGGTATTACTTTAACGTAGTGTTGTGTTTCTGATTCCCATGACATTGTGGTGTTGTATATTCTCTTCATTCCCTTAGTGTATATGATAGTGAGCGCGTGAAATTTATACGTATATTTGATTCCTTTCACTTTTTGCTTACCTCGACACCTCGAGGGATTTTTGATAAATTGTATGGTAGTGGATAAATATTGATGTGATGTATGTTAATATTTGTATATGTGAAGGGTCACAGACATTATCAACGGCCTTTAATAGTCCACAGCTGGACGTAAGCCCCTCCTTAAATCATTATATTCTTGTATTACCTATGTATGTTTCAAGTTTTTTTTCTCTTTGCAGTGCTGTTTTCCTGCAGAGTTTGCTCCCTTAGTCGGCTCTTACGACACCCACGGGATGAATAGGGGTGGTGACACTCCGTATTCTTAATCCGTCACCACATGGACCACATACTTAGTCACAGATAAATTATAAATATTATAAGATATTTAATATAATTTAAAATTATAAGATATATAATTATAACATTTAAATTAAGATAAGTATATATAATTACTAGCTGACCCGGCAAACGTTGTATTGCAAAACAAAAAAAAATTAGGGACGGGTCACCCTTACCATTTAGGGGTATGAAAAATAGATGTTGGCCGATTCTCAGACCTACCCGATGTGCACACAAAATTTCATGAGAATCGGTCAAGCCGTTTCGGAGGAGTACGGGAACGAACATTGTGACACGAGAATTTTATATATAAGATAATATAAAATTTTAAGAAATTTAAAAATAAAGTTTATTTAAGCATAAAGTGAAAACAATACCATATTTAACTCTTTTATCACCTACACGTACAGGAAAATATGTTCAGTCGTAGTGATACAACGTTTAAGGTGCTTAAGGCTTATAAATGTCTATAAGGATATTCTATAGGTTCTTGCGGGATAAAAGGAACGTTAAGAGGCGTCCGGATGTCTTAATAAAAGCTGTTCCCGCCTCCAGCTTATATGGGACCCAGTATAGCACTCCGTATGGTTTATGCGGTTTCTTTCCGACACACTACCCCACAAAACGTACAAATAAAAAAGTGCATAGGGGATATGGAACACGTTTGACCTTAGCACCTTGCAGCATTCAGAGCTTATTAAATAAGCAGATTATAAAACTTAACCAAGGCAAGTGTTCCTTCTCATTTCCTCAATTCTCACATTTCTTAGTCCTAACTGTTTTTTTTTTAAATTCGTTTGCCATTTTTGATAACGAATATTTTCCCAACGAGGGTTGGTGCCAGACAGGCGACTGACATGAAAAAAAAGCACCAATTTTTTTATTGCGATGTCACACAATTGCGGTTCCCGTCTTTAAAACACAAAGATATAGATTTTTTTTTATGAGAATTATTTTTTAGATATTAACATTTAAAACAACGTTTAAAAAAATCATTACATCCATACTTAAATTACAAATCTGAAAGTGAGTTTGTTTATTTAAACCAATAAACCAATTTTAAAAAATCTTTCACCAATGGAAAGGTACATTGTCAGCGAGTAACATAGTCTACTTTTTAACCGACTTCAACAAAGGAGGAGGTTCTATGTTCCACTGTATGTATTTTTTTTTTTTTGTATGTTCATCGATTACTTCGTCAAGTGTGATCCGATTTTCAAAATTCTTTTTTTGTTACCGCAATAACCGACAGCCACAGGTAAAAGCTAGTATTACATACACTTACGGACAGTGTAGACAGGTACGTGGTAAACATTTTGTCGAATATGAATTTAGGTAAACTTACTTTATAGGATGCAAGCTTATATCTGTCAACCGGGCAAACATATTTCTAAAATAGCTGAGACCCGCGGTGTTACCCGCGTTTGTTGTTATAACCGCGGGCAACGCCGCGGGGCGAAGCTAGTCTAAAAAAAGTAGCCTAAGTTACTCCTTATGTCATCAGCTATCTGCCAGTGAAAGTCCCGTCGAAATCGGTCCAGACGTTCCAGAGGTTACCCGGAACAAACAGACAGACAGACAGACAAAAATGGAAAAAATTGTTATTTTGGCATATGTACCGTGTAAACATACATATGCATTTAGTAAAAAGCGGTTATTTTAATATTACAAACAGACACTCCAATTTTATTTATTTGTATAGATAAACATATTAATATATTTCTAAATACATGCATGTGTTAGATAAATTATAGATCGATTTGAAAATGAAATCTTTAAGATTCGATTTAAAATAAAAAAGTTATATTTTTTTTGTCTTGGTTTATTTGTATATGATTTATATCTTATTGTCATTACATTATATAAAGCTTATTACTAAAGCTAACATAAACTAGTATACCTATATTATGACTATTTTAAAATGTCCAAGAGTGAATAGCAAATAAAAAAACTACGTTTAAAAAAACCGACTTCAAAAACTAAAAAGTTTAAATATCTTAATAAATATTAAATTTAATACACCTCTCGCAAACCTTTAATATTAATAAAATACTATTGTTTACTTTTGTTTCAATTCGGTGCCAAGCCAAATGTAATAGAAGGTGCCTACACTCGTCGCGCGTGACTTTGAACAGGATAGCTTCGCCTAGAACAAAACAACCCAAGCGGGCAGACGTCGTTGACGGTCGTCTCGAAATATAGTAAAATTTTGATGCGTTGTTACCTAATTGATAGATTTGTATATTTTATCTCTTGCACGAAGCTCTATACAAGTTGTTTTCATAATTGTAGGTATTCATTATTACTTAACGTGTTCTGTGCTCGTCACACAATACGCAAACCAAAAGGTCCTTTTCAGGGCCACAAATATATTCATTTCTACGAATAATATAGGTTTAATATAGCTATAGTTACTCATCCAAGTATTAATATTATATATATTTTTATAATAAAGTTTTCATCTGTTTCACATTAATTCACATTGTTCTTTAGGTTTATTTACGTAGGTTAATCTTTAGTGTAGAAATTTCATAACAGTAAGTAAGTTGTTTATAATATTAAGTTTTATTTTGTTTAGAGCTTGGCACCGACTTCAAACCTATCAATAGGTAGCACATACAAACAATAGTATTTTATTAATATTAAAGGTTTGCATAGGTGGTGGTGGAAGTGTATTAAATTTAATATTTATAAGGTTTTTTTATACTTTTTAGTTTTTCAAATCGGTTTTTTTAAACGTAGTTTTTTTTAATTTTTTACTTTTTAGTGTCTAAAATAGGTTGTTCTGTTAACTAAAGTAGGATTTTTCTAGATTACATCAGGTAAACTATAACATTTCATTGCTTTTTATTGTCATATATCTAATAGATTTTTTTTAGATTTCAAATAGTAAGTAGTTATGCTTAAACAATAAACGGGAACGGAAAAAAGGAATCGACTCCGAAAAATTCTGTTCGAAACTCTATTTCACGTTCTTGTGAGACAGAGATAGATCGTGAAGAACGTTTGTTAGCTATGAAAAATTATATAAAATTACGTTTACGTCAAGAAACTCTTGAACAGTAAGAGTCTAGACTCGCTAAGATTCAAGAACGTCTTGCCAAAGAGACGTCTGAAATGGTAAACGGCCTCCGCATAGTGTCATTCCTGTAGATGTTAACAACTGTGGTGGATTGTTACACAGCATTAAAATAGGGATAGGCTCTAGGGTGATGCTGAGAAGAAATATGGCGGTCTCTGATGGATTAGTCAACGGAGCAATGGGTGTAATAAAAAAAATCAAGTGGCCAGCCCTTCGCCGTGACCAACTCGAAGCAGGAGAACTGCCCGAAGCAGTATTGATTAAATTTGATGACGAGACGGTAGGCACTAGGGTAAAAGATGCGGAGGGCCTAGTTTCAATCGCATCAACATCTGCAACTTTTCAGGCCAATAAAGGTTACGGTGATGTCGAGAGATTAATGCTGCCACTAATTTTAAGTTGGGCTGTCACCGTTCACAAGCTCCAAGGTACGACATTGGAGAGGGCGGTGATAAACCCCCGAAAAAAAAATTTGCAAAAGGTCAGATATATGTGGCTTTAAGTCGAGTGAAGAATTTAGATGGCGTGGCATTAAGTGATTTGGAACCATCTAAATTATTACACAAACCACATGATGACAAAGCACTACAGGAAATGCAACGATTAAGACAGTTAAATCTAGATATTTTTTTTTACTAATTTTAAAAATTTCCTTTTTATTTATTTCTTCGTTCCGAGATTTTATATGCAATCGTATTGGTTCTAATATTTCTCAATTTCTCTACTCCGCAAGCTCGCTCCGCTTCAATGACAGGTAGCCTAAGACTTACTTATCGGGATACGGGTTAATAGTAATATATAATCAACTTAAATGAAAACTCCTAAAAAGGCCGTACACAAACTAAAATTATATCATCCAATAAACAATAATATACATTAAAAATGATCATAAAATGAAAACTACTGGGCCTAACTATGTTAAATTTTTATGGGACCAAATGGTAACTATTCCGCATCAAAATAAAGAAGAATCACGTAAATCCTATCATAAATCTCAGAGTAATCGGTGTACATACATAAAAAAAAAAACAATCGAATTGAGAACCTCCTCCTTTTTGAAGTCGGTTAAAAAGTAAAATCAAAATATTACTAATTCTTTTGCAAACGGCCTGAGCTAGGTGAGTGACCTGTGTTTCAGGCAGTCGCTTGACTATGTTGATATAGGACATTGATATTTTTAAGTACTAATAAATTGATACTACTAATACTAATACATTATTTAAAAATAGTATGTGTATAATTTAGTAATTGAGTACCTAGTAAGACCAAAAGAGGTTTTATTTTACAAAGGATTAACTGAAAAATCAATATAGTTACGTAGATAGGGAGGAAGTTCTCTACAAGACATCCTTAAATTTTCACGTCCAGTAACGGCCGTTCAAGTCAAAATAGTTTAAAAAGTCATGAGTCTGCGGTTAAACTTTTATTAGTTTATTATATTTTATGGCTGACAGGGTGCAGAGTTTTGCACTTGGAAGTTTAGTAACACAACTTGACGGAGGTTGGGAGTCAGAAGGCTAATTCTATAACATACTATAGGATAGAAGATTAAACAAATTACTTGTTAGGTATGTGATTGTTAAGAACGGTATAAGTTGCATGAGGATCACCTCATGCAACTTATACCGTTAAAATCGTGTATATCAATATCGGTATATCAATACCAACTAAACTAATTGATTAAAGGATAAATAACTAGTAATACCAGTCATCATCATCATCAACAGCCTTTAATAGTTTACTGCTGGATGTAGCCCTCTCCTTAGAAAAGAGGTTTAGGCGGTAATAGCAGTAATGACTAGCAAGGAAAGGATTGGGTTTCAGCGTATATGAAGGTATAATACCATCACAAGATTTTACAAGAATATGATTTTTTAATTAAAAGAAGATTAGTAAATTAAAAGGGTTCATTTACTACCATTACTTCAAGCCAAAAAAATAATTAACCATACGTTTTTATGTGTGATTTAAACCGTTTACTACGTTTCAACAGTTTTTTTAACATATAGGATTATTAATTGTTCAATTCATTTGTTTGTTCTTTTTATTTTTGTCGAGTATTTATTTTTCTAGTTATAATAATAATAAACTATGCAGAGCCTGTTTATAGTAACCAGACTGCTGATAAACATATTTCTAAATACATACATATATAAATGGTACCTAAACATATAGCAAACGATCGTGATCTTTACACAATATGTATATTGTCCTTTTGGTGTAAAATGAACCTACGACCTCTCGCTAAGCCTTCAGCATTACTATCCACTGGAAAAATATGCAAGTCAAGTTTAAAATCATATAATAATATAATATAATGTATCTCACACATCTCACACACGGCCGTCTGATCCCAAATTAAGCAGAGCCTGTACTATGGTAACCAGACTGCTGATAAACCTACATATATATTTTTTAAATTGAAACATATTACAAATAAATTACACCCAGACACAGAACAAATGACCGTGCTCATGACACAATATTTGTCCTGGGTGGGAACGAACCCACGACCTCCGGTTTAGCAGTCAGGGTCACTAACCACTAGACCAACAGGAAATCAGTAATACAGAATCTCCGCCAATACATTCATTATTACAG
>CADEBD010000393.1:7519392-7699392 GCA_902825455.1 Arctia plantaginis
GATTTCGCCATACAAATTATCTATTGAACTATCTAACATAATGACTGCATGTTTAGAAGGTCCACCTTCATCTTCAAAGCCAAAATCCAGTTTACCTTTTTTTAATTTTGTTTCCTTGACATTCAAATCTAGGTTTCCACAGTTAACAGTGAACAATTCGCTAAGAAGACCACTGTACGTTGCAGGTGTCAGCAAACTTGAAGCATAATCTTGATTTCTATCTACTATCACAAGTGCGCCGATGTCTTTTGAGCTCTCCTTCTCAAGAAATCCTCGTGCATAAGTCTCGTTGTAAATCTCTAACATGTCTAGAACACTTGCAGAAAGTTTGCCAATCGAGAATACAGCTTTCGGCTTGCCCGTTACATGAAACAGGCTCCATAAAGACATTGATATACTTGAGAGTAGTGAATGATTCTGTTCAACATAAAGTTGCTTGAACAGAAACGGCAGTTCGAGACTTAAAAGCTGGTTATCCAACATCATAAACTCCCAAGTAAATGTATGTAATTTCACTATATTGTACAACCCTTTGCTTTCCAATATTGAGTCATATATTGTAAGCACTTTAGGGACTATTATTATGTGAAAGCAATTCAATTCAGCAAGTGACGAGTTTAGATTAATTAGTGAAGCAATCTGGTCTAAAACACACTTGTACTTGTGAATACAGGATGGTATGAAGTATACTCTATTTGTATTTGCTGTGTTTCCAAGGTTGGGATCCATCTTGTAAATTTTATCTATGCCATGTTGTCTGAAAATTATAATTATACAGCAATTAGGATAATTGAAACATTTCGATAAACACATTCTAGAATGTACATGTATATATTACATTAACAGCCTTTAATAGTCCACAGTTTGACATAAGCTGCTCCTTAGAAAGGAGGTTTTGGCCTACTATACCATGCTGGCCAGTATATAACTATTTTATCAGTCAATCTAGTTTTTATAGTAAAAGCTCTGCTTAGTTTAAAACCAGATGGTGTTGTGTGTCAGAGGTCCGAAAATATTATATTATTATTACAATTATAACAACACAGTACAGTCTGTCGTAATTGATTTTACTATGCATTAACTGCCATCATTTTATTAGTCGAAATAGTTCCTCCAAGGTCCTGCTAAGTGTGTGTGGTGTGGTCTGATAATGATTAAGAATACTTGAAATCAACTTTAGTGTACATAAGAACTTGCTGATCAGATTTACATTTTCTTAATCACTATTTATTATTTTAAATGTGCCTTTTATTACAAAAAAATAAACTGGAAAAAATTGTAACCTACCTTAGCCAATTGACTCCACATACTCGCTCCATTGGTTTAATGAGAGAAGGGTCAATGATAAGATCTTTTTTGTCTCCACATAATGATAAAATGCTGTCCAGCTTACATTGAGAAATTAAACATAAAGACGATAATTTTAAAGACAACGGTGGATTCTCCATTGTTTTGTAGCTGCTTCAAAAAACTAAGTAAATAATTATATGAAATTATTTAACTGCATTACATAACCATAACTATATTATGCCGGTGAGTACCTAAGTATTTCTCACTTTTATTCACCTTTTATTGGAATAGTTTACTGTTTACAAATTACAATTCTGAATGACAGAATGACAGATGACAGCTGGCATTGATAAACATAGATAATTCACTATACCTCCTCACGTCACGTCACGTCAACAGCTTTTAATAGTCTACTGCTGGACATAGGCCTCTTCTAAGATAAAAGTTTTTGGCCCACTAAACCACGCTGGCCAGACAGGTTGGTATAGGATTTGTGTTAAGTTTTACTTTTCTTTGCAGCTCTGTTGTCATGCGTAGTTTGCTCCCTTAGTCGGCTCTTACGACACCTACGAGATGAAAAGGGGTGGTGACACTCGTGTATTCTCAATCCACGTGTGGTGACACGGATAACTACACACTATACACCTAGCGGTATTAAAGTGCGACTGTTTTTTTTGTGGACCACCATTCCTTAAACTCCAAAACATATTATTATTACACCATTTAGTGTTTTTTTTGTAAGAGGGGCAACTCAGGTGTCACAAACGCGTTGCCGGCCTTTTAATAAGGAGAACGCTCTTTTCTTGAAGGTCGTATCGGTCCGAAAATACCGCAGACTATCTTGTTCTACAGATTAGTCATACGAGGCAAAAAGCGCACAGTAGCAGAGCGCCAATTATCCAGGTGATGGGCATGAAAATTTTGACGTGTGAAAGTTGGTGGAAAGTTGCGTCCGGTAATTGTCCGAACAATTCCTCGGAGCACTTTCCATGATGCAGAGTGAAGCTACATCTCTACGTAACGCATAAGGATCGAGCCGATCTTAGATCTTTGGGCTGTCGACGATTCAAGTCTTTCTTCGTTGGATACTGACCAGAGGGAGAAGCTGGTACTGAGGTGCCGGAATTTCTCGGGAGGCCAATAGGAAGAGAGCTTCGAGAGAAGCGCCTTATGCCTGACCCGATCGAAGGCCTTCACTATGTTCAAGTCTCTCCCTTGGCCTCGATCGCCTGTGCCTACTGGTGTGTTAGAAAGACGAGACGAGACAGCAGCTGAGTAACCCTAGCGAAAACCATATTGTTGGTCATTGAATAGCTGGTGATCATCTAAGTGCTGGAATTAAGGAATCCATAATCTTAAAGAATAAGGTAGTTATGGCTATAGGCCTTTAGTTGGACGTTTCAGAGCGGTCACCTTTTTTAGGAATCGGGTGCACAAACGATACCCTCCAGGAGTTCGGGACGACGCCTTGGGAGTAGCGTTGGATGCGTTACAACACATACCAACTCCGAAGCTCCTATCTTCAACTCGATGGGAGAGAGTCCATCAGGCCCACTCTACTGGCTGGTTGCACGGGCATTGATTTTTGGGTCAACCGGATTTCCGGCATACAGCTCTAGCACCGTGGTATTTTCGGGGGTACGTTTCTCCTTTCATCCAAAGTGGAGTTGGATGCAAAGAGTTCACCTAGGAGATCGGATTTCTCCTTGGCTTACCTACGAATTATCTCCGTTCTGCAGGGGATTGGCTCCAGAAATTCCACTGGACAGCCTTGGCAAGAGACCAGAATGCACGAGTTCCAGAAGGTTGTATTACCACTCACTCACCAATCCGGCTAATGTCCTCCGATTTCGACCTTGCAATAGCTCTTTTAACGGACCTAGAGGTAAAGTTGTATTGTTTTTTTAGCGTGCTGGTATTTACATCGCCTACCGTCGCTGCATTTTCCCAAGCTTGGTATCGTTCTGGCTGTCGAACCAGGGCCTGGATCTGCCACCGATGGGAATTAATGAAGAAAAAACAAATTGTTTCATTCTCTGGTGCACTACATCAGTGACAGAATCAGCAACGACCCATCCCGGTCCGCTGACCTATGGTGCCATTTTAAGTGTTTAATGTTGAGCTCAGTGACTGTAAGGTGAGGCTGATTTCGAAACCAAATTAATGTATTGTGCCGGGATGCAGGTCCATATTATTTTGCTTTCGAATAGTTTTACATAGTCATTTGGTAAAAATGAATGACAGTTAAAGTCAACATAAATCTCATCAAATTTTATTTTGCGTAGCCGTAGGAAAATAGATATAAAATCACAATAACTACTACCGCCATTTAATAGTGCAAACAGAAACTCTACTCTGTCTGATGTTGTTTTATGCAATAACGACAACAATGAGGTATTTATTTGAAGAAGAAAGAATGCATTAATTATTTCATCCAGAATACTTAGCAACTCCAAAAAACGCTTTGGTAAACTTTTGTATGCATTGGTATTGCATCTCTCTCTGCTCTTTTCACTGATTTGCTATTTTAAAAGTCCTTTTCAGTACCAGCCAATCAGTGCAGAGAGGAGAGAGAGGTGGGAGAGACCAAAACAATATTCTTTCTCTGTTTAACAGCTGTACGCTACCACTTACAGAGAAATATGTAGTTCGCTCTCTCTAATACATTATCTCTATGCATACCCTTCGACTTGGTTATGACAGTTTTACACAGACTAAAATTAAATACTGATTTCAAAATTGCCATTGAAAAATAGGCACTGCAAATTAGTGCGAAACCTATTTCATATAATAGGGAACGAATATCACACACTTATATTATGTAGTAAAAAATCCTAAGGAGAGGCCTATGTACAGTAGCAGACTATTAAAGGCTGTTGATGTGATATTATGTAGTATAAATATATTTTTGGGAATTCAGTCACAAAATTCTAATTTTCTTAACTTTGATAAATACTTTAGAAGTTAGTTAGAATAGTAACTAAAATGCTGCTGCTAAAAGAATAGTAAAAGAAAAATAATACGTTTCAAATGCCCTTGATAGCTATTTCCGGTCATGCGTAGTTACCGCGCTTGCAAATTCTTCCCCTTCGCTCTTCACCCCGCAGTTGTCACTCGTCGAAGTCATACTCTTTGGTCGAATTATCAAAAAATATTGAAATGGCTGCAAGAATTATCAGAAAAATTGTAAGTGTGTAGTTTACGTAATATGATTCGTTAATCCCTTTCGCATGTGATTACAAGTCGCTGAGGCTTCAGTGGCTTTCTACGACTTAACTTAGTTAGTCCAAAAATAGACTAACTATAGTTATGTCGAAGAATTACATAAAAGTGGTATTAGAACCTTTTCGTGAGAGTAAAGTGCTAGGTTCATTACTGAGATGGTTCGACCCGGCTTCTGGTAATTGTTGTAAGGGGAACCAGGAAAGGGGAAATGAGGTTAAGCATTTTTTATTAATACTTTTATTTGTAGTTTTTTGAGGTTACCTGTTTTTATTTTCTTGGTTGTGTTAGGTCCCATCGAGCCGGACTGGCTCAGCACAGTACAGTTCAGGGGTGAGAAAGGTTACCCTAATCCCGGGCCATGGCATTGGTCCCGAGATCACAGTAGCCGTGCAGAAAATTTTCGAGGCAGCCAAAGTGCCAATTGCATGGGATGAAGTGGACGTAACAGCTGTTAGAGTGAGTGTAATTTTTATATTCATTGGTAAACAAATAATCTAACATACATAATTATGTTTTTTTGTTATTACAATTTTTTACCATAGATAAGCAAAATGTTTATTATGTAAAGTAATTGTGATGTATACAGTCCTAAAGACTTTACTAATTAATGCATAAAAAGAAATAGTACCATTTATCAAACAACACAGAAAATAAAAAAAAATATCATGCTTTATTTTTATGAAAGTCTTCAGAATGCTTATTATATTATATAATAAAAATATATATTTATACCTAGCTCTTACTTTAGACTCAAAATATACATGGGTTATTATTATATATTAACCAAGATAATTTATAGTTATTGATATGATATTAAACAATTGTCACGCAACCTCTTACCAAATAGCTTAGGGCCATTGTATATTTCAAAATATATGTCAAACATAAGGTTTAAGATATGTATATATGTTTCCTGAATAGACATAATGGTCCTTTTTTCAAGGTTTTTTAAACATTCATATTGTTAATTAGCAAACTATTTGTTACAAAATATATGCCTAGTAATTTATTATTATTTGTTTGATCATGATTTTATTTGGTTCACATCATTCATAAGCTGGTTAAATTAACAATACCAATTAACTGTCAAAAATTAAAATATAAAAATACAGATCATTATACAACAACCGAATGGCATAGTGGCGTGTCTAATGGACTGCTATTCCAAAGGTTCGCAGGTTCGATTGCCGCTTAAGTCAAACATTTGTGTGCATAATTTGTTGTTAATTGTTGTTTTAGGGTCCGGATGGCAAATTCGGTATTCCACAGAAAGCCATTGACTCCGTAAATGCAAACAAAATCGGTCTTAAGGGTCCTCTAATGACTCCTGTCGGCAAAGGATATCGGTCATTGAACTTGGCCCTACGTAAAGAGTTTGACCTGTACGCTAATGTCAGACCTTGCAAGAGCTTAGAGGGGTATGTATTTCTTATAATTTTATATATAGTAGAAATTGAAACAGTGCCTTTAATTTATTAAAAATACTTGTGTTATGGTTGTTGCTTTTTCCTACTACTAGACCATTTAAAAAGACTTGTTTTTTTTTACTTATCTTTTTAAAAGATAACTTCCATGTTAGGTGTATATCCTGTGTCGCAGGGACTTTACAAACATACATTAAACGGACACAAAGAACACACAAAACTCAGAACTAAAATCTGAACATGTGGGGATGGAACCCACATCACTCAGCGTAGTAGTCAGCAGCATGGCAACCAGTTAAGCCACTACGCGATCTGTGCGGTAATTTGACCAAACTATTATCTCGAGCCGTCATTCTATAAATTTTTGTACCTTGACAGATTGTGCACTTCTGCATATAAACATAAAGCATGCCAAATATGACTCCATGTACCATATTTGTTTATAAAGGGGTACAAAAAATCATGTAAGTTACTAAGTTACTGTAGTTCATGTTTACTAAGTTACTGTGGTTTTGAGTGTTTCCACTGCCTACTCAAAAGTCCTGCTGGCGGTAGTGTTGCTCTTCTGGTTGTTGATACACTCGCAGTTTTCTTTAATGTTTATTGTTTACGGTTTAAAAAAAACACACTGTGGTTTGTTACAGTGTTTCTTTCCAGAGTGAGTCTTAAGCAATGCCAGCGCCTTCTAGCTTTAAGGTCTGACATGTATAAATATCTAAAAAGATTTACCTACAGAAATAAATATCATTCATCACCTGTAGGTGTAGGCACTGCTTTGCAAAATTTCTATATCTTTCTATCGAAAACTTAAATAATTTTAACATTAGTCATATTAGGATAGGATTTTCCCCATTCAGATATTTCTGAAATACAAGGTAAACAGGCTATTTTTTTATTAACGGTGACATCAGAATGCATAGCAATAAAACGTGGGCATATTTATTTAAACCCAATGTAATTGACAATATTTTATGTTGTCACATTTCATTCAAAACTCTCTAGAACTTATTCAGATATGCAAATCGAAGTGAATTGTTAAGGTGGACATATAAAATTCCTTGCCCCGACTGATTGATACATCAATGAATCAATTGACGACCGAATGGCGTAGTGCGACCTTTGGAAGAGCAGTCCGTTACACAAAGTAACGGACTGCTCTTCCAAAGGTCGCGGGTTCGATTCCCGCTCAAGTCAAACATTTGTGTTCATGAACATTTAATGTTTGATTTGGTCTGGGTGTTTATATAATAAGTATGTATTTACAAAAACAAAGTATATCTGTATTTATATCAGTTGTCTAGTACTCATAGTACAAGCTCTGCGTAGTTTGGGACTAGATGGCGTTGTTGTGTGAATGTGGTACAATATTATTATTTTTTTTTTTAATGCATCGCTGGGGCTACAAACTTGAAATTTTAGCAGCTGATGTTTTTTATGTTGTAAGCATCCACCAGGATTTTTGGCAATTTCAGCCTTAAGGGTTTAAAATAAGTGATAAAAAGTTCTATGGAAGTTTGTCATTTTCAAAGTATGCGTAATGGTTAAAGCGGTCGCCACGTCGCTTCCTACTACGCCGAGTGTTGTGGGCTCGATCCCCACATGGGACGACACTGCGTGATCCACAAGCTGTCGTTCTGCGTCTGGTTGTTCTTGGTGTACGTTTCATGTATGTTTGTAAAGTTCCCCGCGTCATAGGATATATTCCTAGTGCGGGAGTTGTCTATTAAATAATAATAATAATAATAAAAAATTATTTTCAGAATTTCTTTTCCATATTTTGTTAACTAATAATTTGCTTACGTACTAATAAATAAAAAATAAAGTTAGAAACAAGAAATGACAAATATTTACGTGAGCAAAACCACGGGCAACAGCTAGTGATAGATAACATTTAAAGTAGCCTTTATTGCCAATTTGTGCATTGGAACGAAGATCGTATATATCATAATTGTCTCAAACAAGTGATTCGTGTACAAAGCAGTTCAGTGCCAATTCTTTGAGTAATTTTTGCATGTGATGTAATTTATCACAAAATTCAGGCTACTGTAATATTGTTTTTTTTTTTCTGAGAAAGTAACGCTAATACCTGATAATTCAGTACATAAAAAGATTATATAACCAAATTTTTAAATTAATATTTTGTAATCTTCTAATATATAAAATTCTCGTGTCACGGTATGCGTGGTTGAACTCCTCCGAAACGGCTCGACCGATTTTCGTGAAATTTTGTGTGCATATCGGGTAGGGCAGAGAATCGGCCAACATCTATTTTTCATACCCCTAATTTTTTTTCAAATAATGTATATGGCAAAACAACGTTTGCCGCAGCAGTGGACTATCAATCGCTGTTTATTGGCATTAAAATCTTACTTGGAAAACGTATACAACGGTAACCACTTACCATTAGATACACTTATGTAAATCTGTTCTATTCACTACCATCCATATGATTATTACGAGTCGAATGATCGTCACACGATTACTTTTATCTAGAAACATCCTTGACTAGGTTATTTCACTTCTTGAATGCGTGTATTAACCTAAATATAACAAAATATTCTTTCGTAAACGTAACATTAATACAATAATATGTTTTTTAATTTAATTTTCTTCCAAGTGTTTGAAAAGAGTCTTCTGTAGACTAGACTTTTTGCATCTCGTCGCAATGTACGAGTATTTATTTTGTTTTTTACATTATTCTGTAAAATTTGATATTTTGATGTAATGTCAAGCGGTCTGCAGCCAATCAGTGTTATTTTTTGCTCCATAACAGTGACGTGGACTTATCTGCGTACCATATTTTATATTACCAAACGTCGTTTTCTGACACTTTTATAAACCAAATGGGATTCTTATACCAGAGGTTCATGAAGCTGAAGCTAGCCGACGGAGCTAGCCGACGGACATAGCCTGCGTAGTATATGGCACGCCCCTCAAATTGAGTTCTTTTTTAAATGAACAAAGGAAGCAAACAGTCATTTTCCTGCATCAAATTACTATACAATGAACCAGGGCCTTTTAAGATTAGAAAAATATATTTCAACAATCATATTAAATGAATAAACGCTGTTTATTAGCGAAAATTCGAGTTTTTCGATGGTAAATTTGTCCTAACTTTTTTCACAAAAATAGGATTGCTTTCTAATTTTGTATAGTTCATGCCTACGTATCGTACAATAATACTAAATAGGTTTTACGTTGGCAGAAAAGTTTTATTATTTATTATTAAATGAACAATCAGACACGACTTACGATAAATTGAACGATTCGACGAAAAATCTGATATAACTCTGTTCACAACAATAGGATTGCTTTCAAATTTTGTAAAGTTAATGCCTAAGTATCATACAATAATACTAAATTACTTTCACGTTGGCAGAAAAGTTATAATTTTTATTATTAAATGAACAATCAGACATGACTTACGATAAATTGACCGATTCGACGAAAAACCTGATGTAACTCTGATTACAACAATAGGATTGCTTCTTAATTTTTTATAGTTTATCCCTAAGAGGTGTACAATAATACTAAATAGGTCTTACCTTGGCAGAAAACATGAAATTAACACAATTAATGAGTAAACGTACGTAACTAACAAAAAATACTGAATTTCGATCAAAAACCTGATGTAACTCTGTTTACAACAATAGGATTGCTTCCTAATTTTGTATAGTTTATCCCTAAGAGTCGTACAATAATACTAAATAGGTTTTACGTTGGCAGAAAAGTTATCATTTTTATTATTAAATGAACAATCAGACACGACTTACGATAAGTTGAACGATTCGACGAAAAACCTGATGTAACTCTGATTACAACAATAGGATTGCTTCTTAATTTTTTATAGTTTATCCCTAAGAGGTGTACAATAATACTAAATAGGTCTTACCTTGGCAGAAAACATGAAATTAACACAATTAATGAGTAAACGTACGTAACTAACAAAAAATACTGAATTTCGATCAAAAACCAGCTGTAACTCGATTCACAAAAATAGGATTGCTTTCAAATTTTGTATAGTTAATGCCTAAGTATCATACAATAACACTAAATTACTTTCATGTTGGCAGAAAAGTTATCATTTTTATTATTAAATGAACAATCAGACACGACTTACGATAAATTGAACGATTCGACGAAAAATCTGATATAACTCTGTTCACAACAATAGGATTGCTTTCAAATTTTGTATAGTTTATGCCTACGTATTGTACAATAATACTAAATAGGTTTTACGTTGGCAGAAAAGTTTAATTATTTATTATTAAATGAACAATCAGACACGACTTACGATAAATTGAACGATTCGACGAATAATCTGATATAACTCTGTTCACAACAATAGGATTGCTTTCAAATTTTGTATAGTTAATGCCTAAGTATCATACAATAATACTAAATTACTTTCACGTTGGCAGAAAAGTTATAATTTTTATTATTAAATGAACAATCAGACACGACTTACGATAAATTGAACGATTCGACGAAAAATCTGATATAACTCTGTTCACAACAATAGGATTGCTTTCAAATTTTGTATAGTTTATGCCTAAGTATCATACAACAATACTAAATTACTTTCACGTTGGCAGAAAAGTTATAATTTTTATTATTAAATTAACAATCAGACACGACTTACGATAAATTGAACGATTCGACGAAAAATCTGATATAACTCTGTTCACAACAATAGGATTGCTTCCTAATTTTGTATAGTTTATCCCTAAGAGTCGTACAATAATACTAAATAGGTTTTACGTTGGCAGAAAAGTTATCATTTTTATTATTAAATGAACAATCAGACACGACTTACGATAAGTTGAACGATTCGACGAAAAATCTGATATAACTCTGTTCACAACAATAGGATTGCTTTCAAATTTTGTATAGTTAATGCCTAAGTATCATACAATAATACTAAATTACTTTCACGTTGGCAGAAAAGTTATCATTTTTATTATTAAATGAACAATCAGACATGACTTACGATAAATTGACCGATTCGACGAAAAATCTGATGTAACTCTGTTCACAACAATAGGATTGCTTCCAAATTTTGTATAGTTAATGCCTAAGTATCATACAGTAATACCAAATTACTTTTACGTTGGCAGAAAAGTTATAATTTTTATTATTAAATGAACAATCAGACATGACTTACGATAAATTGACCGATTCGACGAAAAACCTGATGTAACTCTGTTTACAACAATAGGATTGCTTCCTAATTTTGTATAGTTTATCCCTAAGAGTCGTACAATAATACTAAATAGGTTTTACGTTGGCAGAAAAGTTATCATTTTTATTATTAAATGAACAATCAGACACGACTTACGATAAGTTGAACGATTCGACGAAAAACCTGATGTAACTCTGATTACAACAATAGGATTGCTTCTTAATTTTTTATAGTTTATCCCTAAGAGGTGTACAATAATACTAAATAGGTCTTACCTTGGCAGAAAACATGAAATTAACACAATTAATGAGTAAACGTACGTAACTAACAAAAAATACTGAATTTCGATCAAAAACCAGCTGTAACTCGATTCACAAAAATAGGATTGCTTTCAAATTTTGTATAGTTAATGCATAAGTATCATACAATAACACTAAATTACTTTCATGTTGGCAGAAAAGTTATCATTTTTATTATTAAATGAACAATCAGACACGACTTACGATAAATTGAACGATTCGACGAAAAATCTGATATAACTCTGTTCACAACAATAGGATTGCTTTCAAATTTTGTATAGTTAATGCCTAAGTATCATACAACAATACTAAATTACTTTCACGTTGGCAGAAAAGTTATAATTTTTATTATTAAATTAACAATCAGACACGACTTACGATAAATTGAACGATTCGACGAAAAATCTGATATAACTCTGTTCACAACAATAGGATTGCTTTCAAATTTTGTATAGTTTATGCCTACGCATCGTACAATAATACTAAATAGGTTTTACGTTGGCAGAAAAGTTTTATTATTTATTATTAAATGAACAATCAGACACGACTTACGATAAATTGAACGATTCGACGAATAATCTGATATAACTCTGATCACAACAATAGGATTGCTTTCAAATTTTGTATAGTTTATGCCTACGTATCGTACAATAATACTAAATAGGTTTTACGTTGGCAGAAAAGTTTTATTATTTATTATTAAATGAACAATCAGACACGACTTACGATAAATTGAACGATTCGACGAATAATCTGATATAACTCTGTTCACAACAATAGGATTGCTTTCAAATTTTGTATAGTTTATGCCTAAGTATCATACAACAATACTAAATTACTTTCACGTTGGCAGAAAAGTTATAATTTTTATTATTAAATTAACAATCAGACACGACTTACGATAAATTGAACGATTCGACGAAAAATCTGATATAACTCTGTTCACAACAATAGGATTGCTTCCTAATTTTGTATAGTTTATCCCTAAGAGTCGTACAATAATACTAAATAGGTTTTACGTTGGCAGAAAAGTTATCATTTTTATTATTAAATGAACAATCAGACACGACTTACGATAAGTTGAACGATTCGACGAAAAATCTGATATAACTCTGTTCACAACAATAGGATTGCTTTCAAATTTTGTATAGTTAATGCCTAAGTATCATACAATAATACTAAATTACTTTCACGTTGGCAGAAAAGTTATCATTTTTATTATTAAATGAACAATCAGACATGACTTACGATAAATTGACCGATTCGACGAAAAATCTGATGTAACTCTGTTCACAACAATAGGATTGCTTCCAAATTTTGTATAGTTAATGCCTAAGTATCATACAGTAATACCAAATTACTTTTACGTTGGCAGAAAAGTTATAATTTTTATTATTAAATGAACAATCAGACATGACTTACGATAAATTGACCGATTCGACGAAAAACCTGATGTAACTCTGTTTACAACAATAGGATTGCTTCCTAATTTTGTATAGTTTATGCCTAAGTATCATACAACAATACTAAATTACTTTCACGTTGGCAGAAAAGTTATAATTTTTATTATTAAATTAACAATCAGACACGACTTACGATAAATTGAACGATTCGACGAAAAATCTGATATAACTCTGTTCACAACAATAGGATTGCTTTCAAATTTTGTATAGTTTATGCCTACGCATCGTACAATAATACTAAATAGGTTTTACGTTGGCAGAAAAGTTTTATTATTTATTATTAAATGAACAATCAGACACGACTTACGATAAATTGAACGATTCGACGAATAATCTGATATAACTCTGATCACAACAATAGGATTGCTTTCAAATTTTGTATAGTTTATGCCTACGTATCGTACAATAATACTAAATAGGTTTTACGTTGGCAGAAAAGTTTTATTATTTATTATTAAATGAACAATCAGACACGACTTACGATAAATTGAACGATTCGACGAATAATCTGATATAACTCTGTTCACAACAATAGGATTGCTTTCAAATTTTGTATAGTTTATGCCTACGTATCGTACAATAATACTAAATAGGTTTTACGTTGGCAGAAAAGTTTTATTATTTATTATTAAATGAACAATCAGACACGACTTACGATAAATTGAACGATTCGACGAATAATCTGATATAACTCTGTTCACAACAATAGGATTGCTTTCAAATTTTGTATAGTTTATGCCTACGTATCGTACAATAATACTAAATAGGTTTTACGTTGGCAGAAAAGTTTTATTATTTATTATTAAATGAACAATCAGACACGACTTACGATAAATTGAACGATTCGACGAATAATCTGATATAACTCTGTTCACAACAATAGGATTGCTTTCAAATTTTGTATAGTTTATGCCTAAGTATCATACAACAATACTAAATTACTTTCACGTTGGCAGAAAAGTTATAATTTTTATTATTAAATTAACAATCAGACACGACTTACGATAAATTGAACGATTCGACGAAAAATCTGATATAACTCTGTTCACAACAATAGGATTGCTTTCAAATTTTGTATAGTTTATGCCTACGCATCGTACAATAATACTAAATAGGTTTTACGTTGGCAGAAAAGTTTTATTATTTATTATTAAATGAACAATCAGACACGACTTACGATAAATTGAACGATTCGACGAATAATCTGATATAACTCTGATCACAACAATAGGATTGCTTTCAAATTTTGTATAGTTTATGCCTACGTATCGTACAATAATACTAAATAGGTTTTACGTTGGCAGAAAAGTTTTATTATTTATTATTAAATGAACAATCAGACACGACTTACGATAAATTGAACGATTCGACGAATAATCTGATATAACTCTGTTCACAACAATAGGATTGCTTTCAAATTTTGTATAGTTTATGCCTAAGTATCATACAACAATACTAAATTACTTTCACGTTGGCAGAAAAGTTATAATTTTTATTATTAAATTAACAATCAGACACGACTTACGATAAATTGAACGATTCGACGAAAAATCTGATATAACTCTGTTCACAACAATAGGATTGCTTCCTAATTTTGTATAGTTTATCCCTAAGAGTCGTACAATAATACTAAATAGGTTTTACGTTGGCAGAAAAGTTATCATTTTTATTATTAAATGAACAATCAGACACGACTTACGATAAGTTGAACGATTCGACGAAAAATCTGATATAACTCTGTTCACAACAATAGGATTGCTTTCAAATTTTGTATAGTTAATGCCTAAGTATCATACAATAATACTAAATTACTTTCACGTTGGCAGAAAAGTTATCATTTTTATTATTAAATGAACAATCAGACATGACTTACGATAAATTGACCGATTCGACGAAAAATCTGATGTAACTCTGTTCACAACAATAGGATTGCTTTCAAATTTTGTATAGTTTATGCCTACGTATCGTACAATAATACTAAATAGGTTTTACGTTGGCAGAAAAGTTTTATTATTTATTATTAAATGAACAATCAGACACGACTTACGATAAATTGAACGATTCGACGAATAATCTGATATAACTCTGTTCACAACAATAGGATTGCTTTCAAATTTTGTATAGTTTATGCCTAAGTATCATACAACAATACTAAATTACTTTCACGTTGGCAGAAAAGTTATAATTTTTATTATTAAATTAACAATCAGACACGACTTACGATAAATTGAACGATTCGACGAAAAATCTGATATAACTCTGTTCACAACAATAGGATTGCTTTCAAATTTTGTATAGTTTATGCCTACGCATCGTACAATAATACTAAATAGGTTTTACGTTGGCAGAAAAGTTTTATTATTTATTATTAAATGAACAATCAGACACGACTTACGATAAATTGAACGATTCGACGAATAATCTGATATAACTCTGATCACAACAATAGGATTGCTTTCAAATTTTGTATAGTTTATGCCTACGTATCGTACAATAATACTAAATAGGTTTTACGTTGGCAGAAAAGTTTTATTATTTATTATTAAATGAACAATCAGACACGACTTACGATAAATTGAACGATTCGACGAATAATCTGATATAACTCTGTTCACAACAATAGGATTGCTTTCAAATTTTGTATAGTTTATGCCTAAGTATCATACAACAATACTAAATTACTTTCACGTTGGCAGAAAAGTTATAATTTTTATTATTAAATTAACAATCAGACACGACTTACGATAAATTGAACGATTCGACGAAAAATCTGATATAACTCTGTTCACAACAATAGGATTGCTTCCTAATTTTGTATAGTTTATCCCTAAGAGTCGTACAATAATACTAAATAGGTTTTACGTTGGCAGAAAAGTTATCATTTTTATTATTAAATGAACAATCAGACACGACTTACGATAAGTTGAACGATTCGACGAAAAATCTGATATAACTCTGTTCACAACAATAGGATTGCTTTCAAATTTTGTATAGTTAATGCCTAAGTATCATACAATAATACTAAATTACTTTCACGTTGGCAGAAAAGTTATCATTTTTATTATTAAATGAACAATCAGACATGACTTACGATAAATTGACCGATTCGACGAAAAATCTGATGTAACTCTGTTCACAACAATAGGATTGCTTCCAAATTTTGTATAGTTAATGCCTAAGTATCATACAGTAATACCAAATTACTTTTACGTTGGCAGAAAAGTTATAATTTTTATTATTAAATGAACAATCAGACATGACTTACGATAAATTGACCGATTCGACGAAAAACCTGATGTAACTCTGTTTACAACAATAGGATTGCTTCCTAATTTTGTATAGTTTATCCCTAAGAGTCGTACAATAATACTAAATAGGTTTTACGTTGGCAGAAAAGTTATCATTTTTATTATTAAATGAACAATCAGACACGACTTACGATAAGTTGAACGATTCGACGAAAAACCTGATGTAACTCTGATTACAACAATAGGATTGCTTCTTAATTTTTTATAGTTTATCCCTAAGAGGTGTACAATAATACTAAATAGGTCTTACCTTGGCAGAAAACATGAAATTAACACAATTAATGAGTAAACGTACGTAACTAACAAAAAATACTGAATTTCGATCAAAAACCAGCTGTAACTCGATTCACAAAAATAGGATTGCTTTCAAATTTTGTATAGTTAATGCCTAAGTATCATACAATAACACTAAATTACTTTCATGTTGGCAGAAAAGTTATCATTTTTATTATTAAATGAACAATCAGACACGACTTACGATAAATTGAACGATTCGACGAAAAATCTGATATAACTCTGTTCACAACAATAGGATTGCTTTCAAATTTTGTATAGTTAATGCCTAAGTATCATACAATAATACTAAATTACTTTCACGTTGGCAGAAAAGTTATAATTTTTATTATTAAATGAACAATCAGACACGACTTACGATAAATTGAACGATTCGACGAAAAATCTGATATAACTCTGTTCACAACAATAGGATTGCTTTCAAATTTTGTATAGTTTATCCCTAAGAGGCGTACAATAATACTAAATAGGTTTTACGTTGGCAGAAAAGTTATCATTTTTATTATTAAATGAACAATCAGACACGACTTACGATAAGTTGAACGATTCGACGAAAAATCTGATATAACTCTGTTCACAACAATAGGATTGCTTTCAAATTTTGTATAGTTAATGCCTAAGTATCATACAATAATACTAAATTACTTTCACGTTGGCAGAAAAGTTATCATTTTTATTATTAAATGAACAATCAGACATGACTTACGATAAATTGACCGATTCGACGAAAAATCTGATGTAACTCTGTTCACAACAATAGGATTGCTTCCAAATTTTGTATAGTTAATGCCTAAGTATCATACAGTAATACCAAATTACTTTTACGTTGGCAGAAAAGTTATAATTTTTATTATTAAATGAACAATCAGACATGACTTACGATAAATTGACCGATTCGACGAAAAACCTGATGTAACTCTGATTACAACAATAGGATTGCTTCCTAATTTTTTATAGTTTATCCCTAAGAGGCGTACAATAATACTAAATAGGTTTTACGTTGGCAGAAAAGTTATAATTTTTATTATTAAATGAACAATCAGACATGACTTACGATAAATTGACCGATTCGACGAAAAATCTGATATAACTCTGTTCACAACAATAGGATTGCTTCCTAATTTTGTAGTTTATCCCTAAGAGTCGTACAATAATACTAAATAGGTTTTACGTTGGCAGAAAAGTTATCATTTTTATTATTAAATGAACAATCAGACACGCCTTACGATAAATTGAACGATTCGACGAAAAATCTGATATAACTCTGTTCACAACAATAGGATTGCTTTCAAATTTTGTATAGTTTATGCCTACGTATCGTACAATAATACTAAATAGGTTTTACGTTGGCAGAAAAGTTTTATTATTTATTATTAAATGAACAATCAGACACGACTTACGATAAGTTGAACGATTCGACGAAAAATCTGATATAACTCTGTTCACAACAATAGGATTGCTTTCAAAGTTTGTATAGTTAATGCCTAAGTATCATACAATAATACTAAATTACTTTCACGTTGGCAGAAAAGTTATCATTTTTATTATTAAATGAACAATCAGACATGACTTACGATAAATTGACCGATTCGACGAAAAATCTGATGTAACTCTGTTCACAACAATAGGATTGCTTCCAAATTTTGTATAGTTAATGCCTAAGTATCATACAGTAATACCAAATTACTTTTACGTTGGCAGAAAAGTTATAATTTTTATTATTAAATGAACAATCAGACATGACTTACGATAAATTGACCGATTCGACGAAAAACCTGATGTAACTCTGTTTACAACAATAGGATTGCTTCCTAATTTTGTATAGTTTATGCCTACGTATCGTACAATAATACTAAATAGGTTTTACGTTGGCAGAAAAGTTTTATTATGTATTATTAAATGAACAATCAGACACGACTTACGATAAATTGAACGATTCGACGAATAATCTGATATAACTCTGTTCACAACAATAGGATTGCTTTCAAATTTTGTATAGTTAATGCCTAAGTATCATACAATAATACTAAATTACTTTTACGTTGGCAGAAAAGTTATAATTTTTAGTAATAAATGAATTTGAGGGGCGTGCCATATACTACGCAGGCTATGTCCGTCGGCTAACTCCGTCGGCTAGCTTCAGCTTCATCAGAGGTTCAGTCAAACAGAGATCAACGCAAATCTACATTTGAATGCATCTCTGTTTTTATTTTGACTTCCGAAGACCCCGTTAGTAGTTAGAGAAAAATGCATAACATATTCGAACAGGTGTTTTTCTATTCTATGCATTAAAAAACACGCTGTACCGTGATAATAGCCCTTTTTAACCGACTTCAAAAAAAGGAGGAGGTTCTCAATTCGACTATTTTTTTTTTATGTTTGTTACCTCAGAACTTTTGACTAGGTGAACCGATTTTGATGATTCTTTTTTTATTTGAGCTGGTGCTTCCCGTGTGATCCCATTTCAATTTGGTTTAGTTCTGATAATGGCATCCATGAGAAAACCATATAAGTCTTAAATTTGCATTTAGTATGTTCGCGACAAATAGACGAATAACTCAATATCACGCAAACCGGTTTCGATAACTCTTTTTTTTTGGAATGGATGTACTTTAAGGGTACTTTGATGAGAGTTTGGTTAGATTCTGATCATGGGATCACGACAAAGTAACAGAACTCTTCAATTCTTAGGAGCAAATTAACGATACTCGGCTGAATCTTTTATAGGCTATCCGGATATTTGAGTCACCTACAGTAACGTCGTTATGGTCAAGTAATTGTCGTCATCAACAGCCTTTAATAAGCTACTGCTGGACATAGGCCTCTCCTTAGAAAAGAGGCCTACTATACCACGCTGGCCAGATGCGTTGGTATAGCATTTATTTCAAGTTTTCCTTCTCTTTGCAGTGCTGTTGTCCTGCATATTATGCTCCCTCAGTCGACTCTTACGACACCCATGGGATTAAAAGGGGTGGTGACAATCTGTATTCTTAATCCGTCACCACAGGGACAGTAACGGAAGTAATTGTCGTAGTCGAATATAATGATCTCTCTTTTGAAATTGTTCTCGAGGTAGATTGCCTCTGTTGAGATTGGCGTTTCGTTGACTTCCTTTGTTTCATTCAAACGGCGCTGTCACATTTGAGCAGCACGCTTATTAGGTCTACCCATATTTAGACAAATTAGTAAGTGTACTTCAGATTCATTCAAAATCAAAAAATAATGTTATTCTACTTCTTACCTACATTACTCACAGGACAAGACACATACACCTAAGACATGCATGCAAAAACATTTGTCAGAAGTTACCTTGATGTATTTGCAGTAGAAATACAGCAGTTGTTGACAACTGTTATGATTAAACTTGTTTATTTGACCCCATGTTTATGTTATCTTCCATGTTGTCATTCCGGTGTCACAATATTTGAACCATCCCCAATTATAAATGCACTAGCTGACCCGGCAGACTTCGTACTGCCTCAATTGATAAATAAAAGACCTAAACTTTTGTATAAAATAAACAAACAAAAGGAATCCTTTTTTTATGAAAACAATTAAAAAATGCTCGGAATTAAAAAAAAAATCGAGCATTTTCATATTTATTCGCCTTTTAAACCTTCTCTGGACTTTCACAAATAATTCAAGACCAAAATTAGCCAAATCGGTCCAGCCGTTCTTGAGTTTTAGCGAGACTAACGAACAGCAATTCATTTTTATATATATAGAGATTGACACTAAGAAAATAACTGTTTTGTATATCATTCGTAATGCTCTGACATTTAGGTCAAAATCTACAGATATTGATTCGATAGCTAGTTTAGACGAAACAAACCGTTATCATTGCGGTGATCAATTTCCGTAGAACACTTGATTACAACGATATATAATTTATTACTAAGTGGTGTAGTACGGTACGCGACTGCAGTACAAGAGGCCTCGGTTTCGATTCCCGGATCGGGCACAATTTTACAGGGTTTTTCTGTGAGGATAAATAGCGTAAGTTACTCCTTATATAGACAGCTACTCGTTAGTAAAATTTTATCAAAATCGGTCAAGCCGTTTTGAAGATTACCCGGAACAAACAGGCAGACAGACAAATATTTAAACTGGTTTAAACTGGTAGCTATAGGTATCGTGCAAATAACCGTGCAAGCATGAAAAAGACCTATTATATTGATGTTACAGACACTTCAATTTTATTTATTTGTATAGATTGTGAAACTTAGAACATTCCTCGTATACTTACATTATCCTAGACGCCTATTTTACACGCTTTTTATTAGCTTCACCTGTATGTTTGTTTGTAACCGACTCCTTTGGCCGTGATTTTGACTTTAAACGGCCAGAATTCGTTCAAACTTTGTAAATATATCGAGGACCGATGACAATACACTAATTTAAATCGAGGACTGATGACAATACACTAATTTAAAATAAAAATAAATAATATTAAAATATTAATAATAATAATAGTTTTAAAAAACTAAATTCCACGCTTTTTATAGAAAACCAAACTAGGAAATAGAAAAACAAGCGTAGTCTTACATATTAGTTGCGTAGGCGCCATGTTTGCATTTCTATCAAAAGAAGTGCTATAGATGCTGTCAATATCATGTGTATCTGTCAATATTTGTATGCTAATTGGTTTGACACACGCTACACATTTACGTGTGAACTTAGGTCATATGGCTACACAATAGATTGCGGAGGTTGAGATTATTTGAACGGTGTCAAAAACAATGATCTGTAATAATAATTTAATTGATAATAATTGAAATCCTTTTTTTTAAATTTTGTTTTTTTAATGTCGAAAGTATTGATAATTTTTTAATGTTATAAAACAGAGATAATCTCTGTGTTTTATAACATTAAAAAATGATTAAATTCAGTATTAAAGAAGCTGACGCACTACACATTACACTACACTAGACTAGCTGTATCGTTCGCGTGGAATGTGAAAAGCGCCGCCATTCGTGGGTTCGATTCCCGAACCGGGAAAAAAATTTAAAGGGTTTTTCTGAGAAGAAAATAGCCTAAGTTACGCCTTATACAGACAGCTACCAGTTAGTAAAATATTATTAAAATTGGAACAAACAGACAGACAAGAAATATTTTAACTGATTTTTAGGCATAGGTGCTAATAACCGTGTAAGCATGGAAAAATCTATCATTTTGACATTACAAACAGACACTTCAATTTTATTTATTTCTATAGATGTTCCTGATGATATTATTTAACAATAGGAGAAATATTATAATCTTTTGCCCACGGCTGAGTGTACCTATGTCGGTTATTGCGGTAATATGTTATTCCTCAAGAATCAAACTATTTCCATACCCATATGGACTCCTTATACAAAGTGCCACCCAAAGAAAACTTCTTTCCTCTAGAGACTGCTGTCGCACCTTGCACACAGTCATTTATATCGTTAAAGTTAATAATTTATTGTCAAATATATATATATACACTACCTGACCCGCGCAACTTCGTCTGCGTCTCTCAATAGTAATAAATTTTCTCCGTTTTTGAAACATTCTTCATTGGTGCTCCGCTCCTATTAGTCTTAGCGTGATGATATATAGCCTATAGCCTTCCTCGATAAATGGGCTATCTAACACTGAAAGAATTTTGCAAATCGGACCAGTAGTTCCTGAGATTAGGGCGTTCAAACAAACAAACAAACAAACAAACTCTTCAGCTTTATAATATTAGTATAGATGTACATTAATTCTACAATACTAAATTAATCGACTCGAATTTGACTGCACCCCGTTGCGTGTTTAAGCGGTCGCCACGCCGCTGAGTGTTGTGGCTTCGATCCCCACATGGGACACCACTTTGGGTGAACTACAAATTGTTGTTCTGAGTCTGGTTGTTCTTTGTGTCCGTTTCATATATGTTTGTAATGTCCCCCGCTACAAAGGATATATATTTGTCTTTCTAAAATTAAAAAGTAATTAATGGGAATCCCCTTTTACTCTTTCAGCTACATAACTGGTAAAATACCTATATATATTTATAGAAAACCGTTCTAGACACTACGATTTATCTTTGTTTTGTAGCGTTTAGTAAACATGTTTATAGAAATCGTACTATCTTTGTTCGCGACTTTGATGCTAAAATAGACTTTGCCAATGAATTGAAAAGTGAATTCCGCAAATTTTAATAAAACATTTCGTATTTAGTACATTTGTGTGCGTCTAGACATGACACAATTTAAATTAGGTAACAACAAAACTGATACTTCGATAACTGCTACAAACTGGCTCCATATATATGGATTATATAAGCTGGATTATATAATCATTAATATATATTATATTATTAATATAGTAATTGATATTTTATATCTGTTATTCACCACTTATTTGATACACTCCAATCTGTGAGATTACATGTATTCTTATCATTATTCTCGTAGTAATAATTAAGTAGGTAATGTGTAATTAAATTTGCAGTAGTATTTTGTCATATTACTTTACAATCGACGCGATAACGAGAATTTATGGACTATCTATTTTCTAGAAAGCCTTCTTAATATTATGTTTTCTATCTATCTTTGTCTTGCTGCACATCTCTTATGTTTGTCCGCGTCTTCGTAATGTAGCCTTTGCGAATCAATTCAGGTACTTTACAGAAACTGTACTTTTGGAACGAAGTTCCTTATCGCGCGTTGTGAAAGGGGGCTAGACGGAAAAAAATCTCACGAAAAGTTGTAACGACACTTTTTATGTCACTTGTCAGTCATTCAGCGCCATCTATCGAATAGATAGGAAATCATTACTTTTCATCTCAGTAAAATTAAAATTTATGTTCTTAGGTTGAGCAAAAAATATTGTATTCGACATCATTTCTCAAGGAGATTTTACCAATGTATAAATTGTTTTAATTAGAAACCAACTGAAAAATATGATGGCGTTGTAATGAAAATCGTGTAGAATCAGTTTTACTCGATCGTCACAACTTCGTTCCTATCGGGTGTCCCACGACACCCGGCTTTTTTTTTCTACAGACAGAAATACGGTACCTTATAAGGTACGCACTAGGCCGTCTTGAGTCTCTAGTGCGTTGTCACCTATTGCCCAAGGATTAGGGGGTTTGGGCTCCGTTAACCTCACAAAAAGCATTGAAACAATTGCTAAACATCAGTTTCCTGTGAGGCCGTGGTTACACCCTGGTCTTGCTGGCCACTACCCGGAAGCCAAAGAAAGTACTTAAAAATTTTGTACTAACCCGTACAAATTCGTTGCTTGTAAATACACAACATATCATCATCATCCTCAACAGCCTATAATAGTCCACTGTTGGACATAGGCCTGTCTTTAGAAAGAAGGTTTTGGCCTACTATACCACGATAACATATTACACCAGTCAATAAATATAATATGTCAAATCTAGTGATCCCTCACCCTGATTGAAAAGTTTTAATCTAATCAAGTTTACAAACAGCTGTCGATGTTGTTTTCATGATACATTGTTGTTCGATTGAATCACGTACGAGAGATAAGTGATTGATAAAAAAGTCTGATATTCCTTTATAACTGATATAAATTACTTATATAAGGATATTACGCGTGCGTAGATAGTTTACGTTAATCCTACTTTTTTTTTATCTTTTTTATTTAGGGGCTTGTAGTCACACATAACACCATGTCAGCCCCATCGTACCCTAAACTTACAATGTACTAATCTTTAAATTTAACTTAAGTATATAGAATATACTGCTATTAATAATACAGGGATATAAACTACAGTTCAAATAATTTGTGGAGGAACGGGTGTCATGTCCCTCCAACACAAAGGGAGGATCCTCCGACCAGGCGAGGTGATCATGCCTGGCGGGCCACGGCCCAACGGTTGATGTTGATATTGTATATATGCTAATCGGCGAGGGAATTCTTCATATCGCGATACAGGATTAGCAATTCTTATTTTAGTAGTTACTCCGTAGTTCGGTGTGTCTACATTAGATGGCGCTGTAGTATGTTTCTGTTTCTTTGTATGTGGGAGTCGCCACAAATTTATAAACTAACAACGCCGCTTCTGACAGAGGCTTTGACAATATACTTTGAAACACACCAACATCTATAATATTAATTTTTAGCCTATTTACCAGAGCCTCTCTCTCAGCCCTAGTTTTGACACACTCCATCAATAGTCCTACTTGTAAAAATATCTGACAAGATTTACTTACAGAAATAAATATAATTACATACCACATCACATCAACAGCCTTTAATAGTCCACTGTTGCACATAGGCCTATTCTTAGAAGGGAGGTTTTGGCCTACTATACCACGCTGGCCAGACGGGTTGGTATAGGGTTTGTGTCAAGTTTTTCTTCTCTTTGCAGTGCTGGTTGTTCTGCGTTAGCTCTCTTAGTCGCCTCTTACAACACCCACGGGATCAATAGGGGTGGTGTCACTCCGTATTCTTAATCCGTCACCACACTGACAATATCTTATATATAAAATTCTCGTGTCACAATGTTCGTTCCCGTACTCCTCCGAAACGGCTTGACCGATTCTCATGAAATTTTGTGTGCACATCGGGTAGGTCTGAGAATCGGCCAACATCTATTTTTCAAACCCCTAAATGGTAAGGGTGACCCATCCCTATTTTTTTTTTGTTTTGCAATACAACGTTTGCCGGGTCAGCTAGTATTTATATAATAATATAATTTATCATTTAGTATTCAGAAATGCCCATATGTATTTTCTTTCTCCAAGGCTTTTCCCAAACTAAGTCGAGGTCCTCTTTAAGTCTTCTACGGCTGAATTTCGATTTCTTACGCAGAGCGAATGCCATCACACCTCCACAACCCAAGTACTAGGCGATATCGAAGTTCTGTAGAAAGACAATTGTCGGACTTTTTAGGGCTCCAACTATCCGTAACGATTGCCACAAATGTTCGTATGGCAAACGGGACCGACGAGGCACGAAAGGGTCTCAAATGTGTTAAGAATGGTCACCCATCCATAGACTGACCTGGCTATGATTGCTTAACTTTGCAACGTGTTAACCTACTCGGTTACCACATAGCCACGAGCCCCTTAAAAACACCGATATACTTATATTGGTATTTATATACGTATATGTATCTGGTACGTCCGTGTGGTGACAGATTAAGAATACAGAGTGTCACCACCCCTATTCATCCCGTGGGTGTCGTAAGAGGCGACTAAGGAAGCAAACTACGCAGGACAACAGCACTGCAGAGAGAAGGAAAACTTGAAACAAACCCTATACCAACCCGTCTGGCCAGCGTGGTATAGTAGGCCAAAACCTCCTTCCTAAGGAGAGGCATATGTCCAGCAGTGGACTAGTAAAGGCTGTTGATGATGATGATGATGTATCTAAGAAATAAAATATTCAAGTGAGTAGAACTAAGAAAAGCACGCTTTAAATCTGAACTGAAATAAAATTGGTGATAGCGAGAGGCGATGCCAGTCATCGCCCAATGTGCTGGGCTCATCAGAACGAACCGTCTGCATGACCTCAAACGCGAGGTTTTTAGAAGTAGCCACCCAAAAGTTCCACTATCTATTCGTCTTCAGATAATTTCCAATAGTACAAAGTATATCACAAATGGGCTGTAGCTCGACTAGAGTGATACCATAAGTTTAAGTACCCATACATTTTCACTTTACGGTACCCATACACTTTACCGTGGGAGAGCCATGCTTCGGCACGAATGAGCCGGCTCGACCGAAGTGATACCACACACAGAAAACCGATGTTAAGCAATTCTTTCGTTGCCTTTCACTGAGTGAGTGAGGTTACCGGAGCCCAAATCCGCTGACTCGAGCGGGAGGGACTCCAAGGGCAGCAACGCACTTGTGACCTTCATAACGAGTCCTTAATAACGGACATACTAGCACACATCAAAACAATGTTGTGATATATTTAATAGTGCCATTGTATGTACCTGTGAATTGCAAAAGAGTGGCCATGAGTTTGTTTGCCCTTTCTTCTCATAAGGCTCAACCCCTTGGAAACGGGCGGTTGTAGATCGGCACAGGCATATCATAGATTTTGTATGGGTTTGATTTTTGTTAAATTTATTTGGTTACTATTTGACAAAACAGAGATTGTTGCTTTTGTGTGTTGATCTATGACTTTAGAGTCTACATGGAAGACGATATCAAACAATTTAAGAAATTTTATGAAATAAAGAAAGTTTGAGTTTGACTTTTGAGTTACTATCAGGTGACCCGTCTGCTCGTTTGGGGCATACCATAAAATCTTGTATAAGCTGTGTGTGTATGTGTAATAAGCCCCTTTACTGAATTACCTCCTACAGATGGTAGTTATCAATCATCGCAGAACCCCGTCCTACAATAATAAGTATACATATATTGGTCACGTTACTATATCTTTTCAGATAACTATTTATCAACCAATGTCAATAACTCTTGTGACGAATTCAACAATCTCAAGGTTACGATTTTATACTTACTAAAGGCATATACAGTTACTAGTTCTATTATCAGCAAGGCAATCTAATTATCTATTTATTTATTAAATTCTTTATGAGCAAAGTACAAATTAATTGTACAATGGCGGACTTAATGCCACAGGCATTTTCGCCGTACGGAAATGTCTGACTAGTTGCAGTAGAAATAGTTTTTTTTTTGTTTTAAAAAGATAAGATTAATAATTGAGGAGATTGGCAGAAATAATGGGACAGATATACATACATACATGCTGAAATACACATACCTATATTATGACATTATTATATACTTGACTTTCCTCTGAAATGAGTGGCGTCTGAGAGCTATCCTGATTTCGAGAGGTTGAGAATTATATAATCCATTAAATAATTAATCCTATACTCTTCAAGACTAGAGTAGATCGTCTCGGGCCAGCCGTCTTTTTTTTTGTGGAAACACCACAAACTCATGGCTCCTGCATCGCCTGGCGTTCCCAAGAAGCCGGAGATCCGAAGGGATTTTCCATCTCGTCGCCAAAAGAGGACGTTCAATAATTAATAGGTGTTTTCAATAGGCGCATACCATCTTCGGTTTTCCTCGTGACTTTCCATTGCTTGAGTTGGAAGACACATTTCAGTACAAAAAGATTAATTCATATCTGATTGATAGTGTTTAAATAACGAGCAAATAAAAAGTTTATAGTATTATTATAAATGTATTTGTAAACTACTTTCAATTATCTTTAAGTGGTAATTGATATGAAAATAGCTGAATATTATCAATAATATTTTAGTTAATGATTCACTGGATGCGTTATTTCGCGATAACCTATAAATTGTTTAATGTGATTTGATAAATTAAACAGACAATAGTAAACAATTTTATATTTGGCAAACTCGGGCTTATTAAAATATATCGTCAAAATAGAATAGTGTCGGCTCTGACAAGTCTGAAAGTTAAAGGCAGCCATTTCAAATAATTACTCATATTTTTATGACATAACTTTTATAATTCTAAATCTGTGTTTTATTCCAAAAGTCACGGACTTATTGACCCGCCCTCGTATTTTTATGACACAACTTTTATAATTCTAAATATGTAATTATGAAAATTGGCATACAAGTGAAAAATAAAAATATAGAAATATAGGGTTTGTTTTGAAATGCAATAAAAATAACAACTATATATTTTTTTTCTTGAATGTAGTAATAATATTTAGACAATGTAGTATCCAAATATGGTAAAAACGGAAGATCGTTTTTTTTTTAAACTAATATTATTCTACGATCATAACGATATTATCATGGTTTTTAGAAAGAGTCTAAAGAACTCCATCGTGTATCTTGCAAACTTATAAATGGGATAATTACTGTTAGGATAGTTGACTGCACGGATGGCGTAGTGGTTTAAGCGGTCGCCACGCCGCCTTACTTCTACGCTGAGTGTTGTGGGTTAGATCCCCATATGGGACGACAATTTGTGTGATCCACAAATTGTTGTTCTGAGTCTGGTTGTTCTTTGTGTCGGTTTCATGTATGTTTATAAAACTCCACCGCGACACAGGATGTATTCCTAATGCGGGAGTTGTCTATTTAAAAACACAGTACACTGTTTATTTACGGGAATTAGTTTCCGATATTTCGGTACTGGTGCAGGCGTTCATGATTACGTTGCTTACGTTGGAAAACAAACTGCGTATAAAGAAGATAAGCACTATCCCACAATAGCCATATACCATGTTAGATCTATGCTTCGACTCATATGTGGGCATTTAAAGGACGGCAACACATTTCTGTCCTTTAAGTTGCAGGTGTTCATGGGTGGGGTCATTGCTTACCACCAGATAACCTGACTGCTCGTTAGCCCCTTAGTCTATAAAAGGCGATCTCTAAATGAAATTGATATAAGATATGTTTTAAACAATAAATTATACAGGATGTTAGAAAAGTACAGGTACAGCAGAATAATTCGCTATGGATGCATTTTTAGGGACTACGTCAAATACAAAAGTTACAGGAATTTCCTTGGCTATCCATTGGTGACCTTGAAATTGACTTGATTGAGAGTTAAGGGCATTTTAAAAGAGAGGAAGAAATTACACAATCCTGAAGCTCCTGATCACGATAATCAGCAAAATTTCTTAAATTATTGTTTTGTCGTCGGTCCTTGATAAGTGTGCAAAGTTTCAATTTAATTTGACGTTTTGAAGTGGGTCAAAACCACGTTCGAATATTCCGTTACATACATATAGATACATACCTACCAAGCTAATAAAAGCGTGTTGAAAATAATCTATGATTTTGTGTTTCTTTGCAGAATCAAAACACTATACGACAATGTGGATGTGGTGACAATCAGAGAAAACACAGAGGGAGAGTACTCCGGAATTGAACACGAGATTGTCGACGGTGTGGTGCAGTCCATCAAGCTGATCACAGAAGAGGCCAGTAAGAGAGTCGCAGAGTTCGCCTTCCAGTTTGCCAAAGATAATAACAGAAAAAAGGTCACCGCTGTACATAAAGCCAATATTATGTAAGTGTTATGACGCTACCTTCTCATAATAATTGATAGAAAAATTACAAGAATTACAAAAAAGTTCAGGTGTCATCTTTATTTGTAGACTGTGTTGTTTTACAGTTTACAGAAAACTGCGGTTGCAGAACGTATCTGAATTCCACAAATATTTGACAAAACAGATATTGTTGCTATTCTGTATGTTGATCTATGACTTTAGATTCTACATAAACGACGATTTCAAACAATTTTATGAAATAAAGATATTTTGAGTTTATTTACTTTCTGTCGCCTTAATAATTTGACGAGCCTGTTGGTAAAGCTGGAAAACGTGGATCCTATTACTACTCAAGATAAATAGTTATTTGTTAAGTACGATCAATTGTTCTGTGTCTGGGTGTTTTGAATTAATACAGTTAAATGTATGTATTTAGTGTAAGTATGTTCATCGGCTGTGTGTTTACCGTCATACAGGCTCTGCCTAGTTTAGTATCAGACCCATGTGCCAGATGTCTCAAGTTACTTTTATTAATTACCACTGTAATAACCCCTCCGCTATCCGTGTGGTGTCGGATTAAGAATACGGAATGTCACCACCCCTATTCATCCCGTGGGTGTCATAAGAGCCGACTAAGGGAGCAAACTACAAAACAACAGCACTGCACAGAGAAGGAAAACTTGAACCAACCCGTCTGGCCAGCGTGGTATAGTAGGCCAAAACCTCCTTACTAAGGAGAGGCCTATGTCTAACAGTGGCATATTATAGGCTGTTTATGTGATGATGATGTGATGATAACCCCTCCACGCTTTACAGATGCAATGAATTTTATTTATATTTAAAAAAAATGCATTTGTATTAATGCGTGAGGCCTTGCACCCTCAGATCTTTTAGTTATTGTAACCACGGTCTTCTTCCAGGCGAATGTCAGACGGTCTGTTCCTGCGGTGCTGCCGCGAAATGGCGACAAAGTATTCAGAAATCAAGTTCGAGGAGCGATACCTTGACACAGTGTGCCTTAACATGGTCCAGGACCCATCCAAGTTTGACGTGTTGGTATGTTTCATTGATTCATAAATATACGAATATAAAATAAAAACCTTTGCGATTAGTATTTATTATCAAGGTATTCCGCTAATCTTTAACTAATTTATGTATTTATTTACAAAAAAAGTAGATAAGTATTCTATCAGTCAATCTAGTTTTCATAGCTCTGCTTAGTGAAACTAGATGGCGTTGTATTGTGTTGTTGGATGCCCGAAATCTTTTATTATTAAATATAAAAACCTCGGAACCAATTGATGCTTCACTTACACTTGGTAGTAATGTATAACATAGCTGAAAAGTTTTTTTTGTTTGTTTATGTAAACACAGTAATCTCTGCAAGTTACCGCGAGATTTGCATAATTCTGAGGTTAGATGTGATGTTACATAGCCTAGATACGATATGAAGTGACCATAAACAAGGACCAGGTGGAACTAAAGGGGAATGGCAAACGAGGGGACGGATCACCTGATGTTAAGTGATTACCGCCGCCCATGGACTTCTGAGACTCAAATTTCAAGTGCGTTGCCCCATGTAGCCCCCCCCCCCCCCTCCCTCCAGAACTAGGAGGAGAGGGTTCAGGCTTCCTGTAACCACACTCGCTTATTTCACAACGATTATAATGCTTAACAACGGTTTTGTATGAGGCTGTGGTATTCGGTGGTGAGTTCGGTCAAAATGGCCCGTTTGACCCATGTGACTCCCACGTTAAACAAGATTTATTATTATTATTTTTCTATTCCATGTGCCATGATGTTTATATTGTGATTCCAGGTGATGCCGAACTTGTACGGTGACATCATGTCCGACATGTGCTCCGGTCTAGTGGGAGGTCTCGGACTCACACCCTCCGGTAACATCGGCAAAAATGGTGCACTCTTTGAGTCTGTAAGTTGATTTAGCTGTAATTATAATGACTTAATTCGAATTTTGACTCTCAGTGGATCGTGAGTCGCAGTGAGTCGGACTCGTGGAGGTCAGTAACTGAGTGACACGTGCCTCACCAGCAAGTCTTACAAACATACATATATGTAATAGAAGAAATGGTAGAATTTCTTCCAGTTGCGTTATTTTTTTGAGAATTGCAACACTCAAAATACTTGATAATAGTCTATAATGCAGTTAAAGCTTTTTAAAGTTTTCATTTAATCGTAATTCTATTTGTTTCTGAGAAGGACCAGAGCATCCCAACATAAGCGAAACTGTGTTAAATATTTTTCTAAGTTTATAATAATACAGGTTTTTAAGTATGTAATATCAATTGAACTTATTTTAATTATACATTTCAATATAATTACAAACATTAAAAAAAAAGTGTAAAAAAAGACAAATAAAAATAAGAAAAAAAAATCATATATACACATACATCTGAAGGCCTTTTATAACATTTTTGATATCTAGAGTTGATCGGAACTGAATTTTGACCGAACTCTTATTACAAGAATTGGCCTTGAGACGTATATTTTGCATTAAAAAACAATGAACTTATGATGTAAAATAACAATAAGTTTAAAACTGGGTGTTTTAGGAACTGAAAGCTAAATTAAGATGTTAAAATTTCTCCTTAAAATTCGTAGTGTGCCTAAAAGATGTCGACATTACTACGTTGAATGGCGGTGCTAAGAAACTGCGAGAACAAATTTCATCACATTTGTGATATCTAGAGTACATCGGACCTGAATTTTTAACGAATTCTTATTACCAGAATTGACAGGTCAGGGTTCGATTCCCACCCAGGACAAATGTTTGTGTGATTAGCATGATCATTTGTTCTGTCTCTGTCAATTTAATAATACACACAATGTAATACAAGCTGTCTAATTTTATTTTGTTTGATCCCACAAACAAAAAAGAAATTCTTCAGACGTTGATATACCAATTTATTGTTGTTCGAATGTGCAACTGAAAAATATAAAAGAGGATCGACGGACAAGATAAGTTACCTGAAAATTATTGAGTTTCACATACTAACTGGGTTTGGTTAAATTCAATTTTTAATCTGGCAATAACCGCATGAGACTTGATTGTTGCCATAACTAAAAACATTTTAAAATTTTTTGTATTGTGTTTATTAACAAAAACAAAGAAGGTTTTATGTGGGTGATGTTATGGTGTGCTCGGCATACTTACCAGTCTATATTATTGGCATATAGACGTTTATGTATCTTATGTGTTTGTCAGCCATTATTAAATTTAAAAAAAAAATGCATCGCTTGCGAGCATGTCAAAATCTTCATAACAACTAACATGTTTTGTACATACTGTTAAATACGACATTAAATAATTCGTTATTAATATACGTACAATAATTTTACGTGTAATTAACTTTGTAGGGAATAATGTTGAAAGTAAATATAAAATGAAGTAAAAAAAATATTGTTTTCAAGATGTATAAATATTTATAAACTAGATTGTGATAGAATACGTTGAAAACAATAATTACGAAAATTCTTGGGAGTTTTTTTCATGTTTTTCTTATTAGAATGAATAATGAATGAGGGAATAATTTTCAAACGCAATTTTCTGCAGTATTTATTCTACGTTGAGAAAAGGCGAACGATTCGCTTATATTTTTAAATAGTGTTAAAAACCGGGATATTAATTTAAATCTTATAATATCCATCAGCAAAGAGTCTTAGACGACTTGTACATACAACGTAAAAATAAACCTCAACGCCATCTAACGAAGAAATACCGAACTACTATAAACTACTAATCCTGCATCGCGTAATGAAAGTCCTCGCGCCGATTCGTATACGTTGGTAACACCAACAGTAGGGCTCCGGTCCGTCAGACACGATCACCTCGCCAGGTCGGAGTCCCTTTATGTGAAAGGGGCATCTCAGCCGTGCACAACTGGAAGGCCTTTTTTAGTGCATTTGAAACAAATAAAAAATGTATAAATCGATAATCGTTGTTTATAGATTGCGAATATTGTCAATGTTCTCATAGTGTTTTATAAATAGAGCCCTTACAGCCCCACACACAATTATAATAAAATAATTATTTGTCAGAATCATGAAACATTTAATTGTTTACCGTGACGTGTTTTGTCGAGGGAGGTCTGAACATTCAACATCCTGAATACGGAGTTTAATTCATCCCTGTTCTTTTGTCTATAAAACAAATGTATAATATTTGTAAATAATGGCGTGTTTTAGATAATGGATCTCAAGTTGAATTGTTGTATCACAGCTAATGCTGCAAAGCTGAGATAACATGATTTTAATCCAAAGAATAAATGCTTGTGAAGACTAACTAGTCTTTTGTGAGTAGGAGAATACGTTTATAAATCTTATATATAAAATTCTCGTGTCACAATGTTAGTTAACATACTCCTCCGAAACGGCTGGACCGATTTTTATGAAATTTTGTGTGCACGTCGGGTAGGTCTGGGAATTGGCCAAAATCTAATTTTTATACCCCTAAATGACAAAGGTGACCCACCCCTTAATATTTTTTTTTTTTCAATATTTCCTAGACATAATGTATATGGCAAAACAACGTTTGCCGGGTCGGTGTATTTCTGGTAATATAGTGAAAGCAGCTTGTCCGTCGCGTTGTTGCACCGAAGGTCGCTTTAATCCTTCATAATGGTCACTAGGTTCGAAACTAGTCGGGCAACTATAAAACCAGTCGTATATTCTCTAACACAATACATCAATAAACCCCATCACTAGCTTACTAAGAACCACAGCTATCAGCTTCTACTAAGCATCTACTACCATTTTACTAACAACAGCAAAAATAGATAATAAGATCTCTACATTCTCGACTGCACGGATGGCGTAGTGGTTTAAGCGGTCGCCACGCTGCTTCCTACTGCGCCGAGTGTTGTGGGTTCGATCCCCACATGGGACGACACTTTGTGTGATCCACAGATTGTTGTTCTGAGTCTGAGTGTTCTTTGTGTCCGTTTCATGTATGTTTGTAAAGTCCCCCGCGACACAGGATATATTCCTAATGCGGGATTTTCTTTAAAAAAAACCAATCAAATTCCCTGTCTGTCTCTGAAGTCCCAACTGAGATCCATTGTCTAAATTGTATTGATTAATCCAAGATTTTGTAACTAACTTTTTTCTGTTCTTGTGAAATATTATTTAATACCCACTGTGTCTATGTCAGCCTCCAAATAATTCAAACATTTGTAACAATAGCAGCAAAGTATATCCACCTAGCAAATTAGATATCCAAATTTATGCTAAATAAAGTCTTCCTGTAAATAAGTCTATTGGCCAGTAATAATCATTATCATCACATCAACAGCCTTTAACAGTCCACTGCTGGACTTAAGCCTCTTCTTAGAACGGAGGTTTTGTCCTACTATACCACGCTGGCGAGACGGGTTGGTATAGGGTTTGTTTCAAGTTTTCCTTCTCTCAAGTTACAGGCGCAGAGTGGCACACCGTGTGGTTTTAGTCGGTCCGAGTCCGACACACCACCCCGCCGCAAACCCCGGAGGGGTGACGGTCCGAGGGGATTTCTACACGTTAAAAAAAAAAAAAAAAAGGGTTTGTTTCAAGTTTTCCTTCTCTCTGCTGTTGTTCTGCGTAGTTTTTTTTTCTCTCAGTCGGCTCTTACGACACCCACGGAATAAATAGGGGTGGTGACACTCTGTATTCTTAATCCGTCACCACACGGATAAGTAAGGCGAGTAATAATATCAATAAAATCCTTTTAAAAAAAGAGTTGAACCGACTTCAAACAATACTAAACAAAGAGCACTAAAAACCTATCAGTAATCGCGATTGATTTGCTGCAATTTTGTGAGCACCGTTGTCTCCGAAACTCATCATAAGATCTATATGAAATTTAAATGGGACCATTTTGTGTACTAAAACTAATAAAACCCTTTCGAATAATTTTTTTTTTTTTCAAATCCGTCTGTATGTGACGGAGTTAGCCCGAACATTTGATAACCTCATCCTTTTTGAAGTCGGTTAAAAATATTAGCAAAACGAATATATTTGTAAATTTATAACGATTTTTTTAAAAGTCCGTTCGTTAGGGGTATAAAGCTGGAAAGTTTGTCCTTTCTTGTTTTAGTTTCCAAATTGTTGTAAAAACATTAATCAAATTGGAGGTCGACAAAGACTTACTAACCTGTGATTCCCATTTATACGACAATAATCTTAAACCACCTTCGAATTTGTAGGTTCACGGTACAGCGCCCACCATCGCCGGCAAAGATCTGGCGAACCCCACAGCCCTACTGCTCTCCGCTGTGATGATGTTGAGGTATATGAAACTCAATGAGCACGCTGATAAGGTGCAAAACGCCTGTTTCAACGTCCTGCGAGAAGGGAAAGTCCTGACTGGCGATCTGGGTGGTAAAAGCAAGTGTTCGGAGTACACCCAGGAAATCATCAAGAATTTAAAATAAGGTTTGAAGATCACCGATTCTGTCGTTCTTGTAGCTCGAACCAGCGTCTCACAACAATGACATATTATATAAATGCATTTAGTTAATTTGTTAGTGATCATTTTTTTATGACGTGTAACATCTCTTTGAAAAGGGGACGGAAGTGTGTAACAGGAAGCCAGGTGAGCGCGCGCAGATTAATTTCACAAATGAGTGCGCGCCATTTAATTTGACAAATAATTACGCTATTTAATTTGACAAATAAGCACGCCATTTAATTTGACAAATAAGCACGCTATTTAATTAGACAAATAAGCACGCTATTTAATTAGACAAATAAGCACGCTATTTAATTAGACAAATAAGCACGCTATTTAATTAGACAAATAAGCACGCTATTTAATTAGACAAATAAGCACGCCATTTAATTTGACAAATAAGCACGCTATTTAATTTGACAAATAAGCACGCTATTTAATTTACGCGCGTTGTGAGAGTAGTCCTTCAGAAAGGTAGATTGGATGTTAGATGTTACACGTCATATGCGTCTATTGTAAAGCTCGTTTTTTGTGTCATTTATTTATTTGTAAAATATATGGTCATTATGAATAATGAAATTACTTATAAATAGTTAGATGGTAAAGATATTCTGTACTAGATAGTTTCACTAATGACATTAAATTATAAAAATGTATTGTTGGTACCTAGCAATTTAATTGTGCGATGCGTAGATAAATAGATGTAATTTTCTTTTAATATTTATTTTAGTTGATGTATCAGTATTTTATTTAATATTTTAGTGAAAATGTGTGGTTAAATATATTAAAAATTAGTTACCAACAAACTCCAAATACAATGGAACCCCTATTTATTTCATAACGATTGAATTTTTATACAATATTATTTTAAAATAATTATCAGAAAATATTTGTTCTTTATTGAATTGTAAAACTATGAATTTCACAGAATAATAAAGTGTTCACATATGTATAAACACATTAAGTTCTATAGAACTCCAACCAGAATAATATAACACAAAGTAACACTATAATACATTTAGTACAAAGATTTTAATACCCTTATCATCGCCATACCAAATTATTTCAATATGACAATAAAATTTAAAACATTCTTTTTTTTTAATATTGCAACCATCTGGTATATTGCCGCCTCTCTTAGCAAAAGTATTTTAAAAAAGCCGTTTAAGTAAAAAGTTGAAATAGTTACAAACAATATACGTTCCTTTTTTAACTGACAAATTAGTAACAACAAGGTTATCCGTTGTGGAATGCACTTTATTGTATGCTATGTATTTTATTATCATGCAGGCTTTTTAAATGAAATTTATGTAATACCAGCTGAGACCCGCGGTATTACCCGCGTTTGTTGTTATAAAAAAGCGGGGCGAAGCTAGTCTAAAAAAAGTAGCCTAAGTTACTCCTTATGTCATCAGCTATCTGCCAGTGAAAGTCATGCCATGTTATTTTGGCATATGTACCGTGTAAACATACATATGCATTTAGTAAAAAGCGGTTATTTTAATATTACAAACAGACACTCCAATTTTATTTTTTTGTATAGATATCTTGCTATACTGAATAAGTTTATTGCATTCCACAATGTTTATTTAGGTTATAACTTCTAGATGTGAGATCAAATCGTCATGGACCCTGTCGAGCACAGCAATAGATGAGAGGCAAAGGGATATTTCAGATTTTTAGAGATATTGCACCTTTTTTTTCCGTGCGGAAATCTCCTCTGATACCACCTATCGGTGGCATGTCGGACACGAACCGACTAAAACCGCACGCCGTCTCGGGTACTAATAGCCGGGGAACCAGGTATACCCTAGAAAGGAAGTCCCTGGTGCCCCGACATACGTCGAGAGATATTGCACTGCAAAGAGAAGGAAAACTACTTTAATTGAACGAAATCGCAACCAATAAATTGAGATATTGCATCTAATTTATTTGTTGCGATTTCGTTCAATTAAAGTCGTTTTTGTCATTCGGTTTTCGCTGATGTAATATATGTATATGACTAGACTAGTTTTTAAATAATTTCTGAGGGGAGTGGCGCCACGTCGGGGCGTGCGGTTCGAGTCCGACATGCCACCTGTAGATGGTATCCGAGGGGATTTCCGCACGGAAAAAAAAGGGGAGTGGCGCCACATGTTGAAACACGGGTCTGACCTAGTTCAGCGGTGGATACTGTTCGTAGTTCTACCGTCCTACAATTTCCTAGTCCGTGCATGTGAATAACAATCTTGTAAACATTTTTCAGGCAATAAAGTTATTAATATTAATAACATTGGTATAGATATATTTTTTTAATGTTGTGAATACATTGAATTTAGTTTCATTTATAATTTTTTCGGGTAATTTACAATATATACATTACTACAACATATGTAATAGGCGTACCGTCTATTTTATGGTGTTTAAAGTACAAAATAGACACTTTTTTGATAATTTTAATCAGAAAAAGTCACTTACATCACATGAAGTCTGCCTGTTTAATACTTACACCCATCTTGGACAGATAAATCAGTATATTTAAATCTAAGTAGTTGTGGAGCGTAAACTACAAGCCTAGGAATGGTTCTTATGGGTGGACAGTGGCCTGGCTAGTTCCAAGCCCTTGATAATTTGTATTTGTGTAAAGAAATGGAGAAAGTGCAGCTGTTATTGAACTCTTGTTCATTATGTGATTTGTTTCTACATCATCAACAGCCTTTACTAGTCCACTGCTGGACATAGACCTCTCCTTAGAAAGGAGGTTTTGGCCTACTATATCACGCTGGCTATGCGGGTTGGTAAAAGGTTTGTGTCAAGTTTTCCTTCTCTTTGCAGTGCTGTTGACGTGCGTAGTTTGCTCCCTTAGTCGGCTTTTACGACACCTACGGGATAAATAGGTGTGGTGACACTCTGTATTCTTAATCCATCACCACGCCGAGACGAGACGTTCTCTATAGACACCTCTGCAACTCAAGAGACACATGGGACTTACCGCCCTTTGAGTTCCTCCTCCTCTCAGAGCTATTTAAATTTTTATAGAAGTTTCCTAAAAAAGGTCAATTGATGGACACTTTTTAACTTGTTTCAAAAAGGATGATTCTCAATTTGACTGTTTTTCTGTGTGGCGCAATATATTTATTTGTAAACCGATTTGGATTCGATTTTAATTAGACTTGCAACGAATATTCGGTTACTATTCGGTATTCGGCATATTCGGCTGCTTCTATTATATTCGGCCGAATACCGAATATCTACATATTATTCGGCCGAATACCGAATACTTAAATAATATATTTTGTCATTGAGAAATAATTGGTAAAATGAAAAATTAAAATCGATTGATTACGACGTATATATTCATATTTTCATTTCTGTTATAATCGTTTAAGTAGTCATTGGTGCGTAACACAGGTACATAATCATCTTCTGAATTGGAAAAATGGAGGATTCTATGTATTTGAATTATTGTGGTAATCAAAATTTAGAAGGGTAAGGTTCTCATTTCTTTTATAATCATTTATTAAGTAGTCATTGGTACATAAAACAGGTACATAATTTAATTCACGTCTGTACAAGTTTTTGGCGCTAAAATCCAGCCGAATACTTTTGCCTAATATTCGGCTATTCGGTCAGGGGCCTCGCCGAATATTCGGTATTCGGTATACTGCCGAATATACTATTCGTTGCAAGTCTAATTTTAATTCAATCGATTGTACCCACTTAAGTTGAAGGAATGGCGCATTGAAGTGAATTATATTTTTTTTAAACTAAATACTGCACGTATGGCGTAGTGGTTTAGTAACCTCGCCACTTTATACTGCGCTGAGTGTTACGGGTCTAATCCCCATATGGGACAACACTTTGTGTGATCCACAAATTGTTGTTCTGAGCCTGGGTGTTCTTTGTGGCCGTTTCATATATGTTTGTAAAGTCCCCCGCGACACAGGATATATTCCTAGTGCGAGAGTTGTCTTTTTTTATAAAAAAAAAAATAACTTAATAACTTATAAACCCTTCTTCTTATCTCTATCCTTCACATATTCGTAAAATGGACAAGAGTTATGATATACGACAGGTGTGCGCTTTCCCTAGTAGTTGTGTAAGTCTGTTGGGTAGTGAGTTCAATTGTAGATCAAATTGCTGATCTAATTATTAGTAAGTTATTGTTATTTATTATACGAAAATTGAGATTAGTTGAATCGCGATGATGGGCTGACTGAGACATTATTTTTCTTTTATAGTGAATTCAAAAATAAAATTCACTGTTCAGGGATCTTTCATATATTACGCAAGAGATACATCAGATAGATAGGTACTCTTTATTGCACACCATGGATAGTAAACATACAATGCAGAATAAAAACATAAAATAAAAAACAGTGGTATAATGGGTCGCAGTCTGCAATCTCTTACAGGCAACCTTTTGGATGGACTATACTGTATAGCAATATGTAGTTTGTGGTGCGCATAATATACATTTACACAAATACATATTCATACACATACATACATTCATATAAATATACATACACATACATACATACATACACGTACATACATATACATACATTACGTACCTATATAACACATAATTCTTACATCAGTTAAGCTATATAATCAGTAACATCTTTTTTACAGTATTTTTTTTTGTATTAAGTAACGACAAAAACGTAATAGTTTTTTTTCTGAAATTATCACAAGATCCAATATTATATTATTAGATGCGCGTACATTACCTGACACCAGGTGTCGTAAGAGTCGAGTGGGAGAACTAGTGTCTCGGTCGCAGTCCATACCTGGTGTTGATTGCCAAAGATGTAATTGGATATTCTATTTATTGACATTAAATCATGGATGTGTCTAGATAGACTGAAAGCGTTGAAAAAAATATAGTGTCCAACAGTTGGCCACTAAATTTATTTCCTTAGATGTGTTGACGCTATCGCTGTTGCGTTGTCTTGGCCTATTTGCTTTAGTTGTTTTGTATTCACTACGACACTATCTAGAAATATAAATGATCTTAATTATTATTATTATTAGTTAGCTTCATTCCGTTGTGTAGAAGGTAGATCTGCTTGAATTCATTCTGTAAGAATATTATTAGAATATAATTATAATGTTGAATTATAAACAAACAGTCCTATTTTGACTACATAAAAGGTATGAATTGTAAACTGTTCAGCAGACAGTCTTTAAAACATTTAATTGCAATTCAAGATATATGTAATAAAAAATACCATTGTTGTAAATTTAGCACTTTTAACTACTTTGTACAGTTGCGCCCCATGAAATAAAATTATGTACACTTTCGACCAAGTTGCGCAGGCCGTGGTCACAATCTCCAACCTGTGACCACGAATAGGTTGCACAAGCCGTAGTCACAGCCTCCAACCTGTAACCACGACCAGGTTGTGCTGGCTGTGGTCACAGCCTCCAACATGTGACCACAACCAGTGCAACCTGGTCGAAGCTTCATGCAATTTGAAAATGTGGTCATAATCGCATTAATCTTGTTTCTTTAAGTACACATAATTATATGAAACCATAAGGTATGAATGTAATCTTTTTAATTTTATTAAACGGAGAATTTTGCTCTTAATTTGTTTGAATAATTTGGCCGAATAATTTGTTAATTATTTTTCAACTTCTTTTTATTTCTATTTCCTTCATAATGTGCATAAAAAATAAATAAATACAAAACAATGTTGTTGCACTGAACTGAATCCCTTTGCTTCTCTCTCTTACAGATATCTGTTTCTATTCTATATAATTACAAAAACACAAAGAATTTAATTTTTGTCCATTTCATTTACATGTTACCATAATTTATTTGTACTAGAGATATGTCAGTTTCCACTAATACACATCTGTGACCACGATGATATGATGATATTGACAGATGTTTATGAGATTTAGTTGGTGTTAATATATATTTCTATAAGTCATTTTGTGTTATGATAGACACCTGGAATATGAGTGATGTACAGTTATATATGTAACCTAATCATATATATAGTTGTCACTATTTCAAATATTAATATATATATATAGTGTTGTGTGTGTGTGTTGATTAGTCAGGGAATGAGTTGTGCAGAAAAGGTTAAGCCCCAAAATTAATAAGGCCTATTATCTGTACACAATAAAATCTATATTTATATTGACATTTTTATACTGAGATATTTATTTTATATGGTCATAATGAAATAAAGATTAATAATGTTGTTTGTATAAAGATTATATAAACAGATATACCAATTATAGCATATTTGTTGATTAGATCTTTTCTGCACAACTCGGTTTGAGTAACATTTAAAATGAGTACCATTCATTTTTAAAACGCTTAAATAACTAGTTAGTTTCAATTTTAGACAGTTAAAGTAATATCTAGTTTTGAATTGTAGTTATTTGTACAAAAATATTATGTTTAAATAAACAATAGAGTTGGCATATTGGTTTATCTGATGATTGTAAGAAGATTCATTTATGTAATTTTGCTTTAATTGGATATGTGCAACTGGTCTTGCAAATACTAGGTAATGCCATAATTTTCTGTCATATAAAAGGGTTACCAAGAGATGCTGTATAGGAATATCAGTACTGACGTAGGCTTACCAACATGAATAGAGTGTGTGCTAGTTTCCCAACTTCTCTGTTAAATGAAGAAGATCTTAACACTCAGAAACTTAAATTAGTGATCTATGTACTGTTCCTAAATGATTTAAAAACAACCTTATCCTTATTAAAATACGATTTCCAATCGAAGACCTTACTTGAACGTATACAATGATTATAATTTCTCTGCATTCTTGTTGAGTGTATTTGAGGTAGGCGTAATATGGTAACATTGTAAAATTTTGCCCGATTCTCAAACGTCAATGTTAAACCGTCCTTGGGAATGAAACGTTTTTCAGATGAGATATAAAAAGAGTGGAGGAAAGTGGTTGATACAGATAGAAAGAGATATCTATGGGGCTGAGTAATATATACACAAGGCAAACGAAATACCTGGCCAGATCTACGTGTGTGTGTGTGTGTGTGTTATTCCCATAAGTATATTTATACAGGATGTAAGGGACAGTGTAACGAATATTGAAATAGTGTACATATTCAGACCATCATTCGAAATTCGAATCGAAATCATTGGCATTTTCCGATGGATGGATTGCATGTCGGAAAATTAAACGTTTTATGCAATTAGATGTCAAACGTTAAGGTCATTCCCCGTAGGTATCGTACAAAAGTAATAACTACATGTTTTGACCGTATTTATTTAACGAAAATCGGTAAAATGTTCATGTTTAGTCATACATTTGCAAATTATTATAATTCAGAATAGCCAGCCTAAATTAGTTTTTAAATTTCACTGGTAATAAATTCATCAAAATTTAAAATAACAGGTACTTCGTACTGTAGTGTAATGTTAATAAAATAATGATGATCCATAAACATTTGTAATCAATACATAAAGGTTTGTTATTAGAGATTAAATCTGTAAAATCCCAGCTCTCATTGTTGTCATTTGACTCCTCACTGTACCTTTTACACTGTACAGTGGTTACCGGTGAAAGCACTGTACAGTGTAGGGGCACGTGAGGAGTTAATCTCCTCATAGTATCATTTACCAGAAGACTAATTCTTGTAATAAAAGTTCTGTCACAATTCTTTTTTTTTCTTTTCTTTTTTAAAAAAGACAACTCCCGCATTAGGAAAATATCCTGTGTCGCGGGGGACTTTACAAACATACATGAAACGGACACAAATAACACCCAGACTTGGAACAACAATTTGTGGATCACACAAAGTGTCGTCCCATGTGGGGTTTGAACCCACAACACTCGGCGCAGTAGGAAGCGGCGTGGCGACCGCTTAAACCACTACGCCATCCGTGCAGTCAATTCGGTTCCGATCAACTCACTACCTCACAACTGTCAAAAAAGGTATTTTCGTAGTAAAGTGTTAAATATCCAACGTTGGCTGTGATGTGATTATATCGTATTGTAACCGAAAGTTGAATCGGTACTCTGCTAGTCTTAGTAATACTTTACCATTTTACTACAAAAATACTGAACTGAACTGAATTTTGACTGCACTTTCATTATGACAATTGGCCAACAGGTATCACTATTAGGTGTCTATGGGGGGCGGTTGACACTTACCATCAGGTGAACCGTCTATTGCTTTGCTACCTATTACATAAAAAACCTTTTCTGGGATTCATATTTATGATATCATTCAGTCACGTGTTCATTCACACAAAACTAGTCTTTCATCTTTGACGACCGGATGGCATAGTGGTTTGTGTAACGGACTGCTACTCCAAAGGTCGCGGGTTCGATTCCCGCTCAAGTCAAACATTTGTGTGCTTAAACATTTAATGTTTGATTTGGTCTGGGTGTATAATATGTATGTATTTACAAAAAAAAAAGTATATATGTATTTATATCAGTTGTCTAGTAGCCATAGTACAAGCTCTGCTTAGTTTGGGACTAGATGGCGTTGTGTGAATGTGGTAGAATATTATTATTATTATTTTTTATATCCTCAAACACACTTGAGTACAATCATATAATCTTTTAAAATACTTTGTTAGTAATTTGCCATTTTCTATAAGTACTCGTAGATAATTTGTGTTACACCAGTGAAATTGTATTATTGTACCAACATGGACTATCGTATTATGTGATCATATTTCATGTCATTCATTATTTAAATAGGTATTTATTAGCAAGTAATAAAGTCGTTCAAAATTAACTGTACGAGTTTTCTTTTCACCTTTTCTACAGGTATGTAAGAATTTTTCTTGTGCGCTTCTGTACTAAGCCGTCCCTTACCTATTGTGGAATACTGCAAGACAGATTGAACATTATCAACGGCAAATTAAACATATACCGCTAGGCTAACAAACAAGATGCGTCTATGTCATGTTTGTCGTTAAGGATCCCTAATAATATTATAAACTAGCTGAGACCCGCGGTGTTAACCGCGTTTGTTGTTATAACCGCGAGCAACGCCGCGGGGCGAAGCTGCTCCTTATGTCATCAGCTATCTGCCAGTGAAAGTCCCATCGAAATCGGTCCAGGCGTTCTAGAGATTACCCGGAACAAACAGACAAACATAGTAAAAAATGTTATTTTGGCATATGTACCGTGTAAACATACATATGCATTTAGTAAAAAGCGGTTATTTTAATATTACAAACAGACACTCCAATTTAATTTATTTGTATAGATGCGAAAGTAATTCTGTCTTACGCTTTCTCGCTAAAAACGCTTCTCTTGAAGCTCCCTTCCTATGGGCTTCCCGAAAAATTATGTAACTGGGATACCAGTTTTCTTGCAGACCCTTACACCAAAAAAAACCAGTGTCACTCCGGGAGTGCCTACAAAAGTGAAAACTTGAACTTATACAGGTTTTTTTTAGTTTTTTTTTTTTCCGATTCGAAAAGTACCTAAAGTCAACTCGCGTGTAAACGGGGCCAATATACGTGGACACTACACATACAGAGGGGTCGGTAACGGTAACATAGTCGCAGTACCACTCCCGGAGTACCACTGTTTTTTTAACGTAGCTATGAACAAAATGATCCACAAAATCCTGAGGAAATCGAAAGTGCCCAAAAGGAACACGTTTTAGAGATAAGATATAGATCTTTTAAGAAAATATGTGAAAATATTTTTAAATTATTATTTTCTAAAATGTGTTTGTATGTGATGTGTAGGTGCATGGTACAGCTCCTGACATCGCCGGCAAGGACTTGGCGAACCCCACCGCCTTACTCTTATCCGCCATTATGATGCTTCGTCACCTGCAGCTCAACGAGCATGCGGATCGTGTGCAGGACGCCTGCTACCAGGTGCTGCGCGAAGGCAAATCGCTGACCGGCGACCTTGGGGGCACCGGCACCTGCAGCGGCTACACTAACGCCATTATCTCCAAACTTAACTAGCTTAATTATCAACAATTCTTAGCCCTCGATTTTTTTAAAGGTGATAATTACACTTATCCAAGATTTGATCAAAGATAACTATTTATTTTATTTATTTTTATTTAAGGCTAAATTGTATTCCCTTTAGTGTATGTCAATGTGTCGTAGATGTCACTGAAGCTTCAAATTTCAAAATTGTGATGTAAAAGTAACGCCAGACATTTGGTCAAATGTTTTTGAGACAAATTGGAGGAGTGGAATGTCACCGCTTTTGCCGAAAATATTGGCACCAGACTGTACGCGGTAGAATACAATCTGGATTGTATATGGGTAAAGAAGCAGACACTACCTGTATTTTAGATAAGTAGTCTATACTTGTTTTACACAGTATTGCTATGCAATTATTGTATTTTTGGTATTTACTGTTGATATCATTGTTACCAAACTTATTATTAGTAAGTATATTTTTATTGTAACAGTGTCGATTTTTACAACTGGATTAAGATTCAAATGACATCATTATATTTTAGACAATTTTAAAGTTTTTGTAATCTCATGTACACGAAGTTCTAACCGTCAAAATACAGAAAACATCGGCATATCGTGTTTTATTTTTACCTTTTTTTTAATAGGATATAAACATAATGAAAAAAGTAAAAGTGCTATTTTCAAGAAACTTGTCGCACACCACTAATCTGTGGATCAAGTATTTTATAATTATTTTGCTGTAAATACTAAAACTGGGACAAAATTAAGACTTGGTATGGGATAAAAAAAATATTTATTTATTTCCATTAAAAAACAAATGCTTAGTACAATTAATAGAATACTATGATATTGTACGTACTTACTTTAGCCGTTCAAATCATCGCGTCACTTCAAGAGCCTTTAATAGGCCACTGCTGGACAATGGACATAGACCTCTCTTTAGAAAGGTTTTGGGGCTACTGTACGTATAGTATACGCTGGGCAGACGGGTTGGCATAGGGTCTGTGTCTATGTTTATCTTCTTTTTGCAGTGCCGTTGTCCTGAAACTGTTTGTCCTGTCCTTAGTCGACTCTTACGACACCCACGGGATGAATCAGATGGAAATAACCACATGGATACAATACTAAAATAGAAACAATACAAATACTATATAGAATATATAACCGATGCTAATTCACTAATATTATTATAGTTACGAAACAAACCGAAACGGTCTAGAGGTTTATCGCTGTCCGCCATCTATGACGCCAGGATGGCTGCTCCTAGGCAAGGTTAAAAGACCAGTGAGACTTCAGAATTGGTGCAATCTTAGTCTTACGTTCAGAATATTAGCGAAACTTCGACTTCACGGATGGCGTAGTGGTTTAAGGGGTCACCACGCCGCTTCATACATACGCTTGGGTTTGATTCCTACATGGGACGACACTTCGAGTGATCCACAAACTGTTATTCTGAGTCTGTTGTAAGTTGTTTAGATTTTCAATTATAAATTGGACTTTATAGTTTGTTGATGACGTTTTAAGATCATTATTAAATTTACACATGTTGATTAAACGTTAAGGTTTTTCAGACACTTTCTATATTTGCACAAGTTACCTATCATAAACAATACTCAAGTACCTACAATTTCACTTGCAAAATTTGAAGTTTTCTCCTGATAACTTTGGGACAAACTAGGGTATATCCCTTTCATCAACAGCCTTTAACAGTCCACTGCTGGACATAGGCCTCTCCTTAGAAAGGAGGTTTTGGTCTACTATACCACGCTGGCAGTCGGGTTGGTATAGGGTTTGTTTCAAATTTTCCTTCTCTTTGCAGTGCTGTTGTCCTGTGCAGTTTGCTCCCTTACTCGTCTCTTACGACACCCACGGGATGACATGGGTGATATTCCGTATTCTTAATCCGTCACCACACGGATAAAATATCCCTTTACATAAAAAATAATTGTCTAAATTGCTCTCTCGTCTCTTTTCCTGATGTCGGTTAAAAAGCTGACTGTGCGAAAAAGCGACACCAAATAAATAATTTTCTTTTTTAACATTTCCTAAGTAGACAAGGTATAAAAAAGGATACAAAATCTTCCGCTACATAATGAATGTTTTTAACCCTTAACTCGACAGAGAAATAAATGTCATAATTTTTTTGTTCTTTGTATATATTTGAGTTTTTATGTAATAAATGGTCACCAGAAAAATATTAAAAAAAATAATGCATAATTGGTTTTAGTGTTATGCCATGTATCTTATTATGCACACTGCCAAGTAGATAAGAATTCATAATTTGGATTGCTTGTGCATTATTAGATACTTTACTTGACTAGTAAAGAAGTGAAAATACTTTATATTTTTAAAGTTTTTTATTTAATATTTCTTTAAACATAAAAATAGTACTCATTTATTGTGATAGTTATAAAAGCAGTTACGATCTTCCATTAAACAGAGTCTAACTTGACATTTAAGGCATATAAATTTGGTTTGACCCTTAACACAAAACTTACATCGTCCTTTTGTTGTAAATGATGGCAAGTGACCTACTTGGTCATAACGTGTATCCATGTGATGGTAAGGGGTCACAAATCTTTTTACATCTGATTTGACATTATTAACAGTTCGGTCCAAAGTAGTGAGACTGTCGGCTATTGCGCATCTGAAATACTTTAGTTTCATGGGTCTCGGACATTTACTCTCTCGTCGATAAATAAGCCATGCGTTGTTGATACAAATATCAAGCATTTGCGAAAATAAAGGTATGTACCATCGATGTGCTCTCATTTCGGTGCGGTAAAGAGCAATTAACATATCCGCAAGGTCTACACCAACCATATAAGCATTGTACTGACGAATTATGTTCGGAGCTGGAACAGGCTCTTTGCGTTTTGTATTTTTATTGTATCTCAATACATGATGAACTGGCTGAGCGTCAACATAAGAACTAGCCATAGTAACACACTTATTGTCAAACCACTTAACAACAGCGACTTTTTTCTCATTTGAAGTAATCTGTGAAAACGCTCCACGGCCTTTTTTTTTCAAAACTTTATCAGTAGGAAGCTTTTTGTCACCACCTCGAAGACGATTTGTTCTCACGGTCCCTAATGAAAATATACCGTATTCATTTCTTAAGTAATGCACTAATTCTATGGATGTAAAAAAAAATATCAAAGTATATCACACTGCATGCAGGCTCCTTGATCGACTTGCATAAAGCTATGACAACTTTCGATCCTAACCCTAGGCTATTTTCTTCCTCATTGAATTTATGATATCTAAACGTGTCTTCTCCTCCATAAACCAAAAAGTCATATACGATTCCCGATACTCCAGCCCGAACAAATATCTTATACCCCCATTTTCTCGGTTTATTTTTTATATACTGCTTTCGAGTACCAGCTCTTGTACCCTTGTAAGGCACCATCATTTCATCGACACTAAATCGGTTCTCCTCTTCAGTTTTCAGACAATTTTGTCGGATGTTCTCTAATAAGGGTCTAATTTTATAATAACGATCACCATCGTCACATAGGCTATCCACAAAATGCACATAACGTCGAATTTGTTCAAATCTTTTCAATATCATAATATCTGCTATTTTGCTATATACTAAGTGCTTTAGACCAATAATCAGTATAGGCCGGTAGACGTACAACACCCATAAGGATATTGATAGCTATAAAGTTCTTTATTTCATCTAAAGTTACACTCAAAGGTGTAGTTCTTAATTGCATATGATATAAATTAGTTTCTTGTACCATTAATTCGAATATGTCCTCCGAAAAAAACAATTTAAAGTATTCTAAAGGTGATTTAGTTTCCAATGGCTTGTTAAATATTCTATCTTCAATTTCGGCAGTATGTTTGAATTTTGCAGTAGTCCACTTAACCTCCAGCTTCTTTTTCTTTACTATAGTTTTTTTAACTACAAATGTTCTTTTCTTGGATCGAGTAGCATTAAAAGGTGAAGGCACTGATGCATGTATGGAGCTATTTCCTATTGAAGAAGATACTGGTGAAGGAGTCGGTGGAATAGTAATATTTTGTGCAATATTTGATAGAGAAGCAGATACACTAGATGGTGATAAACTTACATTCTTCGCAATATTTGAATCTTGAGCTGTTACTAAAACTACCCTGTATTCGTCTTCACTGTCCGATAATAAGTGTAGATTTTCTAGTGATGATGGCAATGAAGGTGGATCTGAACTATCATCACCATCTGCATTAATTCTCGTTATTTCAGTATCAGAAGAATCACTTTTCTCAACATCTGAGCTCGCCCTAGGTTTTGGGACCAACGCTAATATTTTTTGTGTTCGTGTGTTGACCTAAAATGAATAAAGAATTCTTATTGTATAATTCTTTTCTATGGATATTTTAAATTTATATACACATTATTATAAATGTTAAAGTGTTATAAGTTTGACAATGTATCCAAAAATGCACACAGTAATTATAAGGTCTTAACTTAGGAAATTGGCAGTGTGCATTTGTAGATACATAATTATTGAGGGCCATATTTAAGCAGTATAGCGTTATAATTTAATTGAAATTTTCTTCATAGGCAATTCAACATATATTTAATTAAATAAATATCATGTTTTTTTTTCACAAATTAAGTATTAAAATAGTATTTGAAGTAATTTTTACCTTGTACTTCGCAGACCCGCACAAACGTTCCTCCATTTTGCGATCTATTGACTACAAACGTAGCCAAATTTTTAATATTAATGTTTATCTACCCACTATAGTTATTTATTTTCATAGACTAAGTAACACTTGCATTAAAATACACCGACATTATTGTGAAATATTTTTTTTAATAATGTGTGCATAATAAGATACGTTATCGAGTTAAGGGTTAAGGAGGTTTTAGGGATTCTGCTCACTGTGTAGAATTTATTTGTACTGTTAACTTCTCTGATCAGAAGGTAAAATTGATTGATTTATAATAAAACCAAAAATCCTAAAGATCTTGTTTGTATCTGAGTATTAAAATTAAAAGTTAAAAATTAAAGAAAATCAAGTTTTGGCAATGATTCTGTGTCTATGGTCATGAAAGAAACTAAAAAAAAGAATATTACTGTCAAATGTCAAAATAAAATCCGTCAAAGTCGCGTGTAGGCTGTCACATCGTCAAGCAGATGATATCGGAACTTGTCAATCTACACACGTTGTTTATAGTTTTGTAACCTCTTATTAAAACTTTTAATCACAAGCGAAGTTGTGGCAATGGTGAAGCGAGTAAGTACTGTGTATTTTTTCATTTATATTTTTTTTCTTCCCCTAATTTTGAGTTTGTATGTAACTTTTTTTCTTATCAACTCGTGTTATTTGATTACCAATAGTTTTAATGAAAATGCTTAATCACAATATATAACTATTGTAGCCTGCCGATTCGTCTATTTCCGAAGAAGATGGTGAGACTGAAATCACCAATGAGAGTCGTAAACGACCACCAGAAGACCAAAATAAAGATGGAAAGAAACGCCTCAAAACAAAAGGCCTGTACCGCCAGCCGACGGTGAATGAATTAAATAGACTTCAAGAAACCGAAACCTTATTCAATTCAAATCTCTTTCGGCTACAGGTTGAAGAAATTATCAATGAAGTTAAAGTGAAAGAAAAAACTGAGAAGAAATTTGTGCAGTGGTTTACAGAGTTCAAAACATATATATTGTCTATACCTAAAGATAATACAGAGTATGATTTATCTGAACAGACCCTGTTCAAGAAGCTTAAAGCAAAAATACCACTGAATGACCAGTTGAGTAAAACTAAATGCATATTTAAATTTTATAAATTTAATGATGTTCAAATTGTTGGCTCGTACGCACTTGGGTGTTCAATTAATTCCAAATTAAGAGTAGATTTACAGATAACTATCCCATCTGTAACATTCACAAAAAATGATTCAGTTAATTATAAGTATCACAAGAAACGAGCAGCATATTTAGGGTATGTCGCTTCACATTTACTTACATACGAACACATTGAAGACCTACAATATTCTTACACAAACGGGTGTGAAAGTAAACCAGTACTAGACTTTAAACCATCCGGAAAGCTCGGAAAATATTTATCAGTGCGCATTAACTTGGTGTGTGAAAGTGATGCATACAAGTTACACAGATTTAGTCCGGAACGTAATAACCTTAGGGAGGCTTGGTTATTTAATGATAACTCGGAAACGAACACCGAGGTTGGCCCACCAACACCATATTATAATAGCAGTGTACTCTCAGATCTAACAAATTCAGCAAATTTTGACTTTTTACAAGAAATTTTTGATAAAAGTGATAATTTAAAACAAGCAGTTGTGTTATTGAAGATTTGGTTACGTCAAAGAAAGCTGGATGTATCAGGATACATTGTTTGTATGTTTGTTGCATATTTTGTACAAACAAAGAGAGTGAACAACATTATGAGCAGCTATCAAATTGTGAGAAATATTTGGATTGCTCTCAGTAAGTATATGTTATATTTATATATATATTTTATATTATTAGGGAAACAAACAAAAGTTAATGTACAAGTAAACTAAACACAATCCAAAACAGTTTCCACCTATGAATATACAACAGTTTTAAAACTAAAATTTACAAATGAAGGTTTGACAACATTCAGCATCTAGGTGAGAAAAAGAAAACAGTTCAAAAGTAAATATAGAATTTAAAAAAAGCAAAGATTGTATTGTATTGATTTATATCAATTCATTAATTTGGGGTTGATTCCCAGCTTTAAATTAACTTATTTTGCTTGAATCATTAAATGTCTTAAAGAACAGCCTAATTTGTTCTCCATTTAATGTTTTATATCTTAAAAATAGTGTATAATACTAAACATATTGCTGTCATTAATTCAGTTTTATTTCTCTCTTAATAGAAACAACAGATCTTGATAAAAAAGGATTATCACTACACAAGGGCCAAGATCCATGTCCACAAATAGAAGTTTTCCATCAACACTTTCCAGTTGTGTTCATAGACAAGACGGGATACTACAATATTTGTTGGCAGATGAACCGCAGTACTTACAACATGTTGAAAAGAGAATGTGCTCTGGCAATAGATATGTTAGACAACGGGAAAATTAACAGCTTCATACCACTGTTTATGACTCCTGTAAAGCCGTTGATGCAGTTTGATCATATACTAAGGTAAGCTTGACTTTGATTTCTTTATTACGACGGTGCTTTGTTGCATTAAAGAAAATTCGAGAACTATCAGCTTAAATAATCTTTAAATCTTAGCTGCTGTATTACTGAATGTTATTAATTGTTTTGAAACTCTGATTTCTGCCGGTGAGACGAAAAGGGTGCCTTACTGGCTCATTTATGTTGTTTACCATATAGTAACCAAATTATTGTACTACATAGGATGCTAGCACTGTAAAGAGAAGGAAAACTTGAAACAAACCCTATACCAACTTGTCTGGCCAGCCATAGTAGGCCATAACTTCCTTAATAGGTGAGGCCTGTGTCCAGCACAAATATAAATGTAATAATTATTCTTTTCATTTAAAGGTTTAAATCCCTGCAGAAAGTCAAAGAAGCCATACTGTCTAAAAGTCCAAAGGAATCTCAAATCAACTATGGGTTGGACCGTCTAGTTCTCGTTGCTGATATCCTGTACCGGCTGCTAGAGAAAGGCCTTGGCAACAGAGTGGAGGTCATACATCAGGTAGTTGAAGGGGATTTGTCATGGTCGGTTAAGAAGAGTTTAAAGAAAGCCAGAAGTGGGTATGTATTGCTGTAACTGTTCGATTTTTTTTGGTCACATCTCGGAAAATAATCACAAAGGTCTTTATATAATTACATGATGATGATGAAGGAGAAAGGGCCGAATCGACTTGTTTGACACCACAGCCACATAGAACATTGATGTATAGCAATTCTTTCATTGCTTTGCGTTTCAAGGTTTGGAAGAGTGGAGTCTCAAACCTCCTCCCCTCCAAACCTGGTCGGGGCACTAATATGTTGTATATACAGTAATTGGGGGTAGCCAAATGACACAACCGGTATGTACAAGCTTGTATATAATCGTTGACTGACGCAGCAGTCTATCTATATCAGTAGTGTAAACTATATATAAGTACCCTACATGGTTACTCACTAAAATAATATAAGAGTGATAATGCATTTGTATCTCTTGACTAACTTAGGACAGGTAACTCCTCTGCTTATTTTGCCCCCAGAAAATATAATAAGCATGAAATAAGTAAAACATTAAGGACATCTGACACACAACGCCATCTAGTTTCAAACTAAGCAGAGCTTGTACCACGAAAGCTAGATTGACTGATAGTATACTCATATGCTTTTTTTTGTAAATACATGCATATTATACACAAAAAAACACCCAAACTCGAGAAATTCAAACATTTAAGATAATTAGCTGTGAAGGAAATAAGCACTTCATACTGAAGACCCTTAAACATCATAATGGTTTCCTACCTAATGAGTTATTAAAGTGTAATCATTATTATCATAATGTTCATTTTCCACAGTTTGCAAGAAAATATATCTTTCGGATTTGTACTGAACCCCGAGAACTCCATAAATGTTGTGGAAAAAGGACCTCCTGCGAATCTACCCGAGGCTGAACAGTTTAGGTAAGAGTTATACTGACTATCATTCAGTCAACTATCATTGGCACATATATACCGAAAACAGTATCACACAGTGCCTCAATTTAAATGAAATTAGGAAAAGGCCATGAAGGTGATTATAATGGAGGGAGAGTTAATTCAGAGGGCCTCATCATCATCAACAGCCTTTAAAAGTCCACTGCTGGACATAAGCCTCTCCTTAGAATGGAGGTTTGACTATACCACGCTGGCCAGACGGGTTGGTATAGGGTTTGTGTCAAGTTTTCCTTCTCTCTGCAGTGCTGTTGCTCTGCGTAGTTTACTCCATTAAACGGCTCTTACGACACCCACGGGATGAATAGGTTGACACTCTGTATTCTTAATCCGTCACCACGCGGACCAACCGGTATTCAGAGGGCCTAGTGTGATCCGATCGAGTCGATGAGAAATAAACTCACAGACCCTCAATATGTCTATTCATGTAACTCTTAAACGATGCCATATCTTTTTGTAAGGATTGGGTTTGCGTCGGCTGGGGAGTACTGGGTGGGGTTCAAACCTGGTAGGGTTCTTGGATGTCCGCGATTTCGAACGTGTGTTATTAGTATTATCTTAGTCTCTATCTTGTCTTAAAATATCTGGGGCCGTTCAGACGTTCTGACGTACTTGAGTAATAAACATATATCCAAACTTTCGCATTTATAATTGTATTAAGATTAATTGATATACATTTAAATGTTGGGTGTGTATGCAGAGTGTTCTGGGGTGACAAGTCGGAGCTCCGTCGTTTCCAAGATGGCTCCATCACCGAGACGTGCGTGTGGGAGGGGGAGACGCTGACAGAGCGTCGGACTGTTACGAGGCAGATTATTGACTATCTGATGAAGCTCAAGTATGGTATGTATGTTTATCAATTATCAATCAATTCTCAATATTTTATCATACATTTCTGGTATGAAACATCTAATACGGAGGGTCAGACCGGCTATAGGCGTGGCGACGCGTCGCCTCACGCTATATGATAGTAAAGGTAACATACGAGGGTGCGTTTTTAAGTTCGCGGAATGAGTGGGTTGGAGGGGGGTGATTAGGCTCATTAGAATCGTATAAATACCAGGTTTCATTGTTATTAGACAATTAGTCTTTGAGTTATCGTCAACCAAGCAACATAATCGGGAGTGAAAAGTGAAACATGGAAAAAATCGAATATCGTGCCGTTATAAAGTTCCTTACCAAGCAAGGAAAATCAGTTGCGACCATAATGAATGAGATGTCATTGGTTTACGGCGATTCTTGTCCAGGAAAAACCATGGTGTACAAATGGCACAGTTTATTTAAACAAGGAACTGAATCCCTTGAAGACGACCCGAGGCCGGGCTGGAGCATCGAGGTGATCACGCCAGAACTTATCCAAAAAGTCGAAAAAATTGTACTCGATGATCGACTAAAGAAGAAACAACTCGCAGAAATGGTTGGAGTATCTGATACAACAATTTTTAGAATTCTGCACGATCATTTTGGCATGACAAAGTTCAGTGCAAGATGGGTGCCGAGAATGCTCACACTGACGCAAAAACAACAGCGCGTAGAGTGTTCACGTGCATTTTTAGACCTTTGTAATGAAGACAAGGATGCTGTATTGAGTAGAATTGTTACTGGAGACGAATCTTGGGTTCATCATTATGAACCTGAGTCGAAACAAGACTCCATGCAGTGGCATAAAAAGGGCACAGCACCTCCCAAGAAGTTTAAGGTGTCACAGTCAGCTGGGAAACTCATGGCAACGGTCTTTTGGGACTCAGAAGGAATATTATTGATCGATTATAAAGATAAAGGTGTTTCTATAACCGGAGAATACTACGCTTCAATATTACAGCGACTCAAAGAAGCCATTAAAGAGAAAAGACGGGAAAAATTGACAAAAGGTGTGTTGCTTTTGCACGACAACGCGCCCGTCCACAAGAGCCGCGTTGCGTTGGCTGCCCTGCATAAGGTGGGCTTCGATATTTTGAATCACCTACCTTACAGCCCAGACCTGGCCCCCAGCGATTATTACCTGTTTCCAAAAATGAAAAAAGAACTGCGGGGTAAAAAAATTACCAACGATGATGAAGTTTCGGCGTATTTTGAAGACAAAGAGAAAACATTTTTTTATGAGGGTATAAACAAATTAATTGAAAGATCTGAAAAATGTATCTGTCTTGCAGGCGAATATATTGAAAAGGAAAAATAATTTGTTTTTTTTATTTCCACCCCTCATCCCCCATTCCGTGAACATAAAAACGCTCCCTCGTATAATGCGGTGAGCAACTGAATACGCTGTTATTTCTACCGAATAGTTAAGTATTTTTTCAGTCAATCTAGCTTTCATAGTACCAGCTCTGCTTAGTTTAAAACTAGATGGCGTTGTCTGTCAGACCGTCGAAAATATTTTTATTATTGTATTATTATTAATTTGATGAGATGGATCGTTTACGACAGACATAAGTCCGTCGGAGCTGTACCACGTGTGCTCGCAGTGCGACAGCGTGTTGTGGCGCAAGCTGTGGGCGAGCGCGCGCGCGCTCAGCGCCGACGACTGCGCCTTGAGCGCGCTGCGGGCCTTCGACGAGCTGCGGCGGGACCTGCGACAGCTGCAGCAGCTACCGCTCGACGTTAGCGCCGTACTAGGTATGTACAAGCAAACTAAATGTCACCCACCCTTTGAATCCTCCCTGAGGATCAGGGTGAGACGTAATATCACTAGGGTCGAACAGGCCTATTTGTGACAAAGCTTGGCTCTCCCACAGTAAGGGAGAGGAATCTTTTGTTCAACATGTGAATTAAACTTTATATCTTGAAACGTTATTGTGAAGTGTACAATGTAATTACTGAATATCAATATCATTACGACGATCGAATGGCGTAGTGGTTTGTGTAGCGGACTGCTATTCCAAAAGTCGCGGGTTCGATTCCCGCTCAAGTCAAACATTTGTGTACATGAACATTTAATGTTTGATTTGGTCTGGGTGTTTCTATGTGTAATATGTATGTATTTACAAAAAAAAGTATATATGTAAAAAAGTATATAGTACCAGCTCTGCTTAGTTTGGGACTAGATGGCGTTGTGTGAATGTGGTACAATATTATTTATTTATTACTTAAATCTTCACCCGAGCCTTTTTCCCAAACTATGTATGTTAGAGTCGGCTTTAAGTCTACTATGATACGGTTGAAATTCGCTTTGATGCCATCAGACCTCCACAACCCAAGTACTAGGCGATATCGAAGTTCTGTAGAAAAATAATTGTCGCACTTTTTTTCAACTACCCGTAACGATTGCCACAAATATTCGTATGGCAACCGGGACCGACACCTTAACGTGTTAAGAATGGTCACCCATCCTTAGACTGACATGGCTTAGATTGCTTAACTTTGCAATATATTATCCTGCTCAGTTACCACTTGGCCATGAGCCCCAAAGTTAAACGTTAAATTTTATAAAATATAAATCGAACACTTGAAATTCCAAACATAAATAAAAACGAAGTAAATGTTTTTTTTTGTTAATAAAAATAATATTAAACCAGCGTAGTTTGTGACTAGTTTTTTTTTTCTGTGAGTTACAATAACTAATTTCTATTAATTACAGGAGTATCCCCAGTGTTCAGCTACAGCTGTCCCCTCCCCGCCTTGGCCCTCCCCGCCCCGTACAACCCCTGGCAGCGTGGTTCCACGTGCCTGGTGAAAGACATGTCCAGACCTGACGGGGTGGCGACTGTGCCGGAGTACATACCCGTGTGTAAAGCTATTTTAGAGCTAGGTAAGATTGATTACATTTTTTAAAATACATTTTACAAGTTATAATTTTTTAAAGTTATCTCCCATACAAACTTCCGTCCCCTTTTCACCCCCTTAAACGATGATTACTGGACTGAAGACTATCATACGTCCTTTCCCGGAACTCAAACTATCTCTGTACCAAATTTCATCTAAGTTGGTTTACTGGTTTCAGCTTAATTAGGCAACAGATAGACATACAGACACACGGATTTATACTATTGGTATGGATTTGTAGTGTACTCTTATTCTAGTTTAATCTGGCGCTACTTGTATTAAATATTTACTTTCACAGCAAAATTGTTGCCGGTCGCCTTCTCATTGAAAGTAAGGTCTGATCAGACAGCGGATGGGACGGGACGGCGACCGGGTAAAAAACACACATAGCGCTGTCGTCGCACTGTGTTGGTGGCTCAGCTGGTATATTATAACTTCTCACACCACATTGTCGTCCCGCCCGCTGTCTGTTCCTTCCTTAAGTACTCCAAATGTGTATTTATTGGTGTTAAAACAAAGTGTTACTGGTGTTTCATATATGTTCTAACCTTCCAGGCCACAGCGGCAAATGGCCAGGAGATCTACATGCATTCAGGTGTCTCAAAGCTGCATTCCACCTACAGATAGCAGAGCGTCTAAACCTTCAATACTCCCTCCCTACACAAGCGTACCCCACACACATCGACGTGCTCAAAAACGGGCTCGTGTTCCGACTAGAGATAGCACACCCGAAAGAGATTACATTATTAAAGAGAGAAGTAGAAAAGGGAGTTGTGAAGTTCAAAGAGAGTGAAGAGAGTGTGAGATTGCATTTGGAGACCGTGGTAATACCGAGGCTGAGGGGCTCACTGCACGGGTGAGTGTTTAGCACGACCATAATATTATTTTCTATTGACAGCCGTGTCCGTATGACAAAGTGTCACCACCCCCTATTCATCCCGTGGGTGCCGTAAGAGCCGACTAAGGGAGCAAACTACGCAGGACAACAGCACTGCAGAGAGAAGGAAAACTTGACACAAACCCTATACCAACCCGTCTGGCCAGCGTGGTACACTAGACCAAAACCTCTTTTCTAAGGAACGGCCTATGTCCAGCAGTGGACTATTAAATGACGATGATGATTGACAGCCGTATTCAAACTCAAACTCAAACTCAAACTTTCTTTATTTCATAAAATTTTCAAAATTGTTTGAAATCGTCTTCCATGTAGACTCTAAAGTCATAGATCAACACACACAAAAGCAACAATCTCTGTTTTGTCAAATAGTAACCAAATAAATTTAACAAAATCAAACCCATACAAAATCTATGATATGCCTGTGCCGATCTACAACCGCCCGTTTCCAAGGGGTTGAGCCTTATGAGAAGAAAGGGCAAACAAACTCATGGCCACTCTTTTGCAATTCACAAGTAGATACAATGGCACTATTAAATATATCACAACATTGTTTTGATGTGTGCTAGTATGTCCGTTATTATGGACTTAAAGGTGAAAAAACAACGAAGAGAAAACAAGATTAAGAAGAACAAACGAATACAAGAGAAAATGAAGTGAAACATAAAAAATAGAAAAAATAATAAAAAACATACTAGCCACACCACATTTTTACTTAAGAAAGAAATAGCCTGCGCTAATTAATCCCAAGCATTCTTGTCCTCCATGTAATCCACAATCGAGTAGTAGGCCCTCTGGCACAAGCCACGTTTTATTGCGGATTTAAATTTGTTAATACTCAACTCCTGAATATTATTTGGGATTTTATTATAAAATCGGACACATTGACCTCGAAAAGACTTGTTTATCTTTTGGAGCCTAGAGGCGGGTACAACAAATTTATTTTTATTTCTGGTATTTATGGCATGTACATCACTTTTTTTCAAAAAGCTATCTTTATTTTTGTGAACATATATTACATTTTCATAAATATATTGACTTGCCACTGTCATTATATTTATTTCTTTAAATTTCTGCCTCAATGAACAACGATTGCCTAAATTATAAAGTGCTCGAATAGCTCTCTTTTGCAGCACAAAAATAGTTTGAATGTCGGCAGCATTCCCCCACAGCAGAATACCGTACGACATTATGCTATGAAAGTAACTGAAGTAAACAAGTCGTGCTGTATCAACATCAGTCAACTCTCGGATTTTCCTTACAGCGTATGCTGCTGAGCTGAGTCTACTCGACAATTTATCAATATATATTGGCTACATTCTGGTCAATTCGGGTTTTATTTCCTAGGATATACCTGAACAGATCCATTTGAGTCAGAACAACGTGGGAATGCAGTCGGTTCGATTCCGTATCTCTTATGTTACGTTCGTCGGTAGTCGCTTACCATCTGGTGACATCGTCTGGTCGTATGTCCCCAATTATAAAAAAAACCCCTATTCCTCCATATAAGCTCGAACAGATCAGGGACGCATACCAAAGTGGATTTTGTCGGAAAATTTGAAATATAAATATATCTATAATATATCAGTTTATTAAAAGTATATTTCAAACCCCCCACAGGCTGCACCAAAGACATCCGTCATTTGGACCAACAGTCTGTCTGTTCAAACGTTGGTTGTCGAGCCACCTGCTGTCCCCGCCGCACTTCCCCGAATTAGTGGCCGAGCTGATGGTGGCGGCCGTGTTCCTACACCCTGAGCCCACGCAACCGCCCACTAACCCCACCGTTGGGCTAGTCCGAGTGTTGAGTAAATTAGTCGAGTTTAATTGGGCTACAGAAGTGATCGTGCTGGATTTCAATGGTGATATGTCTCGTAAGTACATAAATACCATATGTATATTATGTTTATTTTACTCACATACGCACAACCACACACACACACACAAACACACACAACCACACTGTGTATGTGTGCGTGTTGCCGCTGCATCTATTCTAGAATTATTCATGATTGGCCCGTTGGTTTAGTGGTTAGTGACCCTGACTGCTACGCCAGAGGTCGTAGGTTCGATTCCCACCCAAGACAAATAATTGTGTGATGAGCACGATCATTTGTTCTGTGTCTGGATGTACTTTATCTATAATATGTATGTATTTAGAAACATATAAGTATGTTTATCAATAGTCTTGCTATCATAGTACTAGTTTGGGATCAGACGGCCGTGTGTGAATAAATGTGTAAAATTATTATTATTATATTCAAATACATTCTAATTGCTGCTGAGTAGATTTTTGATTCACCGATATTATTAATGTTTAATAGGAGAGGAGATCACAAAAATGGAGCAGGATTTGTGTTCGAGCGAAGCCCGTCCCGCCGTGTGCATAGCGACGTCGCACGACGGCCCCCTCCCCGCGCTGTGTGGCCGCCCCGCCCCCTCCCCGCACGTGCTCGCCCGAGCCACCCGCCTGGCCACCACCACGCTCAGATACTTAGAGAACGCCATGCTGGCTGACACCAAGGATAATGTGTTGGTAAGTAATATTCATTACCGTCGCCGATCACCCCTTTTCATCCTGTAGGTGTCCTAAGAGCCGACTAAGGGAGCTAAATTTGACTGCACGGATGGCGTAGTGGTTTAAGCGGTCGCCACGCCGCTTCCTACTACGCCGAGTGTTGTGGGTTCAAACCCCACATGGGACGACACTTTGTGTGATCTACAAATTGTTGTTCTGAGTCTGGGTGTTCTTTGTGTCCGTTTCATGTATGTTTGTAAAGTCCCCCGCGACACAGGATTTATTCCTAATGCGGGCGTTGTCTTTTAAAAAAAAAGAAAAAAAAGAAATACGCAGGTCAAAAATACTGCAATTATAAGGAAAACTTGAAACAAACCCTATACCAACCCGTCTGGCCAGCGTGGTATAGTAGGCCAAAACCTTAATCTAAGCAGATGTCTATGTCCAGCAGTGGACTGTTAAAGGCTGTTGATGAAGTGATATTCGTATAGTTTAGTTAATGAAGGTCCCAAATGTAATACAAAATTCCAACATAGTGGTGTCTGTGATTAAATTAATATACCGATTAAATACAAATTAGACACAATTTATTCAAATTAATTACAAAAAAAACAGTAATCCTCAATTAAAAACAATTATCACTATATACACTTTTATATTTTACAGAAAATTAATGAAGTCAAAATCCGACCCCCTCTAGAAACTTCTAGAATATTGTCAAACACTGAAATGTCCATCGCTTCCTTTTCTAATCCATTTCTTTTCTCTTTTTTCTCTTTCTCTCATTCTATTAGTTCTACATATCTCTACTTAAAACAATATTACGATTGTCAACCGATTTCTAACATAACCATATTATTTTTATAAAATACTAATTGTAGTCCACGGTTTCCCCCACATTATGTTCGTACAATTACTTTTCGGCTGCCACAAGGTTCTATATACATGATATTCCTCTATATATATAAAGATATTTAGAACTTTATGAAAACTGTATTACAAATATAGTCAGATGACTACACCAAAAAATTAAAGTCAGAAACATTTCCTGTGTGTAGGGTATCTTCGTTCCGTCGTACTCCGGTTACGACGTGCTGATCCACCTGCAGCCGACCCTGGTCCCGCACCGCGCCGAGCGAGTGGACCAGCTGCCCCGACTCCGCAAGTTGCCCGAAGAACCCGCCGCAGACATCATACCCGTCGTGGAGTTCCATCCCGTCAAGAAATACTTGGACGAGTTGAGAGTAAGAGACTTTTATAACTTACCTAGACCAGGTGTTGGCGACGAGGTTTTTAAGATTGTCCAGACTCGGGGACTAATTTTGGATGGTGTTCACTTACTACACTTGATCAGGATTTCATAGCACTGAGATCGGTGTTATCTGTGTGGTATCGGATTAAGAATACAGAGTGTCACTACCCCTATTCAGCTCTTGGGTGTCGTAAGAGCCGACTTAGTGAGCAAAGTACAAAGGACAACAGCACTGCAAAGAGAAGGAGAACTTGAAACAAACCCTATACGAACCCGTCTGGCCAGCGTGTTATAGTAGGCCAAAACTTCCTTTCTAAGGAGAGATCTATGTCTAGCAGTGGACTAGTAAAGGCTGTTGATGAGATCGGTGTTTTTTTTAAATAATTATAGTTTCGGACATCCAACACACAACGCCATCTAGTTTCGAACTAAGCAGTACTTGTACTGTGAAAGCTAGATTGACTGATAGAATACTTAAATACTTTTTTTTTGTAAATACATACATATTATATAAAGATACAAACATTTGGTCCACTGAACCACCAACTAATCTTAGTACTCAAGTCACTAAGACAAGATATCCACTTTAAAACTTAATTTTGACGCTCAAAAAAAAGAACGCAATGATTTCATACGAAAGTCTGCGGTCAACTGGTCAATGTGAACTTGTGATGTGAACGTGAACTTGACTTTATCATTTTTGGAACCAAATGACCAACGATGCGTCACTATTTTCTTAACGCGAATGGACTGTAGCAATATTTTATTACGAAGACCTACTGCTAAACCATGACAGAGTAGAATGTAACTCTTCCTATGCCCAGAGCAAGCCCACGTCCAGCAACTTATTATAAGTCCCACAATTTTTCTTTTATAGAATTTATTTATAACGTTTCAGAGCGCGTACGGTGAGTTCGCGCTGTTCTTCCACGACATCTACGGGGGGGAGATCATCGCCGTGTTATGGAAACCTGACATACATGATTATAGAGAATTCCAGGTATGTACAATATTTTTCTTTTTACTAAATTTACCAAAACTAGCTTTCGCTTACGTTTTCGCTCGTATCAATGTAGATTTTCATCTTACGCTATCACTCGGGAGCGCTACCTTTTTTCTAAATGTAAGGTTTACCTATTTCCATGTCTTTATTACTTACTAGCTTTTTGGAAAAGCTAGTAAGTAATAAAAAAATAAAAAGTAGCCTATTATACTCGCTTATAATGTAGCTTTCCATTGGTGAAAGAATTTTTAAAATTGGTTTATTGATTTAGGCGTGAAAGCGTAACAAACAAACAAACTCACTTTCACATTTGTAAGTATGGAAGTATGGATATAATAAAGGTATGGAGATATGGATAACATTTAATGCAAAAATTTACAATGATCAGTTGTTTAGCACATAACTGTTGTGTTATTAGTTTTTTATACAATTAAGATGGCAAACAAGCTCTAGGCAACGCTGATTTGAAGTGGTTACGACGAATACTCGAGATTTTTTTTTCACCTTATCATACTTTGGTATAAAAAAATCGATATACAAGTGTACTCTTTTATATTTACCAGTTGACGAACGCGAATGCTTTGAAGCCAGTCACAGTGGACGGTGAGACGAAGTACAAGGTGAACATAGAAGCCATGGTGGAAGACTTCAGGATACTGGGGCAGGGGTTGGTCAAAGATGTAACCGTGCCTTGATAGAAATGTATACAGAGTAATGATAGAAATAAAATATTAAAAAAAGAAATTGTACTCATTTTCAAAAAGGACAGAAAGCAAGAACAAGTTACTTTGGCTTTCTCAGTTCTGCGTCTCTCTAGAGTTTTTTTTTTAAAGACAACTCCCGCATTAGGAATAAATCCTGTGTCGCGGGGGACTTTACAAACATACATGAAACGGACACAAAGAACACCCAGACTCAGAACAACAATTTGTGGATCACACAAAGTGTCGTCCCATGTGGGGTTTGAACCCACAACACTCGGCGCAGTAGGAAGCGGCGTGGTGACCGCTTAAACCACTACGCCATCCGTGCAGTCAAAGTCAATTTTTTTCTATACAACAACATTTTGTTAACAATATAAAAATAAAATATTATCAAAATATTTATTCAGCAACATTTTATTAACAATAAATAATAGTTAAACAAATAATACCTGTACATAACACCTACTTACATAAAGAAGTAATGGAAAATAATTCCCATTGATACTAAAAATATGGAATTACTAATGGATGCTTGGGAATTAGGCGATTCAGTAACTTCTTTGACGAAGTACGGCAGAGTGTCCAGCGGTGCTGGGTAGTTTCTCAGCCAGGTTGGACCTTCAACCGTTCTGTTGTGATCACCTTCCTCGAACCAGGTTCCTGCTGGGAGGTAGATGTCCCGAGAGGTGGCGCCCTCTGTCAGTATCGGAGCTACTAAGATAGTTTCGGCAAGGAGATATTCTGGAAGAAGGCAACAATTGAATTAGCATTATATTGCAAGAAATTTTTGTTGACTGTACTGTGGGTGTAGTGACTGGTAACCCTGACTGCTACGCCAGGGCCCTGCCAAAGTGTACCCTGGACAAATAATTGTGCGATGAACGTGATCATTTATCTATACCGGGGGGGACCCGCGCAACTTCGTCTGCGTCTCTCAATAGTAATAAATTTTCTCCGTTTTAAAACATTCTTCATTGGTGCTCAGCTCCTATTGGTCTTAGCGTGATGATATATAGCCTATAGCCTTCCTCGTTAAATGGGCTATCTAACATTGAAAGAATTTTTCAAATCGGACCAGTAGTTCCTGAGATTAGCGCGTTCAAACAAACAAACAAACAAACTCTTCAGCTTTATAATATTAGTATAGATATGTATGTATTTGGTAATATATAAGTAGGTTTATATCAGTTTTGCAGCAATCAGGCGAAATCGAACATTGTCACTGCTGCAGAGAATGCGAGGTAGTCCCAACCGTCTCCTGCTTGTCATTGCAGACAGACATGACAGTCCTACAATTACTTATATACGCCAATTAGATGTGTACTAACATAGTTATTAAGGTCAATTCAATACTAACAAATTATGGATATTCAAAAATAAAGGGATTATTATTATTATCAGCAGTCTCGTTACCATAGCACAGACTATGCCTAGTTTGAAATCTAGTTTATCTATGGTTTCTCAAATTGTCTAGGGTCTGATACAAATGGTTAGTTATTAATGAGGAGGGTGTTTACCATCCCAAATGACGAGTGCGTCTTCATCAGTGGGGTCTAGCCACCAGAGGGGTGCATTGACTGGTGTTCCATCACTGACAGCTTTCTCCATAGCCTTGATTATGACGTCAGCGTATTCAGCGTGCAGATCCACATACTTGCGGCTTATTTCTACTGTCTGAAATATTATGAAAATAATTTACAAATTGTCTGTTTGTAAAGTTCTTACGCGTTTATCCCAATCATATTTTTGGGTTAAGTAAGATTACATACTTTTTCATTCATGATTAGCTTTTTCAAAGGCAAAACCAACTAGTTAATATATGAATATTACCTCTAAGACGTCTTCGTGTCATTAATGATTATCTATGACAGTTACTATAATTAATACATAGTGGCAACACCAATTGTAGGCAATCTGTTGTTAATTACGCTAGCAAGTGTCAATTTACAAAATGGAAAGATAGCGTTGTTTTTTTTGTATTCTTAGAGCTCATTTTGTAAGTCACTGTTGTATAAGTAACATGTTTGTGTACATGTGTGCCAAAACCAAAGTATAGAGCTAAAAATGCCTTTAATTTAAGTCTTATTTGTTCGCAAAATGAATGCCTCGCAAGAATGGTTCGTTTTATAATTGAAAACTTTATCTCCGATATTACTTAACATGAAATAAAATCACAATCACCTGTTATAAATCATAGGATTGTTAATTATTTAATCACACCTGTAAGTAATAAATGCGATCCCCGGGTCAGACTATATGTTTGTATGATCTGCAAATATTTGGTTCGGAGTTTTCTATGTATAATATGTATGTATTTACAAAAGAAGTATATAAGTATTCTATCAGTCAATCTAGGTTGTATAGTACAAGTTTCGCTTAGTCTGAAACTAGATGGCGTTGTGTGTCAGATGTCCAAAAAAAATAAAAAACATCATGATTGTGATTTAAAGGAAGCAATAAATTCCATCACTAGTAGCTAGGCGTATTAAATGCCTGACTTTACCGACTATAATTTTGGTAGTAATAGGAGAAGCTGTTGCCGTCAACCGGACACCGAACCGGATAACCGGAATTAGATGGAAATTTTAAGAAGAGAAACTTCTCACATATAAAATAAATGTAAGAAGAGTATGTAATAGTTTTATTTTTGTAGAAGAACAATTTACCTCTCTCTACCTTTTACCTGAACCGAGTTGATTTTACTTCACACACCTTTCTATTTATAAAATATTTAACTGTATTACCAAGCTACGATTTTAAAGCAGAATTTTGATGTTTTGATTTCTTCTTTGATCTCACCTGGTTATCGAAATTCCACGGGGCAAAAGAAAACTGCATCACGGGCAAGAACGTATTGGCTTGAACCCATCGGATGAAGAGTTCTTTAGTTGGAAGGTCAGCTTGATCATGGTCCAAGTTGTATCCGTTCCCTCCGATCATGTCAGGCAGAACGAAAGGGTAACCGTTTAGGTTCATCTGGAATGTGGTCGTGATGATGGTGGGGAGGCCGTTGTTAAGTCCCCAAATGGAGTCTCGGTCAACCATTCGAGTGAATATTGGAAGATCTTGGTTCCTGTGAAGCAGAAGGCATTGGGGACTTAGGCCAAACAGAATGATAGCTGAAAACAAAGTATAATTTGATTGGCTTCTTAAACATTGACTTCTTCAGTAGAAGTTAATTTTGTGGTGGAAGATTTAAAATTAACTTTTTTGTTGGATTATATTAACCAAAAATAACCGATATAATATTAAACTCAGTGGTTGCAGGTTTGTAAACTTTCGGAGGAACTTGGCTGTGCTGGTAGGATTAAAAAAGGTACTGCTAATTTTACCTACCCACGCTACTAGTTCATACGAGAATTAAGAACAAAACCCACCACACATTCTTAGTATATCAACCCCAACGATTACGGCCAAACTAATTAATTTCTTCTGTAAAGTTAGCAGAAACATTTGATTTATTGGGCTTTTCTAATATTCAGATCCAAGATCCTCCTAATCAAACCATATACCTCAATATAACTGTTTAAACGTTCAACTTATAGCAAGCTGTTCAAACTGACCTGAAACCAGATCGAACTTCGATCATTTTGCCGAATCTTGCGCAAACCTTGGCGTATTCTTGAACTAGGATGTGGGGCTGGAGTTCGATGTCACCAGTTAAATCGGATATCTGAAATTCAAATATACGTTAAAACTAGCTGGTACCCGCGACTTCTTCGCGTGGAGTTTGAAAAGGGCTGCCTTAGTGGGTTCGATGCCTTAATAGGCAAAATTTTAAAGGGTTTTTTCTGAGAGGAAAAATAGCCTAAGTTATTCCTTATGTAGAGCTTCCTGGTAGTAAAATATTATCGAAATCGGTCCAGCCGTTTAGAAGATTACCCAGAAAAAACAGACAGACAGACAAAACAAATTTCAACTGGTTTTTACGCATCGGTATCGTGCTAATAACCGTGTGAGCATGGAAAAAAACCTCTAATTTTGACATTACAAACAGACACTTCAATTTTATTAATTGGTATATTGAACTATAGTTACTGGATTATCTATAATGATGGCATACTTTGCTTTTATCTCAGATCATTAACAAAAACTCACTGAGACTACCTTTGTACTAATCAAGTATAAGATTAAATAATAATAGTAATAATAAGTAATAATAGGTTTGACCTCTGGTGCAAAGCTAGCTTCTCCTGCGTCAATTTTGATGCTATCAATATCATAGTTCTCCAGAAGTGCAGACACCCGCAGGTACCACCATTCAGCTGCTCGAGGGTTAGTGAAGTCGATGTAGCCTGCCACAGTGCCATTGTTGTTCCACCATGTCGTGTTGGGGCTGCCTGACTCATCCAAAACGAAGAAACTACAATAAAAACGTTTTATAACTGATCTGTTGCTGAGTTACTCTCAACTGCGTTATTTATCTTAATGGGATAAAGTCCATTTCATCCAAAAAAGATTTAGTAACTGAAATGTAGAAATCGTGTCGTAATTATGAGTAGAAACAAAACATGTTTTCTGTCTAAATTCGTTTCTTGCTCCGTTGTAATAAATGTATAAAAAATCGTTTTTTGGTGATGGAAATAATCTATATATATATATAAGAGATTTCCACGTATATAGTCACTCATCACGATATCTCTGGAACCATTAGAGATAAAGATTTGAAATTTGGTAGGAATATTCTTTTCACCGAGTAGAGGTCAGCTAAGAAAGGCTTTTAAGAAATTCAAAAAATAATAATAATAATAATGTAAATAGCAAAACAACGTTTGCAGGGTCAGCTAGTTACTTAATATATAATGGTATGAGTTTTAGTGAAGTGAAATAGTCACTTCGCATTTCCTTGTTTTTATTATTATTGTGTATTCAAATTTCTGATTTCGTTTATATCACATTAAAATGTCGTATACTGACCCACTGTTTAGCGCTTCTGAGTACCAAGGTTCGCAATTTAGATTAATGAAAGGATGCACCCAGATAGTGACTCGATAACCAAGCTCCTTAAGACTTGATACTGTCCCACGGAAATCCGGGAACTTCTCCTGATTCACTGTCAAAGAACCGTAGCAGACCTCCCATTGATCATCAATTTCATATTGAGAATTGTTAAAACCGTTATCAAGAATTTGCTGTGCGAAATCTAGAAGTTTAGTTTCGTCGATATCTCTCGAGTACTGGGCCCATGTTGACCAGATCGGATGTCTCACCATAAGCTCATCAGGTATATCTAAAGGCTTGCCTAAATAATTATCGACTGCATGCTTGTGTGCTGATTTCACGTCTGGGAGAAACCAAATGTCGTAGGCCAATACTATTCTCGTCCTCCTATTTGAGTAAGGGTTTGCTATCTGGGCTCCGAAACAGAGATGGTTGTTGTAAAGATTTTTGTAGTCAACAAATAGAGGGACCTCGGAATGGACGTAGACGTATTCTCCTGCAGAGTTGAGCCAATATCTTTCCATGATGGCTCCGTTGTCTGTTTCTTTGTTATAATTCGCTGAGTAGGTCTGTGCAGCATTCTCAATTGGGTATAGTTGGTCGACCTGCATCGGTCCCGCGTACCAGTGATCAGTACCTTAAAATGAATTTTTGGAAAACCAATTAGAATTAATTTCATTTGCTATTAATTTGTTATATTAGCTTAAAGATTTTATTTCACAATGTACCCAACCAATGATTTATATTTTTAATAAAATCGATACAGTAAAATTACTCTGTCCTTATGGACAAAAATCTGCCTTTTTCATTGCCAATATGACTATAGATTTGACAAAATCGATATAATACCAAATACTCTTTAAAACTGTCACTTTTTGTTTTGTTGCTAAATACCTGTGATAACAGCACGTGCTTAGAAACTTAAACAAGCCGCAAACAATAAATTAGATAACGAAAACATTGTAGTTGATTTTGATCTAGAACATCAATGAATAGAAAGTTATTATGATTCATACAAATAAGATCAACAATATCGTCTAGTCCTTATGCTTTATAAACTTATTTCTGATACGGTGCTGTCCATTTAATGGATACAAACAACATCTAACATAAGGACAGCTTAAATCTTATACAAAAAAGTTTCGATAAAGTATTTTAGTTCTAAGTTTATTCACAAAATCTTTGTAGTTACCCAGGGACCGTAATTAGGTCCTCTACTTTTAAGGTTATTTATAATTAATAAGGACAATGATAAGAAATTAATCCAAAACGTAGAATCCTAAAGAAGAATCGAAAGAAGATGTTTAAATGCTTTAATGGTTTAAAGTATTAGAATTTTTGTCAGTCGTGTAGAAGCTTAGAAAAACAGCAACTACGACACAGGCAAGCATTTCATGCTACCTATTGATTCCTACCAACATTAAAACTTATATCCTTACCAAAATTAATACAGTCTTCAAGTCTTATTCCAGTTTCAGCAAGCCACGTGAACTTGATACCCCTAGCTTCTCTCTCTTCATCGTAAAGTGTATTTACTGTCAGATTCGTTGTGCCATAGCTTATTAAAGTACCACCTTCTATTTCTTCATCGACAAACGGAGAGAATAGAGTCCTTCCAATTTGTCCGAGAAGTTTTCGGTCGGCTCCTGAAGGTATTTTAACATGGTGGAAATTGCATAAATGAAAGGAGGTTGTAAAATCAGATACCTACGTAGTGTAGGTATGGTCAGTGTTAAATATTTTTGATGTTTATACTAAGACAATAAAAAAATACTCGCTCTCATAAAGCATATTCAACTATGAGTATAGCTCTAAGAATAGTTCTTCTGCAGGACACAGGAAACTTTGCAAATATTGACAATAAACACAAAGTAAATCTAGATCATTGGCGACTGTTTGATTGTCATCCAATTATTTATTTGTCATTGTCGGTATCGAACTTACAATACTACCAGCGAGGCCTGACACTTAAATCGTTGTACAACCCATTCACCGTATACCCAGAAACACTTCCCGAGCTGTCTTTTATGTTACAAGTGTGTGATGAGGTGGATTTATCTGTTTTTCAACAGACTAAATTACACTGAACACGAAAAGAAACGAAATTAATTATTATCACAGTTATAAATACCTATTTAGGTATTTAGCTATAGGTATTTAGTTTAATATCTTAAATTTTGCAAGACGTTCAAATCTTTTTTTTTGAAAATATAATCAACTAAAGAACTCTTGATAAACATTTCAAACGTCACAAGTTAAATCTTTAAATGTCGGATTTAAGAGCAAAACGAATGAAGAGATAACTATGATAAAATATCTCAAGTCTTGTTTATGCAAGTACGCTGGTTTTTGAGCTGGCTACTAATTTCAGTGTTTTTTTATGGTAAAGGGAGCAAACAAGCAGACGGGTCATAAGTGGCTACCGACGTCAATGCAATACCTACAAGACACCTGCAACTCTCTTGAGTTGCAGGTCTTGAATGATTGTCTTGAATCTTGATTTGACCACCGGTAACCTCATTTCGTCCGTGTGGTGACGGAGTAACAATACAGTGTCCCCCCCTTAGTCGGCTACTACAGCACTACTAACAACAGCACTGCAGAGAGAAGGAAAACTTGATACAAACCCTACAATAATACCCTACAATACCAACCCGTCTGGTCAGCGTGGTATAGGAAGCCACAACCTCTTATCTAAGGAGAGGCTATGTCCAGCAGTGGACTATTAAAGGCTGTTGATGAACCTCACACACTCGTTTAAAAGCTGTGAAAGAAAAGCTCAACAGCGGTTTTCTTCTAATTATTAATTGTGATTAGGAATTTCTAACATCTGTGTGTTTCTGCTTACCTACTCTTATCATCATCATCATCAATAGCCCTTAGTAAGGTTTGGCCTACTATACCACGGTGGCCAGACGGCCTGGCCTCCTTTTTAAGAAGAGGCCTATGTCCAGCAGTGGACTATTAAAGGCTGAATAACAAATTATAAGTACCTACTATCTTCCTTCTTCCATCATTGTCAAAAACGACCCGTTTTTGTCTCTCATGGAATGACTGACAATACATGTATTGTCACCAAGGACGTTTATTCCATATAAGTAAGTATATTTGTATAACTATGGATAGTGTGTTTTATGGAAGGTACCTACCGTTAACGAGGATAGCATTGAACCCTCCCGTGGTGACAGGTTCCAAGTTCAGTGTGGCGTCAGAATCTCGAGGGTTCTCCACGTACACTGTAGACTCCTGCGCTCTCGTCCCTACGGCTAGTAGGGCTGTTAACAAGTAAAGATGTGTGTTAATTATATTGTGTTTATTTTTACAATTAGAAAACAACATGGCGTCACTATCAGTCGAGCCTTTTCCTAAAGTATGATGGGGTCGGCTTTCAATCCACTGCAACATGATTGAACTTCGATTTTTGAAGTAAAACTTCTTTACCCATGCTTGACTTGGGGAGGTGAATGCGGTATGAGAGCGTTACGAAAGGTGTGATCTAGTGAGGCGTACAGAAGTTGAGAGGGAGACATAAGTTAGGGAAGATAGAAAGAGAGAGAGTTACGTTTCGTGTATTACTGTCGGGGCAAGAGAGAGAGGTGCGAGCACACATTTTGTTGCTTTCTTTCTTTTAGCTGAGAAGTTTTACTTCAGTCGTGTGGTCTAAAGCACCCTCGTTTTTTTAAGTGGAGCGACTGTCTTCAGATCTGCATAACCCAAGTATTAGGCGAAGTCCAAGTTCTGTAGAAAGCCCGTTGTTGACCCTATTAGGTCTCCAACTACCCATGACGATTGCCACAGATTTGACAACCAAAACAAAAAAAACACCGCACGGATTATAACAAAATTTATTAGAGAAATACCAGACAGTAACGTAAATAAATAAACTGTAGTACTTGTAAGTGCATGTTAGATTGTAAAAACATTGATACCAAGGAAACATCCTCATACTTTTTGATTGAATAATAATAAAAAAACAATAAGTACATTTTTAAGAGCTCTTAAAAATGACATTTCTGAAAACGAAATCTTTAAATTATTGGTTTTATTGTTGTTGATCATATTGGTTGTTTCAAACTTCAATGTTTTGAGAAATTATATGAAATAGCGTGTATGTGTACAGAACAACTTTTACTTCCACAACTGTACATAGATACATACTTAATCGTAAATTAAATATGTAAACCGATTAGATAACTTAGGTGTATTATATTGACCGTGTGGTGAAGGATTAAGAATATAGAGTTCAACCAATCGTATTAATCCCGTGGGTGTCGTAAGAGCCGACTAAGGAAGTAAACTACGCAGGACAACAGCACTGCAGAGAGAAGGAAAACTTAAAACAAACCCTACACCATCCCGTCTGGCCAGCGTGGTATAGTAGGCCAAAACCTCATTTCTAAGGAGAGGCCTATGTCCAGCAGTGGACAACACTAGTAAAGGCTGTTGATGATAATGTTTATGAGTTGTTAATAAATATTATCATCATACACTTACGCCTTTATCCTTGAAAGGAAGTATTGAAACGCAAACTTTTACCGACCTATTTCTTAGCGTTCCATGGGTTCAGCGTGCGCGTGCTGGGTCCATCGCGTGATAGATGGGGCAACACTTACGACTTTCCTCAGCGCCTGGGAATTCATCATCATCATCATCATCATCAACAGCCTTTACTAGTCCACTACTGGACATAGGCCTCTCCTTAGAAAGGAGGTTAGGCCTGGGAATTGCGACCCAGGAATAGGTTTAGGGACTGCTAGCGACGAGCCTAGCAATACCGCTTTGGATATTCGTTGAAGAAAAAAGCTTACTGAAGCTCTTCTCAATCCAAGGTCCTTAAGTAGGTTATAGAGGGATTTAGCTGGTATTCCCTTCGCACCTACTTCCACGGCATACAACGTAACGAAATAACCATTTCTAGTTATTTTATTGGTTAAGTTAAAGTACCTACTTGTTTCTTTTAAAGCGTAGTCTTTAGGATGTTCGTTTCCCATAGTACCGTGAGTTCATAAAGGAACATAAAGGAATATGTCTGGTCTGGACACCGAGGCACAGATAGCCTCCGGTATATTCATACTCCGTTGTGATTTTAGTTCCACTACCGTATAGGACCTATGGCCGGTACTGGGCACATATGTCTCTAAATAAACAGACTTATATATTTTCTAAATACATACTTATTAAAGATAAATTACTACTAGATATAGAACAAATGATCATGAGTGGCACAACATTTGTCCATTTTTTTTTCCGTGCGGAAATCCCCTCGGATACCACCTATCGGTGGCATGTCGGACTCGAACCGACTAAAACCGCACGCCGTCTCGGGTACTAATAGCCGGGGAATCAGGTATACCCTAGATAGGAAGTCCCTGGTGCCCCGACATACCTTGGGCCATCTACAACAAGTAGACGACCCCCCCCGTGTTCCCACACGGGGGGGGTCGTCCCCATGTTCCCAGTGATCACCTGCGTCAGTCGGTATGAGAGGGTCCCGCGACGCCTCTCGAGCCCATCCTCCATAACGGGTCTTACCGCCGCAATGACGGCATGCACGACAACATTTGTCCTTAGACCAAATTGAGCCCAAACTCCTCTGATTTGCCAGTCAGAATTGCTAACTATTAGACGTAACGTATACTTGTGTGTGGCCGATTATTTGTTTCGTGCCAGGTTCTAATTCATCTATAATATGTATGTATTTAGAAATATATAAGTTTGTTTATAAGCAGTCTGGTTACCATAGTACAGCCTCTGCCTAGTTGAGGATCAGGTGGCCTGTGTGATATGTGTAACGTGTACTATTATTATAATTTACTTATAAAAATGCCAGTAACTCACCCACAATTGTCAATAAAACCGCCATCACCTATCACCACTTGTCACCGAGTGCCAAAACCCCGTGACAACAAACACTTGAATCGATAACGGTATCATTTTGCAATTTTATCTTTCCATCTTGTTCAATCCTCATCCGTGTATTGTTCACTGAATCTTTTAGATAACTCTAGATGCTGCTGTTGAGATAAATGCATGTCAAAGGAATGCCTAACACTTATGTCGGTCGGTATAACACATTTTAAGGTCAGAAGAAATATGTTTGTCTGTTATAAAATGTAATATATCCTGTCATCATAATCATCATCAACATCCTTTAAAAGTCCACTGCCGGACATAGCCCTCTCCTTAGAAAGAAGGTTTTGGCCTACTATACCACGCTGGCCATACGAATTGGTAAAGGGTTTGTGTCAAGTTTTCCTTCTCTTTGCAGTTCTGTTGTCTTGTAGTTTGCTCCCTTAGTCGGCTCTTACGACACCCACGGGATGTCTAAGGGTGGTTACACTCGATATACTTAATCCATCACCACACGAATACACACCACCTACTCTTATAGTCTTGTATAAAAATATAATATAATTAATATATGTTTTAATATAATATATTTATAATATAATATATTTATTTATTTCTCCTCACAAAAAGCATTTCCTTAACAATCATCAAATTTACATACAGTGATGCATTAAACTCCTATATAGTTTTCTTCAACCAAGATTCATGTATAAACTAGGACATGGTCTCATCATCTCAGCCGAAAGACGTCCACTGCTGGACATAGGTCTCCCCCAAGGTACGCCACAACACCTACCCACGAACCATCTTTCGGCACGTGGTCGCCACTCGAGATCTTTTCGGTCCCATCGGCCATCGTTCCTGCGAGCAATGTGTCCCGCTCACTGCCACTCGGGGAATGTCGGTGACCTTGGCTTATTGGGGGATCACCTCCTTTTTTATGTGATCATGCAGACAAACTCTGAGCATTGCCCTTTGGGTGACTTTAAGCCTTCTTATGGTGCTAATTTTACAACGTTATTGCATGCACTTTGACCTTGGTAAAGTTATGTTTCGGTACATATGAGGCTTGACCGGAGTGATACCACGGCCTCACAGAAAACCGCAGTTAAACCATTCTTTTGTTGCTATATTCTATTCTATATGTCCTTTCCTATTTCTGGGTTTGGGAGACTAGAAGGGCGGCACAGCACTCTGTTACTCTTGAGTTGCAAGTGTTCATAAGCGGCGGTAATCATATACCATCAGGTGACCCGTCTGCTCTTCTGCCCCAAAAACAAAGAAGCCATTTAGAAATATTTTTTTGTTTGGCACTAAAACAAAAGGTGTTGAAGTAATGTTCAGTTAACATGCTGATCGATAGGTGGCGTTGTACCAAAGTCATAAAATTAAATTTCAGTGTTAAGAGTCTCCGTAACACTGGTGAAATAGTTGATATATTCTTAATTATTTTTTAAGTCTTTGAAAAGTAGATAAGTCATCCCTTGGACGAAAGGACATTAGGTTTATAGCCCTATAGGGTAGATTTGTAGACTCTCCTGTATAATGTAACTATTGTACGATTAATACTATTTTCATTATCATCATGTTCCACCATAACAAGAAGTAATCATGAGTACTGTTCGTATCATAAAATAATGACGAAACGCTGATGTTTCGTTGATTTGACCAGACTATATTATAAAGTGACCGACCATTTTAAGAAATACCCATATTTCTTATCGTGTGGTGACAGATTAAGAAAAGAGAATGTCAAGACAACTATTCATCCTGTGCAATTTGACACAATCCCTATACGAACATGTCTGGCCAGCGTGGTATAGAAGCCAAAACTTCCTTTCTATGAAGAGGGCTATATCCATTAGTGGACTGTTGATATGAATTTAAGTGGTCGTTTTCTTGACTGTTTTTAGACCAAAATATAATATAAAATATATTTAATTGTTCTCTCTCACACAGATATGGTTACAATAAACAATCTTACTCTAGGTTATTTTGAGTGAGTCTGTGTGAGAGACTGGTATCTGTACTAGGTTCGTAGACCTGTATGACAAATTACCAGCCTCCCCTAGCTCTGGACAGTTGTGGTGCGTTAAGCAGGTACAACCTGTTTAGGAGTGAGTAGTTATTATTATGTGAAGTGAATGAGAACGCATAGTATGTGAATGTGTGTATATGTGGGTGTGTGTGTAGCGTGTGTGTAGGGGAGTGGGTGTGTAGTGTGGTTTGAGTATATGTGTGTGTAAATGTAAAATGTACCATACCTCAATTAAAATAGGAAATTAAACATGGTAAGATAAGAAATGTATTGCAGGAAATTGCGTTTGAGTAAAACTTGACAAGAGTATTTCACTCTTGTGATATTCCACTACAAGTCTACATTAATAGTCTTATAGTCTTAGTCTTTTTAAAAAGACAACTCCCGCATTAGGAATATATCCTGTGTCTCGGGGGACTTTACAAACATACATGAAACGGACACAAATAACACCCAGACTCAGAGCAACAATTTGTGGATCACACAAAGCGTCGTCCCATGTGGGGTTTGAACCCACAACACTCGGCGTAGTAGTAAGCGACGGTGTCATCGGCGTGGAATCACTTTAATGAAAGCTGTCATAAATTTCTGGGTTATTAAATTACGAAGAAAAAGAAGCTATTTGGTCATCTCATGAGATAACCAGTATAGACTTTATCCTCGTACTTCTCCACTATGGTGTATGGGTCCTGCTTACTAAATTATTCTCTCTTCTCTGTCGTGTCGCCCTTGCCAGAGCGGTCGTGGTCACTTTGAAATATATAATATATATATATTCTACCACATACACACAAGACCATCTAGTCCCAAAATAAGCAGAGCTTGTACTATGGGTACTAGACAACTGATATAAATACATATATACTTTTTTTTTTGTAAATACATACATATTATACATAGAAACACCCAGACCAAATCAAACATCAAATGTTCATGCACACAAATGTTTGACTTGAGCGGGAATCGAACCCCCCCTTTGGAATAGCAGTCCGTTACGCAAACCACTACGCCATCCAGTCGTCTAGTGAAATGTCCACGTGAAGTAATTATTATTTTTTATTATTTTACTTAACCTTTTGTTGTTATTTTAATTAAATAATATTGCAAATACTTTGTGATGACGGATTAAGAATACAGAGTGTCACCACCCCTATTCGTTACGTGGGTGTCGTAGGAGTTCGACTAACTGAAAAATTACACAGAACACCAGGTCTGCAGAGAGACGGAAAACTTGACACAAACCCTATACCAACCCGTCTGCGTGGTATAGTAGGCCAAACACTGTTAAAGGCTGTTGATGATGATGATGATATAAAAGGAAAAATCGAACTCAATGAATAAATAATAATTTATTATTCTTACAAGTTATTACATAAAAATTATTCAATCTTCCAACACGAAGTATGGCAGTGTATCCAAGGGCGCTGGGTAATCCCTTAGCCAGACTGGACCCTGGACCAGTTCTCCAGTCTTGCCATCGCGCCAGTTACCGCGGGGCAGGTAGATGTCACGAGCCACTGCACCTTCTACCATCACTGGGGCAGCCAACACTTTCTCTCCCAAAAGGAATTCTGGCGAAAACATATATTTCGTAAAATGTTAAGTTTATCTAGGGTTCTTGTAAAGTCACTAAATAAAATTTGGAATCTCTATATTCTCGGTCTATTTGTTATCCTTTATTTTGCAATGGAAGACGATTTCAAACAATTTTGTAAATTTTATGAAATAAAGAAAGTTTGAGTTTGAGTTTGAGAATGCTTGTGAAATTTTAATTGACTTATGCAGCAATATGTGCCAAGTGCACGCGACTAGCGTTAATGATAACCAAAATAAAACACGTAATTTAAAGAGTTTATGAATCGTAAATAATGTTTTGTAAGAGAAAATAAAAAATATTAAAAAAATAGTTGAAAAAAAAACTAAAAAAACACGCTTTTGTTAGAAACCCAAGCAAAACAATAGAAAATAAATTTTAATCAATTTGAAAAAAAAGCGTTGGGTGCCTGTTGTCAATAGTAAAAAGCACCCCACGCTTTTTTTCACTTTATTTTTATTTTTAATTAGTGTATTGTCACCTGTCCTCGATATATCTACAAAGTTTGAACGAATTCTGACCGTTTAAAGTCAGTCAAAATCACACCTAAAGGGGTCGGTTACAAACAAACATACATAATATACAAGTAAAGCTAAGTAAGGCACGAGGCTGTCTGTTTAATTGTTTACTTTTGATTTCTTAAACAAAATCTAAATAGAACAAAATTAACTTTCATAACACGCTCTCAGGTGATAAACGGTTATAATTACACTAAAACACTTTTGTAAATGTTCATTAAAAAATAAAGTTACCATCATCAACGGCCAAGGCGACTTCGTCGAGAGGGTCGACCCACCAGATCGGGGGGTTCACGGGTGTGCCGCGGGCAACACTGGCTTCCATCGCGGCCTGGATCTCCGGAGCGTACTCGGCGTGGAGCTCTGTGTAGCGGAGGCAGATTTCTACTGTCTGTAAAAATGGCCGTCTTTGAAGATCAAGAAAATAGAACCATATACCCAAATCACTTTCAACACTATTAAGTGTTAAGTGCCATATTACCGTTTAGTTGAGTTCTAATCACGAACAGAAAATTCACCTGAATACCGCTGACTGTTGATATTGGCAATTTAAAAGACACGAAGGCGATGTGGCTTTGAGTGCCCCCTCCCCTAGAGTTGTTTTGTTTCCCCCTATTGTTCCTACCTACCCACTCTTTTGCTGTGAAGCCGCGGTATTCTCCGGTCGAGCCGGCCCAAATACACCAAAGGATTTACATATTTATTACTCTCTCTCCCAATCCTACTATTTACTCTACTTGCTGAGCCATAATCATGTAGATAATGAATGTTTTCGTTGAAAGTAACTACAAATCGAAAATTTAGATACCAGTTTAGGAGATTAGGCTTTTTTTTTCTACTTTAGATTCTAATTAAATCTGTCGTTGTGGAGGAACGGGTGTCATGTCCCTCCAACACAAAGGGAGGATCCTCCTACCAGGCGAGGTGATGTTGCCTGGCGGGCCGAGGTCCAACGGTTGATGTTGTTAAGTTGTATATACGAGTATGCTAATCGGCGAGAGAATTCTTCATATCGCGATACAGGATTTGCAATTCTCATTCAGAAGTTACTCCTTAGTTCGGTATGTCTTCGTTAGATGGCGTTGTAGTATGTTTCTTTGTTTCATCGTATGTCGAAGTCGCCACAGTCGTCATCACGGAAGGTGAAGAGGATTAAAAGTTAAAAAAAAAAAAAAAAAGTTTTAAAAAACTAAAGAACACGCTTTCTATAGAAAACCAAAGTAAAAAATAGAAAATAAATTTGATTATTTTTAATTTGGTTTTTTAGTTTTTTAAAACTATATTATTATTTTTTTAATTTGTGTATTGTCATCGGACCTCGATATATCTACAAAGTTTGAACGAATTCTGACCGTTTAAAGTCAGTCAAAATCACGCCCAAAGGAGTCGGTTACAAACATACAAACAAACATACAAGTGAAGCTTATATAAAGCGTGTAAAAATACTTGATTGTATTTATCTTTAAAATACGTCAAATCATGATATTAAAGTGCTAAAGATCGCTTTAATATTTCTGGCAATTATAATCATCAGCTCTAAAGAAACACAAATACGGTATAAATATAGGCAGCAGAATCAAAATAAGGAAGAAGATAGAACCTTACCTCATCATCATGATCCCACGGCACGAAGGAGTACTGAAGCGTTGGCATGAAAACATTAGCTTGGAGCCACCTGATGAATAACTCCTTGCTTGGCGATTCGTTGTATCCATTGCCTCCGATCATGTCAGGAAGCACCAAAGTGTAGCCGTTCAGGTTCATGGAGAGCAGAGTAGTCACAAGGGTGGTCAAGCCGTTGTTGAAGCCCCAGTAGGTGTCTTTGTCAACCATTCGTACGAGTACTGGGAGATCTTGAGTCCTGAGAGAGAAGTAGGTGCATAATTTAATAGCAGAAGCTATTGGAACTAGAATTGCGTCTCGTAATTACTTCAGAGGACAAATTATAAATTATCAAGAATGAGGAACTCACTAAGGATATATCGATGTAGCAGAAGGACTTCTCCTATTAGTCCAGGCAAGTATAGTAGATGTACTGTTTCGTTATAAATACATAACTGTATATATAAAAACGGATACCAGCTGGATACGAAACTCAAGTTTTCGGCTAAGTCACTATCAATAGGTGTGACTTTGAAAGTACAGTTGATACACAAAGATATAAAGATCGTCAAACAGCGCCTTTTAACTGCTACTAATATTAGTTTCCTACCTTATATTATACTAATTTATTTTATTTTAGTAAAGTACAATGAGTAGTGAAATATAAAGATCTACAAGATTCGACACGCGTACACATCTTGCGGATTTTCGTCAAACTCGTCATTAACAATCATCATCAACAGCCTTTAATAGTCCACTGCTGGACATGAGCTTCTCCTTAGAAAGGAGATTTTGGCCTACTATACCACGCTGGCCAGACGGGTTGGTATAGGGCTGGGTGTAATCTGTTACGCAGACGATACCCTCGTGACAGCCCGGGGGGCAAACTTCCAAGAGGCGGCGCGCCTGGCCACAGGGGGAGTCTCCCTGGTGGTCGGGCGCATTGAGGCGCTGGGCTTACGGGTGGCCCTAGATAAGACGGAGGCCCTGTTATTCCATGGGCCCCGTCGTGGTCCACCCCCTGGCGCCTCAATCGTGGTCAACTCGGTCCTCGTACCGGTTCGGGCCCAGATGAAATATCTGGGCCTGATCCTCGACGGGAGGTGGCTCTTCGACGAGCACTTCCGACAGCTTGCTCCAAAGCTGGTCGGCGCTGCGTCTGCCCTAGGGCGACTTTTGCCCAATATGGGTGGACCCAGCGTCGCGACAAGACGGCTGTACACGGGGGTTGTCCGGTCAATGGCACTGTACGGTGCACCGGTGTGGGCGGCGGCTCTGACCGCCCAGAATAGGGTACGCCTCTGGCGCCCTCAGAGGGTAATGGCGGTCAGAGCCATACGCGGTTACCGCACCGTTTCGACGGAGGTGGCATGCGCATTGGCCGGAACTCCCCCGTGGGATTTGGAGGCGGAAGTGCTCGCCGAAGTTTATCGGCGAGTGGCTGACTCCCGGGCGGAGAGCGGATTTCGCCCGGAAGCCGCTCGCCGAGCCACGATGGCTCGTTGGTCGTTCCAGCTGGAGACTCCACGCGCTGGCTTCGCCGCCGTGGAGGCTCTCCAGCCGGTCATCGCCGAGTGGGCAGGGCGGCAGCACGGGACCCTTTCCTTCCGGCTGACGCAGGTGCTTTCCGGGCACGGTTGCTTCGGAAAGTACCTGCACACGGTCGCTAGGAGGGAACTGAGTCCCGCCTGCCACCACTGCGACTGCAGTGAGGACTCGGCCCAGCACACGCTGGCGGTCTGCCCCGCATGGGCGGCGCAGCGCCGGGCCCTCACTGCAGTCATCGGAGTGGATCTCTCGCTACCGGCCGTAGTACGCTCCATGGCCGGTAGCGACAGTTGTTTTACCGCGGTCGCAACCTTCTGCGAGGTAGTAATCTCGCGGAAGGAGGCACGGGGAGAGGGCCCGGGAGGACGACCTCCACTCGGACCCGATCCGCCGCCGGCGAACCGGGCGGCGGAGGCCCGCCTACCACAGCCTCATGCCGCCCTGAGTGTGGCCGCGGGTGGACGGGGTGGGTTTCCCCTCCACCCGCATTAGTTTGGCCAGCCGCGAGGGGGCGGCGTCCGCGTGTGCCGGACGTCGCCTAAAAAGAGAGGAAAAACATCGAGACGGAGCCCGCACCAGGAGCGGGCTGGCGCTAGGAGGGGTCCGGATGTCTTAACAACAGCTGTTCCCGGATCCCTCCTGTTACAGGCGCAGAGTGGCACACCGTGTGGTTTTAGTCGGTCCGAGTCCGACACACCACCCCGCCGCAAACCCCGGAGGGGTGACGGTCCGAGGGGATTTCCACACGTTAAAAAAAAAAAAAAAAAAGGGTTTGTGTCAAGTTTTCCTTCTATCTGCAGTGTAGTTTTCTCCCTTAGTCAGCTCTTACGACACCCACGTAATGAAGATGGGTCTGTGTGGTGACGGATTAAGAATACAGTGTCAACACCCCTAGTGTTGACACTCTGTATTCTTAATCCGTCACCACACGGACCCGTCAAGTCACTAATTTAGTATAATTGGAAAAGTTGTTAATTATACTGGTCCTTACCCCATCTTGTTCTTTTTATGCATTTAAAAACATAAAGGAAAAAGTGTTAGTAGTAGTAAAAAGTAAAAGTGTAAGTTTACCTCATTCCAGCTCTAATTTCAATCATAGGTCCAAACTCGGCGACTGCTCTGACGAAAGATTGTACGATGTGACCGGGGTGGAGGTCAATGTCGAAGCCTTCCTGCACTGGGATCTGGACAAACAAAGTTTGGAATACATTAATCTACACTCCGTAATGGACGTCCTTCAAATAAAGTGATTTTTTTTAAGTTAAAAGTTATATTTAAAAGAAAATGATAGTTAACAAACAGTAAATCTTACACACAGCCATCTGATGCCAAAGGGCAGGCAGAGTCTGTACTATTCTCGTAGTAAACAGGCTGCTAATAAGCATACCAACATATTATAGACTAACTGATTTAGAATTTGAAAAGCGCTGTCTTAGTGGGTTTGATTCCTGTAGCAGGAGAAATTTTATAGGGTTTTTTCTGAGATAAAAATATCCTTAGTTACTCCTTGTATAGCAAGCTACCTGGTAGTAAAATATTATCAAAATTGGTCCAACCGTTTTAAAGATTACCCGGAACACACAGACAGATATACAGACAGACAAAAAATATTTAAACTGGTTTTTAGGCTAAGGTATCGTGCAAATAAAAAATTGACGGGGCTGTTGGCATAGTGGTTAGTGAACCGGAGGTCGTGGGTTCGATTCCCACCCAGGACAAATATTGTGTCATAAAACAATTGTAATTAATACAATAAAGGTAATTAATGGCTCAATTATATATAGATTAAAAGATAACTTATAAATAGGTAAATATGGGATTTCAACGTTACTATCGATTTTGTTAAATTTTCTTGGTCAAGGAATTATCAAGAAGATACGAGTCGTTAGAAGCCGAACAGTGACAATAAAAGCGAGTAAATGGAACAGCTAGTAACGAATATCGTTTCAAACAGGTGATTGAGTACCTGGGGGGACCAGCTTGACTCTCCAGCGTCGAATTTAATGGAGTCGATGTCATATTCCTCCATGAGGTTGCGTACTCTGTCAGTATACCAGGTGGCTGCTTCTGGCTTGGTGAAATCGATGTAACCGGGAACAGATCCGTTGTTGTTCCACCAGGAAGAGTCTGGGCTGCCTTCCTCATTCAGAACCAGGTAGCTAAAGAAAGAATTCTAAACTTTGTAATCTGGTTTTGAATATTTTGTTCTATATTGTGAATACACACACATATACACACATCCCTTCTGTATCCCTAAAGAGGTAAGCAAAGGCGTATTAAACATGTACAGTTACCTAACGAGATATAATATTTTCCTACTTACATAATTACTTACTTAATAATAATAAATTGAGGGTGTATTGAAAAAAAAAGATAATTTTATGTACCTATATGATATAATGTAAGTACATAAAACTTTTGGTACCCTTGCGGCGGCCCCATTACTTGCGTAGAATGCCCCAAATTACAAATTTTCATCCCCTATTTCACCCTCTTCTTTTATTTTCACGACAAATGAAAAGTTTTATCCTATTTGATACCTTAGAATAGGATAAAAGTTTTATTTCCCTCAATCTTTATACCATAAGTCTTTAAAAAAGTGTGTAGAGGTTTAGCGTAAAAACTAAATAGACAAATAAAAATTACTATCACATTTATAATATATCTGAAAAATTAGTTTAGCCATAGTTCGATACATCTCTTCCCACTCCTTCGGAGATATAATCAGGCATGTTATTATTCGAATATAGTTTTGAAATTGAAGAGAGAGAATGAGAGAGAGAGAAATTGAAATTGCACGATAGAGAAAATTTACTTACCCTTTTTCCAAAGCTTCAGAATACCAAGGATTACAGTCCTTATTGATAAAAGGATGAACCCAAATGGTCACCCTGAATCCTAGCCCCTTAATGTCCTGGATCAACTGCTTGAGGTTTGGCAGTTTCTCTTGGGATACGGTCAAAGATCCGTAACAAATTTCCCAAAGATCATCAATTTCAAACTGAGCATTGGGATAGCCGCTGTCTTTAATTTCGTTGGCGAATGCCCAAAGGCTCTCTTCAGTGATTCCTCTTGAATATCTCGCCCAAGTTGACCAGATTGGATACTGGATCATTCTGTAGTCGGGAATACCACTGGGCTTGCCCAAATAATTGTCAACAGCATGTTGGTGCGCTGTTTTTGCATTGTCAAAGAACCAAATTTCATATTTAAGGTTATTGTGAGTACGTTTCTTGGAGTAGGGGTCTTCAACTTCAGCAATAAGACACAAATGATTGTTCAAAGCATTGTGGTAGTCAGCGAAGAGAGGAACTTCTGGTGCTACGTAGATGTATTCACCGGCAGAGTTGAGCCAGTACCGTTCACTAATAGCTGCGTTATCCAATTCTTTTGAAATGATTGAGTACTTTTGCAGATTTGATTTCTGGACGGGCCAGTATTGTTCCTTTTGCTCTGGGCCCGCAAACCACTGCTTGTCACCTGGTCAAAGATTGAATTTGTGATTAGGGATTATAGACAGAAAGCTGAAAAGCTCTCCAGATAAAATAGCTTTTTCCCCTAAAGACATAAAAGGAAAGCATGTAGTAATTTAATAGTTCAAATTATTCAATATCAAGTCAAGATAAAATGACTGAGATAAGTATTGACATCGGTAGAAAATATATCAGATAAAAGATTTAACTCCGAAATAAATAATCTCAAATACTCAGCGGGTTTCTAGAAATCTCTCAAAGAATTTATGTCATCTGAATTACGTAATTCTATATTGTTTAGATGTTATAAGATTATGCTGGAAAGATATGTTGTTACACAACATAAAATTATAGATTAATTTGTTTTGCAAATAGATCTTTTCACACACTTTTACACGTTGATTAGTTCTTTTAACTTATCTACTAGATGGTGCCGAGAAAAAACGTCGAAACGAATTAAAGGAAACACGTCTATCAATCGAACTGTTTAAGTAATTTTATATTTGTGTATTCGTTAAAAGTAATACCTACGTAAAAATGTCTTTGTACCAATTTTGAAACAAATAGGGTATGGAGCAAAGAATATTATATTTGGAATTCTTAATGTTGATATATAGAAGAAGTGCAGAAAGCTAGAATTTGTTAATAATTTGTGCTATTAACTTAAAAAATTAATATGTACATTAAACTATAGACCTTAGAATAGAGACTTTTGACCTCCAGTGATACAAAGTAATAAGACAATAATAAACGGAATTAAAAACGGCTTTATTTTCCTAACGATGTTTAGTATAAAAATGGAGCTAATTTATCAGCCATAGTGCAAGTAATATCACTAATAAGAATAATATCTAATAAGGGTTTTAAAAAGAGGAACATTTAAGTATCTAATCAGTCAAAAATATTTTAGAAATATTTGTCAAATAAAATAAGGAACTTTGTTCCTATCGGATGTCCCACGACACCACACGGCCCTTTTAATTATAATATATTCTTTTAAAAGGTCAATGTCTTTATTAAGTAGTAATAAGACCTTTACAGCAATATATCTTAGTCACGTCTTGGTTTGACGAGAACCTGCCTACCTCCTAATCATTAACCTTGTTAGGTGAGGATCCGTGTTGGATACGACAAGTAAAGTTGTCGCAGAATTTAATTCAATTTGTTTTTTTTTAAACTATAACCATTACCGAAGAAATAATACTATGAATGTTATGAGTAAATAGGAACTAAAACTGTTCACATCACATCAACAGCCTATACTAGTCCACTGCTGGACATAGGCCTCTCCTTAGAAAGGAGGTTTTGGCCTACTATACCACGCTGGCCAGACGGGTTGGTATAGGGTTTGTTTCAAGTTTTCCTTCTCTTTGCAGTGCTGTTGTCCTGCTTAGTTTGCTCCCTTAGTCGCCTCTTACGACACCCACGGGATGAATTGGGGTGGTGACAATTTGTATTCTTCACACGGACACTGTTCAATCAGTGGAATATGTAAATTATAAGAAATGTTCATTTTTTTTCCTAAACTTAAAAAGTTGATAGCCTCTATTATTATCTATTCAACTAAGTAATTCTATTGTTTTTTTTTTTATTTTTTTGATTCACACAATCCAGTATTTGCATTATTCGTGTCGTGATTAAGAATACGGAGTGTAACCACCCCTATTCATTCCGTGGGTGTCGTAAGAGTCGACTAAGGGAGCAAACTACGCAGGACAAAAGCGATGCAAAGAGAAGGAAAACTTGACACAAACCCTATACCAACCCGTCTGGCCAGCGTGGTATAGTAGGTCAAAACCTCCTTTAAGGGGCCTATGTCCAGTATGGACTATTAAAAGCTGTTGATATGTGATGAAGAATATTGTCATTTATTGTTTTTCATTAGTAGCGAAAAAATTAATTCAACGTCATCTAGTGAAGATAAGCTATATTACGTAATTACTATTGATAGTCTATTGTTATATGAAACATCTTACGCTTCTAAGTCTATATACTCGTACAACTGTTTTCACAGGAGTATCACTTGTAGCTTTTTTTTTTTTTTGACGGGGTGGAAAATCCCTTCGGATCTCCTGCTCCTCGGGGCTAGGAGCTAGGAGTATGTGGTGATTCCACTAAAAACCACCCCGACGGCCGGCCTCAGGTGCCCTACTCTGGGAGGACCCGGACCATGATATTTCAGGTCCTATCACTTGTAGCTTGCTCGGAGAATCTTACCTTTAGTTGGGGGAATTTTCCCTTTATTAGTTTCCTTAAATGCCTTTAATACTTACCAAAGTCAATACAATCTTCAAACACCCGGTCACTAGGCCCGTCCCAGTGAACGGACAGTTTGTATCCACCACTTGCTTCATCGTAGCTGTAATCGTGGTTGAAGACTACTTCGCTGTCATCAGCAGAAGCCTTGCGACCGAGGTGGGCTCTGAACTGTTGTCCGGAAGCTGTGCAGCAAAAATATTACAAATAAACATTTAACTCTTAGAACATAATATTTTGACGCAAATAATGATTTTTCTTTGAACCCAAGGGACTACAAATCACGTAGAGCAAGGTAAATGAAAAGATAGGAAGGCAGTCTGCCAATGGCTTGGGGGAGGGCTGTCACAAGACAGCCAGAACTCAAACTGATCGAGATAGCTGATACGGTATTATCACATATTTAAGTTTTTTTTCTATCCCTTTAAAACTGCACTATTCTGGATGAAAGTTGTTGTCTCCAAGCGACAGAGGGTGCCTCTATTCTTTTCTATAACCCCTGATTGCGTTTGTACGAAATTTTATGATTATCGTTTTCGTTATTAAAACCTCCATCCATCATCCATATCCAACAAACAACTTGGACAATTGGCACTTCACCACTTTGCGCTTTTCAATATACTTTTCGCTCAACCAATATTTTTTCTTTTTTCTTTTAAAAAGACAACTTGGGGGACTTTACAAATATACATGAAACACATGAACGACAATTTGTGGATAATACAAAGTGTCGTCCCCTGTGAGGATCAAAAGTCTGTCCAGTCGTAAATAAAGCAGGCGACAATATTTTCTTCACATGATGTGAAGAAAATATTGTCGCCTGCTTTATTTCTGGATCGATACGATCTCCAAACCTTTAAGAAAAGAACATACTCCTTCCTTAAGGCTGGCAACGCGCTGCTACCCTTCCCCCCCCCCCCCTCTCCATCATAAAATAAAACGTAACAAACAATCAAACGAACTCACATTTACATTTATAGGAAGTACTTATATTCGGTCAGTAGTAAGAAGTATCTGTGATGTTAATGAACTACTACTAGAGAAATTAATATAATAACGCAAAATGGCTGCGGTTCTTCATTTGTATAATTGAAGAAATATTACCTAAGAAGAACCGTAAATGTATATTTGCAAATTATTGTTATTTAAAAATCATTTTGCTATTAATTTTTCCAGTAATAAGTTATTTAAATCTCAGGTACTTCGTACTGGTACAGGTCTTTCGTTTGCCTGTTTATTGTAACTTACGTCCAACAGCTTCAACTAACAGCCCTCCATCTTCGTGTTCATTGACAGTGTACCTTAGTGATGGGGCCCTTGGCACGGTGCACAGCACCGCAGACACTCCTGCAAGCAAATAGATTTTTTTTACTAATTAATTAATTAATTAATTAGCATTATTAATTAAGTAATTAAAAGTTTGTAATTTGAAAATTTCATAAATCTAGATGAATGGAAATATTTATCAATAGAGAACATTTCTTTTCACAAATAGAATTGGACTGTTATTTCTGTCATTACAGGATCCTTTACGTTTAAGTTTCCTGGATTCGTTCTAAAATACATCTAATTTGATCATTATATGTTTTTTTAGCATTGGCTGATGGTGAGATCGGTGTGTAATTGTTTTTTCCAAGGAACAAACAAGTTAATGATCATGATAAAACAGGTTTCTATGAAAGCTTTTTACTAACTTAATTATTTCACAACATTTATTAGTCATGCATTTTATTCCATAAAGGTATAAAAGTCTTCATAAGAAAGTAAAAAGCAGAATTCCAAACACTTCTTTAACTCAACGTAACTCGTAATCGTACTACAAGAACACTTTTCGATTAAAAATGATTATATAAATTATGAAAGTTTTACATAAACAGTTTAATTAAAAAGAAAACACACTTATTTATCCACACATAATTGTGGAAAAATTATTATTATAATTATTAAATTAACGAAATTTTTGATAGGAACGGGTTTTAATATCAAGAACAAAAGGTTGATATAAAATCAAAAACGCTTTAAGTCTTCTAGAACTTTCCTTTATGCCATAAGGGGGCAAACGAGCAGACGGGTCACCTGATGGTAAGCAACTACCGCCGCCCATGGACACCGGCAACTCAAAAGTCACAAGTGCGTTGCCGCCCTTGGAGTCCCTACCGCTCGAGTCAGCGGGAGGGGGGATTTGGAAAGGCAACGAAAGAATTGCTTAACACCGGTTTTCTGTGAGGCCGTGGTATCACTCCGGTCGAGCCGGCCCATTCGTGCCGAAGCATGGCTCTGCCACGGTGAAGATCGTGTACTTAACACACACACGAATGGGCATCGAACCCACGCCCTCTGGCTTAGCAATCAAGATCACTAACTACAGGGCAAAAAAAAAGGTCCGCCAATAATCAATTGTCAATTCGTTATTGTTTTAAAGTGATGTAATGTTGTGACATACCTGCTAATAACAGCACTAGTTTCATGTTTATGCCGAACTGCTTCAACTTAATAAAAACAAGCCATATTTATTTATTTTTTATCTGTTAACACGATAGCAACAAAAGATATAACTGTCAAATATATATCTCTTCTTCTGAACTGGATGACTGGATGAGTCGGATAAACGGTGGGCCATCAAAACGAAATCCCCGTGGAGTAAACAGTTGCGAAGCAAAAAAAGCTATGCACTGTTCTCATTTCCTGAATATTATAAGGGGTGTTCGTGGATGAAAAGAATAATAATATTCATATAGGCGCGCAAATAGAAATAACAATTTGATGTAGATTTGAATTTGCGGCAAACTTTTTTGCCACAAATTCGAAGTTACACGGCTGGCGTAGTGGTTTAGGCGGTCGCCACGCCGCTTCCTACTACGCTGAGTGTTGTGGGTTCGATCCCCACATGGGACGACACTTTGTGTGATCCACAAATTGATGTTATGAGTCTGTGTGATTTTTGTGTCCGTTTCATGTATGTTTGTAAATTCCCCCGCTACACAGGAAAGAAAAAAAAAGTTTTGTTCTAAAAATGTTAAATTTTGTTCTATTGCTATGTGAGTACAGTCCTAATTTTACACTTGAATTAATTTATCATACAAAATATAAAGTATGTACTCGGTCCCAGTAAAGTTATGTTCTTCGTACATGACGTCATACGTAGTCACATGACCATTATCCCGCGTTTTAGTGGAATATTTTTATGAAAAAAAAAAACTTTTGTTTGATTTAAGAGACAATAATGAACAAAAATTTGATGGATATTATTAAAACTATTTTTGAAAAGTTGACAACTCTGGGCATGAGCCAGGGGCGATACTCCATATTATTATTAATTTGGACAGCTAAAAACAAAAATAACTACAAATTACAAGTAGTTTTATTTCCAGGTACCCAAGACGGCGTGCAGTTTTTGGTCGGTTCATGTCCGATATAACCACCAGTAGGTGGTATCCGAAGGGATTTCCGCACAGACAAAAAAAAAGGTAGATTTTCTTGTTAATAACAAACAGCCTGTATTTTTCTTTAGTTATCTAGATGATTCTGACGTGAATGCTGTTCAGGCGTGGCAACTATCCTTAGAGGCTTATCTAAAGATATCATGTTATGTCGTAGGTTGTTGAGTACTTTGTTTGTTCTTACTTGTTTTGTTTATTTTTTAAGAATAGTTATTAAAATAGGGAATTTATTCTTAATATCTTCCTTTATAGCTAAATATTGATGTTGTGTGGTGACGGATTAAGAATACGGAGTGTCGCCACCTCTATTCATCCCGTGGGTGTCGTAAGAGGCGACTAAGGGAGCAAACTACGCAGGACAACAGCACTGCAAAGAGAAGGATAACTTGACATAAACCCTATACCAACCCGTCTGGCCAGGGTGGCATAGTAGGCCAAAACCTCCTTTCTAGGGAGAGGCCTATGTCCAGCAGTGGACTATTAAAGGGTATTGATGATTGATGATGATGATTGATGTTAGAAGCGGGTTACACTTTTAGTGTGTTCACTTCAGTAGTAGGGTTCAGACTTGTAAGCACATGATTTCTGAGCTTTAACTATTACGCTAAACCCTTTTCAAAGGTAGTGTACATTTTCTAAATTTTGTACCTCAAAAAGAAAAAAATAACCCTTTGTAGGATCACTTCGTTGATTCTCTATTATCTTTCAGTATTATTTCTTAGGAACTCGTGTAGGTATAACATCGAAATTAATGTCAAAGACGATCCCTTAGAGGGAACTGCAGGGAACAGGAACATGAGACAGTCATATAAGTCTTATATTATATAGGATATAAGCAATATTTTATATAAGACGGATTAAGAATACAGAGTATCACCACCCCTATTCATCCCGTGGGTGTCGTAAGAGGCGACTAAGGGAGAAAACTACGCAGGACAACAACACTGCAGAGAGAAGGAAAACTTGAAACAAACCCTATACCAACCCGTCTGGCCAGCGTGGTATAGTAGGCCAAAACCTCCTTTCTAAGGGGAGGCCTATGTCCAGCAGTGGACTATTAAAGGCTGTTGATGATTGATGATTGATGAAGCAATATTTCGAAACTGCGAAAAAAAGGGTCTCGCAGAACAAGTAAAAACAATCCAAAATTCGTCAATCTGTTGTTATGAGGAATCGAGTCTTGTAACTTTCGATTGCGCATAACAACAAATTGAACAAGTATGTCACAGACGTTTAAATTCGTTGACTATGAATCAATCGAAATATAGAAACACTTTTATAATCATTCAAAACATCTTTTACTACAGCCTAGTGCGTCCACTGCTGAGCGGACGCCAAAGAGCGCCAACCCAAGAATTCTTTTGTCTTGTGGTAATTCAAAACATGCCTATAATGATTCGGTCTTATCATTTCCAGAGCCAGATTAACCAGTCCTAGGGATTTCCTTTCTGTACCAGGGATTTTCTTTCTGGTTCCTCGGCTACAAGTACCCGAGACGGCATGCGGTTTTTGGTCGGTTCGAGTCCGACAAAACCACCGGTGGGTGGTATCCGAGGGGATTTCCGTACAGAAAAAAAAAATTAAAATTAGGCAGAGTAGGCAACTGGCTTAGGCCTAGGGGCATCCTCATCGGTTAGGGGCACCGCGAGCGCTCAAAAGCAACTGATAATGTTTCATAGACAGCATCTGTATTATTAATTCTACTACTCGATACTATTATAGATGGCTTTGTTCTGTACGTATGAAGTATTTTATCAACTGACAGCATGCGTCGAAAAAAAAACCTATTGTCTTGGCGCATGCAAATCTTTCAGTTAAACTTTTATAAAAATAAAACATGAGTGTTTTATTTTAAACTTTATTGTTGTCAAATGCAACGGGCGAAGTTCATCTGTGATCATGGCGCTTGCAATAGTGTCGAAATATCGGAAACTAATTCCCGAAAATAAACATGGTAAATATTCCGTTTATAATAACTTTTTTTTTTATTGGGACTAATCACGCCCACACGCCCACCACTGTAACTCCTGTACACCAGGATCCACAGCAGTGACCCACGAACACACCGAGTTATGACACTCGGGAAGTCCCAGGAAGAAATTAAACTGTCTTGGAACCCGCAACGAAATTAATCAGAAGAAAATTGGAGGAGTTGGAAATACAGTAAATCCACTTCCCTCCTTAGCAAAGCGGGAGACAAAATGCAGTAAAATGGGCATACACCCTTTTAAACAGGGAAGCACCACGGCCACGAAATATTACGGGTCCTACGTGAGCTATATTTGATTTCTATAATATGTATTTATAATACATATACATTTATAATAACTTGTAAAGTATTTTCTTTCGTTTATTGCTTCTTATTGCATTTATATTCAATAAAGAGCTGCTAATCTTCAAACCTCCTTTCTAAGGAGAGGCCTATGTCCAGCAGTGGACTAGTATAGGCTGTTGATGATGATTTGATGAATCTTCAAATGGGTGAAAAGGGGCCCCGTGGATTAGCCAAATCGGGGCCTAATGGCCCCGATTTGGCTAATCCAGCCCTGTTTCTAACATAATCCTTAACATATTTAAACGAAATCACTGAAGCTGAATGCGTTGGATAGGCTCTAACACACTTCTTACCATGTACCATTCAACTTTATCGGGAATGAGATTCTATATTGCTGTCGTTTTTTAAATGCCAAGACCCTGAATCACAAGGTAAACCATTTTAGAAATCACATTCCACTGCTGGACGTAGGCCTCTCCTTAGAAAGGAGGTTTTGGTCTACTATACCACGCTGGCCAGACGGGTTGGTATATGGTTTGTTTCAAGTTTTCCTTCTCTTTGCAGTTCTGTTATCCTGAGCAGTTTGCTCCCTGAGTCTTCTCTTACGACACCCACGGGATGAACAGGGGTGGTGACACTCCGTATTCTTAATCATATATACATATGCTTTAGGCAAATGTGTAATAAATACTAATTATTACAGATCGGAAGAAGATAGACCAAAGAGTTTCACGGATAATTTTAACAGGCACTAAATTGTACCCGAATTTGATTATTTTCTGTGTCATAGCTACGGTTCAGTGACCGCTTCGAAAAAACTATAAGTTTTATCTGTGCACATACAGATGATGTTCGTGAAGTATGCAATTGACACACAGGTTAGTATAACGTAGTAAGCAATGTAGCAACAATAGACATTTTCAAATAACCTTCCTAGAGAAACTTACAGACATATAAGTTATTGCCAGTTATTCTTATTCTCAAAGGGGAGTTTCATAATCGTGTTGCTGAGGAGTTACCATTCTACAGATATGACCCTGAACCAGTTCTTTAAAAAGGTTATTTAACATTGTACTGTGATCAATCTATCATCATAAACAAGACTATTCTTACAAAATAATAGGGGTTAAAGTATGAAATTGCCGTTGTATAGCAATATATACTTTGAATTGACATAAAACCTTCATGGTGTGAGATTTTCGTGTAAAACTTTTTCTACATGATACCTATGAGATAACGGACACGGGGTCCATAGACCTCTTATGCCGTTTTATCTCACACACGGCAGTCTGGTTCCAAATAATTATATAATAAAAAAGGTACATATTTTGTGCATTTATTTTTACAACCATTACTAATTCATTTTTATTTATTTACATAAATAAAGTCAATAGAAAATCGCTTCTTCTTCAATTATATCATTTGATCAAACCATAGAGATATAAGCATAGAGTGAACCAATCTTGCAATAAAGGCAACGAGAGAGATGGATGCTAGATAGTTCCCTCGATCTCATTCTAGTCAAGCTCTGTGGTTGGCTGGGGAATATGAGGGGTTAATACTGAGTTGTTCTGTTTTTTTTTTTTATTTTGCCAAACAGTAAACACTTTCAATGCAAAGAGATTTACTCTCCTCAGAACAAACCTTATTTTCACACGTAAGTTTAATTCTTATCTCAGTTATTTTCTATTTTTTGTAAAATAAGTTTGTCAGAACTGTACTTCATTTATTTATTTAATTTTTAATGATTGTAAAGTTAAAACGTTTATTTAGGGATCATACTTTTATTTAATATTTTAAAATACAGTTTAGCTTGACATTATATCGTTTATATAATGTTTGTCAGTTGAGGTAATTCAGTTAAAACTGATATCGTTCAGTATTCCTGCTAGCAATGGCTTTGCTACTTGTGCATTTAAACGTTTACAAGGCTTTTAAATGTTTACCTCAAGTTTTTGAGCTATGGGTTTTGTATACTTTGTGTTTGAATTATTTACATGCAATTTGTTTGCGAAATTGCCTATCTCTCGACTGTTCTACGATAAACACCATGCCCACTTCACGATATGCAATCGATAGAGGGAAATATTGTTGCCTTTTATCGCTGTCACTCACATTCAGCTGTATACCCCATGTTAACTCGACGCTTATATCTATGGATTAAACATTGAAATATCTGTGTGTGACAGAATAGATGTGAGTTGACAGATTACTATAGATAGGGCAAAATCGCAGTGAATTGTGAATGACCTTTGATTTATAATACGATTTTTTCGTAAATTGGTTAGGGTTACTACTCACTGCTAAAAACACTAAAAAGTTTTCAGACGATGCATAAAGACCATATTTCGCCTATTTAACAATAAATAGAGTAATTATTTTATTATATATAGCTACCGTTTCCTACATAATAATTTAAAAAATATTCGAGATTTACTGTTAAATGGCGTCTAACCTACCTACCTAGCAACCCTAACCTACGTACGCAAAAATTGAATGATAAATCACAGTTGTCCCAAGTGACAGTAGTCACTGAGTGTAGTGATGCGCAAAATGTATCACTGAGCTAAAAAGATAGATACAATGTATCTATGTGATACATTTTGATATGTCATATCATTTCGCTCTAAAGATATATAGCATTAGCATTTAGCTCACTAGCTCACTGATCCAATTCAATAGATTGGTATCCCAATTGATTCATTTCTTTATCTAGATAGGTTAGCTCAGTACATATCATGCTCGCGAAGGAGACGGCGGAGCGGGACCGGGAGAGGTTTAGAACTCTCCCGGCCCACCAGGCCCGGGAACGGGCCAGGTACCGCAGGCGACTCAGGCGCCGGAGGTCGCAGAATGACCTCCGCCCTCCATAAGCGCATGCCTGGGGGTGACAGGTGAGGCCATCTGTCACCCTAGCAGAAGCAGGCCGGGGTGGCGGCGAGCGCGTTGCGAAGCGCGCTCGCTTCCGGGGAGCAGAGGGAACATGGGGTTCCCACACGGGGGGGGGGTCGTCTACTCGTCTGTAGATGGCCCGAGGTATGTCGGGGCACCAGGGACTTCCTTTCTAGGGTATACCTGGTTCTCCGGCTATTAGTAGTAGTAGTAGTCATATCCTCTGGGAATGTAGTCTTTGGTATAATGAATAATGTAATATAATGCTGAATAGCTTGCAGGTGACATCTGGGGCGGTATACTATGGGGATCTTGTGTCAACTAGGGTGAATTTCCGTGCGTTTAGGCGATTCTGCCACACATATTATAGAAATCAAACATAGCTCACGTAGGACCCGTAATATTTGTGGCCGTGGTGCTTCCCTGTTTAAAAGGGTGTATGCCCTTTTTACTTCATTTTGTCTCCCGCTTTGCTAAGGAGGGAAGTGGATTTACTGTATTTCCAACTCCTCCAATTTTCTTCTGATTAATTTCGTTGCGGGTTCCAAGACAGTTTAATTTCTTCCTGGGACTTCCCGAGTGTCATAACTCGGTGTGTTCGTGGGTCACTGCTGTGGATCCTGGTGTACAGGAGTTACAGCGGTGGGCGTGTGGGTGGGATTAGTCCCTATTAGTACCCGAGACGGCATGCGGTTTTAGTCGGTTCGAGTCCGACATGCCACCGATAGGTGGTATCCGAGGGGATTTCCGCACGGGAAAAAAAAGTCCAAATCACTCACTGCAAGCCTCTCTCGCTCATACAAACGTTTATTTATTCTCATATTAACCTACATTAGGTTCTCGGAACTTCATTTTTAACCTTTTTTTTTTAAATTAAATTTTTATTCATTTTGATAAGATTACATAATTATAAATACTCTTTTCTAAAATAATTAAAAATAAGAAATATGTACTCATTATAATTTTTTTGCACTTTTTTAGGTTGTATATTAGAAATCATATACATAAATTGATTTTCCTTATAATTAGCACGGTTAAATTCTCAAATAATAATTAAGTAATGTTAAAAGTTTGATCCTACAGAAATAATGTAGGTACATTTTGCATGAAGAAAGTTAGCGTGAACTCAACCATCATCTATCTCACTCATTTATCTTTGGTCTCACTCGCTTATGAAACAAAGATCGGCGTCGTTGAGCTAGTGAGCTTTATAGTACTGAGTTACTGATATATTCGGAGCTAGTGTATGTGAGTGATATATTTCATCGGCATGCATGATATATAATATATCTTTTACATCACTTACTCAGGAGCTACACAACTCTGAGTGACTACTGTCACTTTGACATTTTAAACAATCGCACATAATTTGTAACAATGGCAGACCCGCGTATTCGTCAAATAAAAATAAAGACCGGCGTCGTGAAACGCATAGCCAAGGAGAAGGTTGTGTATGAAAAAGAAGTTGATCAACAAAAGAATAGGATTCAAAAATTGAAAGACGAGGGCCAGGATGAACATACTATCCGAAAGCAGGAGGAAGTTTTACAAGAGTCGCTTATGATGGTCCCTGAATGCCAAAGACGGTAAGATTTTATAAAGCCAGGAATTAAAAACTAAACTTGTTAAGTATCATAGCTTCTATTGTTTTTTTTTTATTTATTTTTTATTGTGCTACTGCGAAGTAACAGCTGCAGTCCTTGTAGGTTAGGTTTTACTTCTCGACAGTAATTTGTCTTTGTTACTGATGAGTCATATTTAGAAGTCGCAAATATCTGTTTTAAATCCTCAAGGAGCTTAAAGTGTATACTTATATGGTTCTTATTTTATTCCAGACTCGTAAAAGCTCACACTGATCTAAAAAATACTTTGGAATCGGAGCAAGATCTTGCAGAAAACGAGGACTACATTGCAGCTCAACAGGCTCTAAAAGACGCAGAACCCCAATTACCAGAAGCGTCTTTAGAATAAACCTTAATATTTTCTACTTACTATATTTTTAACAATCATGTCTTATAATCCTAATTTTTATAATAAGTTTCGTAGAAATAATGCTACATTCCATCATAATTTTCGACCACATTTTGTACCACCCCCACCTGCACCGCCGCCATTTTTTATTCCTCCAACTCTGTCATCAGAAAATATCCCAACCGACCAGGAGTTTTTAAAAGGCTTTGAGCCCCATATTTCTGTTGGGAAAAGCCCAGTCCACAATAAAAAAATATCCATATCTGAAGTTCGAGAGAAACTGCACACAATAATTTTGTCTCTAAACAATTTGAAAGCAAAAGACAAAATGTTGACAGAAAATATCAGTAAACTTTCTGATGAAGAATGGAGTTCACATTTTAAGCAAATTGAAGAGAAGAAAGCCTTTATTGATTCCACATTGACACAGATCAAGGGTCCTAGTTTAGATGTTTTGCAGAAGCTTTTAGCAAAAAGAGTAGCGAAGAGGTTGCGTCTGAAAAGAGTGCGCTCTGAAATTAAAAAAGAAAAGGAAGATAAGTGGAAGGAACAAAAAGAAAGATCCAGAAAAATTGATGAGAACTTGCAAAGGATAAAAGATGACATCATTAGAGCTCAACAGGTAATTTCATTTAAAAAAGTTTAGTCCATTTTAGAATTCTCATATTTTTTTTAATATTCAACCACATTTAAAATAAATCTTTTATTATGTGAGAATCCAAAAGAAGGTGACTCTACAGCATATTGTATTATATGTACACTGGTTGCTCTTTTTGGATAAACATATTTAATATATGGTTTGTAAGATGCCCAAAACTGTATTTGTAGGAGTTTACCTTAATATTTAAGTGTAGAGAAAAGAGATTTATTTTTGATTAGAGTGTAGAATCTTTCTCTTTATATGATTAAAAAATAAACAAGTAGAATGAGTACATTCACTTAATATGACAATAAAAGATATGAACACAATGACAATTTGAAATTGTACATTTATAATTTAATGATTGTGATACCTAGGTATGCATTTTTTAAATATATATGTAGAAATTTAGTTACAAAACAGAGTCAAGTGTGAGTTTGTTTTACATCTATCATCACGGCAAGCACATTCAGCGTTGCGATTGATCCATGATGAACTCGACACCAAACATCGCTGTGTGTTAAGAGATTGAGTTTATGTGAAATAAACTCTGTATTACCACAGCTCCGGTTTGGTTTGGTCTGTAGTTACTCACAAATATACAATTTTATTACAATGATTTCATGATGACATAATATTGTTTTATTTTATTATTATACCAATAATACCAATAGTAGGCCAAAACCTCCTTTCTAAGGAGAGGCCTATGTCCAGCAGTGGACTAGTATAGGCTGTTGATGATGATGATTATTATTATTATACAACAGCAAAATGGACTGCTTGTTTTGTTGGGAAGGTAGGGTAGTGAAGCTTGGATTAACCTTCTGCTTAAAACATGAGTAAGCCCATGCATACAGTTCCAAAAGGATTCCGGCTATTAAAAATTAATATTATTATTGAAAAATATTATAGGAACAAGAAGCAAAGCTAGAAGCCGATGTGGTGTTGAAAGAAGTTATGCGTAAGAAGAATGATGCCAAGAAGTGTATAATGAAACTGGACCTGTTAGTAAAGCTTCGCAAGGCGAGGCAGAACACTGCAAAGGGCAGAGGAGAAACTGTTCCTGAGAGTGAAACTGTTGCGTTTCATGCTGGCATTGGTAAGGCGTTGGGCTCTCAATTAAATTTTATGCTATCTATATCTGTGTTCCTGATATCAATTTACTTTTTTTCTTGACCCATCTATATATTATCAGATTACATTCTCGTGGAGTTATAGCAACCGGTCATAAATTTTTTGCCATGTCACACCACATAATCGCTGATCACAAAGAGAATTGGAAGACCGTCAGGAAGATGATGATCAAACTAAGATTTTTGATTATCCAGTGCCTCAAATTTCTTGCTACTTTATTAATCATTTATAAAAATACCCTTTTGGCTTTTGTTTCTTAACACTTGGTAAAATATTTTGTAAAGCGTCAGACAGTAATTGTGTGGTTTGAGGTCCCATAATCTATTTAACTCTTAGGACGTCGCGGCGCGCGGATGACCTATGACCCGTTACTGTCGCGCCCTTGAACTAGTGACCCAGTCACAGCTGAGCGAAGTCATTATTACCTCAATATCTACGTTATTTTATAATTATATTCAATGAAATAAACATATTTGGAATCCCTGATATAAATTCTTCCAAATGTTGTGACAGAGACGCTACCACGTAACAATTTGGTGTCGCAACTGTTGTGACGGCGACGCGTCGGAGGTTAATGAATTAACAAGACTAATCCCGCCCACATGCCCACCACTGTAACTCCTGTACACCAGGATCCACAGCAGTGACCCACGAACACACCGAGTTATGACACTCGGGAAGTCCCAGGAAGAAATTAAACTGTCTTGGAACCCGCAACGAAATTAATCAGAAGAAAATTGGAGGAGTTGGAAACATAGTAAATCCACTTCCCTCCTTAGCAAAGCGGGAGACAAAATGAAATAAAATGGGCATACACCCTTTTAAACAGGGAAGCACCACGGCCACGAAATATTACGGGTCCTACGTGAGCTATATTTGATTTCTATAATATGTATGACAGAATCGCCTAAACGCACGGAAATTCACCCTAGTTGACACAAGATCCCCATAGTATACCGCCCCAGATGTCACCTGCAAGGTATTCAGCATTATATTACGTTCATTACACCAAAGACTACATTCCCAGAGGATATGATGAGCAGACTGTTCATAGTGAGAGTTAGGTGTTGAGCATTGACACAACGGTGACTCGACTAATTTAAATGAATAAAGCTTGCTCTTAAAGTTACCATGACCCGTAAGAAATTGAGCGACACAGTGATCCACCTCAAGCCATGTCCTCGACAACCGTTCGCGAACAGATGGAAAGAATTGGTAAAGATGGCGCCCCTTGGATGATTCATCCCAGCGTTGTTGCCATTCGTCTATGAGGTCATTATAGACATCGGACTGCTGTTGAAGCAATCTTGTAATTTTACCGCGATCCCGCGCGCCCAAAAAATCGCATTCCATGTTTTGTTGTCTTGAATAGTACATGGCTGCACGTCTCTGCACTTCGAGATCGACCGGAAGCACACCCGCCAACACCGGCAAAGCCTCGGTGCTAACCGTCCTATATGCCTTGCACAAGAATATCAGTGCAAGTCGTTGGCCTTGTAACAGTTTGCGACGGACAGCGCCTACGGTCGCCCTATCGGCCCATACAGGTGCACCATAGCACATAGAACCTAAATAAGTAGCTCCGTATATGATCTTTAATGTATTAAATGATAGACCCCATGTCGCAGTTGATATCCTTGTCAATGCACAGAAACTCTTTTTAGACTTTTCATTAACTATTTTAATATGTTCGATAAATGAAAAGTTTCTTTCTAAAACTAATCCTAGGTAACACACTGAGGCCTTATTTTTTACAGTAACATTGTCAAATCTAATGCTTGGCGGTGATTTGAGGTTACCTTTTAAAAGTAGCTGGAAGGTTTTGTTAGGTGCAAAATTTAAGCGATTACGTTCACCCCATTGAGATATCAAGTTCAAACATCTATTGGCTAATCTCTCAAGCCCCGCCCTAGTATCAGATTCCACCAGTAATAAGCCGTCATCAGCATACGCGTTCAGAGTACACCCGGATGGTATTGGAATTAACAAGAGTATGAATTAACATGGTATAATCTATTTATATTATTTTTATATTAATCCGTGTGGTGACGGATTAAGAATACCGAATGTCACTACCCCAGTTCATCCCGAAGGTGTCGTAAGAGCCGACTAAGGGAGCAAACTATGCAGGACAACAGCACTGCAAAGAGAAGGAAAACTTGAAACAAACCCTATACCAACCTGTCTGGCCAGCGTGGTATAGTAGGCCAAAACCACCTTTCTAAGGAGAGCTCTATGTCCAGCAGTGGACTATTAAAGGCTGTTGATGTGATGATGTGTGATGTGATCCTTTACAGAGACACTGAAGGTTGAATGGACTTACAAACTCTCTGCTTATGAAGCTGAAGAAATTGAACTACGTGCTAAGCTTAAAGAGGATTCTGGCCAACAGGATATGCTTACAAACGCAACAGAGAAGGAAGTTGCAAACAATTTGGTGAAGTGGAGGGAAACACTCTTTGGTGGGCAATTGCCTCAGGTGGATTTAAGAGGGGATGTTACGAGATTTATAGCTGTCAGGTAATTTTTATTCAATAATTCATCATTCCAATGTAGTTTTTTCATCTTCATAAACAAACAAGTAATCCCAAAGTCGCATATTGAGTATATCTTTATAAATTTTGCTTTAAAAATGTCTTTCGTGGGTCTTGGGAGGTTTATATTCTAAGTTTTGTCATTGTTGAAATCAATTATACTACCCAAACAAAAAGCATTATGTTGAGGCAGGATAGTCAGTCCCGTAGTTTGGCCAGCCGCGAGGGGGCGGCGTCCGCGTGTGCCGGACGTCGCCTAAAGAGAGGAAAATATTGAGACGGAGCCCGCACCAGGAGCGGGCTGGCGCTAGGAGGGGTCCGGATGTCTTAACAACAGCAGTTCCCGGATCCCTCCTATTACAGGCGCAGAGTGGCACACCGTGTGGTTTTAGTCGGTGCGAGTCCGACACACCACCCCGTCGCAAACCCCGGAGGGGTGACGGTCCGAGGGGATTTCCACACGTTAAAAAAAAAAAAGGATAGTCAGTCCCGTACGTCGCCTAAATAGAGAATTCACCCGAAAATGGTGCCCGTGCTTTGTGGGCAGGCGCTAGGAGGGCCCGGATGTGTCAATAACATCTGTTCCCGGATCCCTCCTGTTACAGGCGCAGAGTGGCACACCGTGTGGTTTTAGTCGGTGCGAGTCCGACACACCACCCCGTCGCAAACCCCGGAGGGGTGACGGTCCGAGGGGATTTCCACACGTTAAAAAAAAAAAAGGATAGTCAGTCCCGTACGTCGCCTAAATAGAGAATTCACCCGAAAATGGTGCCCGTGCTTTGTGGGCAGGCGCTAGGAGGGCCCGGATGTGTCAATAACATCTGTTCCCGGATCCCTCCTATTATAGGCGCAGAGTGGCACACCGTGTGGTTTTAGTCGGTCCGAGTCCGACACACCACCCGCGTGGGGTGATGGCCCAAGGGGGTTTCCACACGTAAAAAAAAAAGATCCCCTTAATGATTTTGTTTACTACTATGCTATTTCATTCTATTATGTTTTGCAAAATATTTCCATGTTAAGGATTGAACACTTTGTTTTAGATCACAGTGGGATCAGTATGTAAGTAGTGAAGGTACCGCACTGCCTATAGGATGGGTGCCCCCTGCGAAAAAGGTTGACAGCTAGTTTGAATGACATTCACATAAAATATAATTGTAATTTGTCTATGTGGCCTTATTTGCATTTGCTTTATACTAATTAAATTATGCATTTTGTGTAAATCTAGTTTTTTCTGTTCCTCATTATTTACATCTGTCTCTTAAATTCAATTATCTATCGCCCACTCTTTCCCCATGTGGCATGGTGTACGAATATGTCATTGTGGAATTGAATGTAATGTGTACATTTATTGGGTGGCACTGATCAGACCTCCAGCAGAGAGATTGATGGTTCTTATGTATAGTAAGTCAACTATAACGTTTAAATATTTTAAATTTTTATTGGTTTGCGTTTACTTATCGATGTAGATTACAAATCCTAAAAAAAAAGCAAATAGTTTGAATTAAAACAGTAGATTCAAATATTATAAAACTTTGACAACCTCCTGAAAATTCAAATTTGGCAGATGACTCACTATTTGTACATAGGATCCATCGAGATATTCAGTAATAGTAACTTTATTGTTAATACTCGTTTACCTTACCCGCAATACAAGCGTGTATTTTTATTAAATTAATTTTAATAATTTTTTTTTTTTTTTGTTTACAACACCACTGCCGACTAGTGATGTGTAGCGTGAAATAAAACAAATCGTTATGTTTTATTAGGGTTCCGTACCTCAAAAGGTAAAAAAGGAACCCTTATAAGATCAATTTCTTGTCTGTCTCTCCGTGTGTCACCACCGATTTTCTCAGGAACGGGTATACCTAGCAAGTTGAAATTTATGGTCTATGGTCCCTATTAGGTGTATAAAAATCAAGGTCCTGAGTCAACACGATAAAAAGATATGGGCAAATTTCGATTTTCGCGAAAACTTGCTTTAATACCAAACAAAAATTTACCTTAATTTTCAACTTTTTTTATTTTTCAGAATTTTCTCTTTACTTGTGCTGTAAGACCTTGCTTTTAACCAAAATTGTCAATTCTAGATCAACCGGAAGTACCCTATAGGTTTTGGGTTGAAAACCTATATGATAGTTCCCGTTTACCTAGAATCACGAAATTTGGCAAAAATAAACATCTTACAACACAAATAAAGGAATAATTCCAAAAAATAAAAAAAGTTGAAAATTAAGATTAATCTACGTAAAATCTGGGTAAGTACGAAACCCTCGGCGCCCGAGTACGACTCGTACCTGACCGGTGTTTTATTTTAATGATAATGTTGAAATTGGTCGAGTGCACAAGGATTCCTAAAACATGACAATTGTATCCATTACAACAAAAACAATTAAATTAATTTATGTATATAAAAATTTATCAAACTTGATCCGATTATAATTAACCAATAACTCTTAATTTTTTCACCGTATCTTTGTTTTTGTTTCACTTCATCGACTATCTTTTAATCAACTTGAGGTACCTAACTTCTGGAAACAGCTTTTAAAGAGAAATGCTCGTGATCTCACAAATGAAAAATAATAGATATCGATAAATGCATAAGTTTTGTGTTAAAACTTCATCACGGTGGTGTCGTTAACAAAAGACTATGTTTTCTGCTCGTCTGCCCCCTCTAACATAAACAAAAATACGAATACAATCAGGAGACTGCCTCTTTAACTGCTCAGGTATGGTAGGGAAGCTTGGATTAACCTTTTGCTTAAAACACTAGTAAAGCCATGCCTGCAGTTACAAATATATATAGACAAATAGACTCCCTCAGACCTCTATTCTATAGTTTATGGGATTAGAAAAACACACATTATATTAAAGTCTTTTACTCGGCACAATTTCCACTTTATGGTTTATTTAGTAAGAAATTATATGTAAAAATGGCGACACACACCGTGTCTCTAATGTACAGGCTAATGTTACGGATATCATGTTAACGCTATCAAATTAGTACAAACTAAAATTCATAGACAACATTTCGACCAACGAAATATTGTCTATGAATTTATATTATAATAATGCAAACGGGTAAACAGGACAGGTTATAATCTAAGCATAACATTTAAGGATTTTTTTTTATTATTTTACTTTAGTAAATATTAAAAGAAGTGGAATATTAAAGTTAAATAGGACCAATGAAACATGTCACAATAATCTGTCCAGTTTCGATTGCATCATTATTGAGGTAATGCGGCATTAACGCGAAGTGATTAACTAGCAATATTCTTAGTACTTCAACTTACATTTTTGAATCAGAGGCATAACATCATCACGTGATAATCCTTAGGTATAAAAATATCAATTGCAACTGTCTGTATTTGATAGCTGGTCCTCAATTCTGCTATTTTTTTTAAGGCCAAGCCATTATCATTCCATTGACACGCTATTGAGATGCCATTGAGACGCTATTGACATCGGTCAAAATATCAGTATTCTACTAACATCAATTCAGTGTCAATATACTGTCGATATAGTCGGTCATCAATGGTGATATCAACAACATTACCATACCTGGACAATTAACTATGTCATTATTTTTTTTTAATTTAAAATGTACCGTTTACCAAACTATTACAAAGACATCGACGACATTTCTATCAGTGATAAGTTATCGGGCCATTGGGCTTACATAGTTAATAGAATAGGTAAAGTGCAATACTATTCCGACGACATTCCATCGACAGGCTATTGTTACAATATTAAAATAGCAGAATTGAGGCCCTGGTTGATAACGAACAGTGTGTTCTCTAAAGCATTATTTACACCTACCACTGTGTCCTAGATGCTCATACATGTTTTGTCACAAAAAATAAAGGCGTCGTAACGATGGATGTCTTAGTAACTCAAAGAGACAAGCTCTTTGAGTGTCCTTATACTCCCCCAGCGATACGGGGGAGGAGAGGTTGGGCCTCAGTTACTCAGTAAAAGTACCAAAAGAATAGCTTAAAACCGATTTACTGTCTTATCACTCCGGTCGAACCGGCCCATTTGAGCCGAAGCGTGGATATCTTACGGGTTAAAAAGTTGGAAGCGTGGGGGCTTGTATATTTATTTGTACTTGTTTACATACATTAAGGCACTATAAATTATCCTTTACGACTTTTTTACTGAACGACGATATACTGTCCAGCCGCTGAAAAAAATCTCAACGACAGTATCAAACGATTCGTCTTGTTAGTGGCTACAAATAGTAGTCGCGACTATTTCTCTGGACTCCTTTCTTCGCTTTTGGCCTAATAAAAAGAAATAAGTTATTTAATCATATAAACTAGAGTTACAACTCATTACTTACTTCTAAAAAGCACTTAGGCGACTAAACTACTATGGAGTTCAAACAGAAGGCCGACTGCCTTGAAACAGTAAACGGTGTCGTCACGATCCAGCGGGCAGTCCAGACGCCAGTCCACAACGATACAATTTTGACGACACAGCAAGGGCATAGTTCTAATAATGGGAATAGCAGCTACGCACAACAGCCTTGTAACGGTAAAAAGCGTTACGATATAATGGGAACACATCCTAACCCTTTAAACACCACGGTCACACATAAGTGACAAATAAAATAAACTATGCATGTTATTTTTGTCACAGAAAATTCATGCACTATAAATAACATATACCAAGACCTTGAGGCCCTCCCTCCCTGACGCAATCAAAATTAGTGTTTATAGTTTAAGCAATAAAGATAATAATATTGTACAGACATTTGCCATCAATAATTTCTCAGTACCTTACCAATCTATAGTCACTCTATTGCGTATATATACATACATTATACAGTTTACCAAGGGACATTCCATTAAAAAAGAACCATTCTCTTACTATCACGACTTATATAAATCTTCATAATCTTGACCTGCGATTTGGACCATGAATTAAAGATTATTTAAACCAAACCTGAGATGGACAGGTTTAATTTAAAAAAATTTGAGGGTAGAATGAGATTTGACTTTAGAAAATATAATTATTGAAATGAATTTAAGTGATTGTCAAAACGATAGTACTGAGTTATTTTATTACTCTTTTGGTATTGCACAGAGATATGGAAGACTAGTTTACAAGGGTGTTAATTGAAAAGACCAAATACAGAAAGTCCTCTAATTCTAGAATAGTGGGGTTCAAAAAGAAATCCCATGGTAAACGTGTTTACAGATCAAATATATCTAAGATAGTCCAAAGCGGGTAGTTCGAAAAGAAAGCGGTTGACCATAAATACAGCGAATTTCACTCAAAGAACTAAAAAACTTATCGTTTTTTGTTATAAAAATAAACTTAGAATATATGTATGTTGATGTAGAAAAAAAAGGAACAATTCATTTCTTAGTATTCGGCATGCGTTGCAATGCCTAGTAAAGTATAAAGAAATAAAACCTTTATATAGTTTTTTGTGAGTCAGGAACCCTCGTGGGTGTCCGCGGAATACTACCAAAGTTTCATCACAATCTGATCAACGGTTTCAAAGCGCATAGAGGACATACATACATTGATTTTTATTTAGCCTGTGGATTTTTACCCTCAAGTATAGTTTTTCCTAAATAGATATGTTAGTTGCGATTTGTGATTGGAATATATTCTTCAAGAAACAATCCACCTGAGTCGTTAGCAGTAAGACTTCGTGAAAGTCCAAAATACTCTTTTCAAAAGGGCTAAAGATAATGTAAAATCCCTTTTAAACTGTTTGTAAAGTTTTAATTTACACTCGTTTTATTTACAGATACCCGCTTTAGGCAACAAAAAAATCTATAATTTTCTATTAATCTATAAGATATAAAGACCTTATTTATATAAGATTATATAATGCACCACTTTTATAAGAATTATATTGCGTTCAGTATTCACTATGGTCGAATAGTATCGTTGCTTATAAAATAACCTTAGAACAACCTTTTTATTAGTTGAATGATAGGCACAGTATATTTAGTATAAAATACATTATACATACTTAAACTTACGTTTTTATCCCAGAGGCCAATTAAACGCCCACATTTGGAGGATTATAATTTTAGTCCCACTACGTAATCATCACCATCATCAACGGCCCACAATAGTCCACATCTGGACTAGGCCTCTCCTTAGGAGGTTTTGGCCTACTATATATCACGTTGGTCAGACGGGTTGGTTTCAAGTTTTCCTTTTCCTTGCAGTGCTGTTGTCCCGCGTAGTTTGCTTCCTTAGTTGGCTCTTACGACACCCACGGGATTAATAGGGGTGGTTACACTCCGTATTCTTAATCCCTCACCACACTACGTAATTCGCAAGCCGTCAACCGAACACATATATTTCTATATAAACATACTTACATATGTACATATATACATAGTATAGATGTATTACACCCAGACACAGATCGTGCTCATCACACAATATTTGTGCTGGGTGGGAATCAATCCCACGACCTCCGGCTTAACAATGAGGATAGCTAACTATTAGTCTAAGAGCCCCGTCCTGTTTTATAACCTATCTCCCAATTTGTGTTTATCGTACATCGTAAGTTCAGCATTTTCATGCAAGTGCAAAGAAGTGCGGTTACATAAATACATACATAGATAAATAGTTTCACGCATGGTTCCCGTTCGGGGTAGGCAAAGACAATAGAATACCATTTGCCACGGTTCTAACAAGTATCTCATAAATTTAATAAGTAGTAAAATAGGATAAATAAAACCTTATTAAATAGTTCATTCGCGTTAAGAAAATAGTCAAGCTCCAACCCCTGACCAATTAGATCCCAAGAAATTACCGTTTCTTAAGAAAGTTTGGAATCTGATTGGTCAGTTCATCTCAATTGGAGTATTTATGAATTAGTTTTGTATTTTTGAAAAGTTATTAAAAAAATATGTGTGTATTAGCACGAGACGCACGACTGCAGTTTACTCGTTAAGAACGATTCGGCCGCACACAAGTATACAAGTTATACACACACATGTGAAAGGCACGATAGGTTGCGCACAAAAAACGTAACGAGGTCATTCGATAACTAAATTTTACTCTTCATATTTTTTCATACCGTGCGCCTTATATCACAATCCATTCTTAAGGAGTAAACTCCAAAAAATGTTTTAAAGATTTCTTTATAAATATGTGTTTTACTGCGTGGAAATAAAAATCAATATTGTATGTATGTCTTGGTATTGTTTATATAAATCAACTAGCAGTAATCTTATTGTAATTAAAAGATTGGTTCAACTTACAAACAAAATTAAGGTCGTTCTACGGTTATATTATCTATGGTCTGGTATTATTAAGGTCACTGCACACTATTGTAAAAACTAGATATCATAACATTACTAACTCAACTGGTATTGTAAAAATATGTATTGGTTTATTCTCCTTTATGAATGAAAACATCAATTAATAAACTGGCGTGCATATTAATCAGGCCTCTTTAAAAAATGCTAAATTTTCTGTATTCCATTTGGCTTTAGTAGGTATTTTTTATGGAATAACATTAATTTTTAAATCAAATACAATAATAATATCTTACACATCTCACACACGGCCGTCTGATTCCAAACTAGGCAGAGCCTGTGCTATAGTAACCAGACTGCTGATAAACATACTTATATATTTTTAAATACATATATATATATACATACATATTATAAATAATTTACAGCCAGACACAGAACAAATGAAAAATATATAGGATCACATTTTATAGTTGGCCTATTTTCTAAGCCCGCTAGTTTATAAGGGCCCTTTTAGTAAAAATATATAAATTTATGACATCACCTTGGCACTGCTGTATTCCAGTGCAATTATTTAATTTTAAATTGAGTCAAGATGATAGGATTATAGGTAAACTGGGCCAATTAAGACGTGTCATTATGGCCCACATATTATTCTTATAGTATATGTGATTTACAAAATGATAAAGAGACCGGACCACATTATGATAAGAGAAATCCAATTCTATCTTTATTAATTACCAGACAGTTCTATAGGCACTTGTGCAAATAATTAATCACTCATCAAATTTATTTATCTAATTAATTACACAGGCCAAAAATTTTTTTTTCTCAGAAACCAGATTATACTTTCCCGAAGGAGTTTGGTGCGCTGAATCCAAATCCGGCCACAGTAAGGTTATGTAACCCTTCAAATTTTATTATTCCTAAAAAAGTAAATCAAACTCAACGTCATTTGAAAGCTGAAGACTTGAACTTTAAGATTCCCTGTGTACTTTTTTAGCCATAACAAAATTTGAAGGGTTACATAACCTCAAAAATGGGAAAGAAATGGCGTTTTTTGTATTTTTAGTTGATTCTGACGTGTTAGAGCAATTCTGCGGCTGTAATTGGATACAGCGCACCAAAATCCTTCGGGCAACTATACTCTGGTTTCTGGGAAAGAAACTTTGTCAAATTTTGTTAGCCTGTGTTATTTTAATAGCGCTAGAGATAATGCTTGCGTTAAAAAAAGAATTATAACTTCAGTTGCGTAAACTAGATGGCGCTCCTTAATGGACAGATTCTAATATAAAATATCATTCTCCATTTGCCCTTTCGTAATCAATATGAATGCACAATAAATATGAAATAAATAATTTGAAAATATAGCAAATCTGCTTAAAGAATTAAACAAAATTAGAATTAATATAAACAATCATAGACCTATGGGATGGACGAGACCATAGACTAAAAAAAAAGAAAACAATATCGTAATATTACAAAACTGTGGGTTATTTAATGTCGATGCAATTCCTATCAAAGAATACGAGGGGCATCGTCGTTAAAATCCGACCTGTCATCGACAGGTTAAGTAGTTATAATAATTGCACGAAAAGTCTATGAAAAAAAAAGAAAAGTAGTTTATGGCTTCCCCCGGTTTGCTGAAAGGCCGTCTATAGTTGTACTGTAGTGTGAGGGCTACTGCCAGAGCCCGGCGTAGTTCCCTATGAGAGGTGCGGGGAGGGGCCCTCCCGCCGTGAAGATGCGCGTGCCGCTGTCGTCGTAGCAGTGCGTGTAGATGGCGGGCACGTGCTTCACCTGGTTGAACCCGTCCGCCTCCTCGTCCGGGAACTGGCACCGAGTAATACTTTGTTATTTGATTATATACATACGGGTAATAGGTATTACGTACTGAACAGGGTGTGGCTGTGACCATGGCCGGTGAAAAAAGAAGGCCAATGGCCTCTATTCAGTTTCGATCTCACTACTGTTATAAAATGTATTTTCGTAGTAAAGTATTAAACATCCGACGTCGACTGTAATGTGATTATATCGTATTTGTTCGGTAATCTGCTAGTCTTAGTAATACTTTACTATTTTACTACGAAAATACCTTTTGTGTTTCGTAGTTGTGAGATCGAGAGTTCATCAGGACTGAATTGTGACCAAACTTCACATCATCATCACATCAACAGCCTTTAGTAGTCCACTGCTGGACATAGGCCTCTCCTTAGAAAGGTTTAGGCTTACTATATCACGCTGGCCAGATGGTTGGTATAGGGTTTGTATCAAGTTTTCCTTCTCTTTGCAGTGATGTTGTCCTGCGTAGTTTGCTCCCTTAATCGGTTCTTACGACACCCACGGGATGTGCCGTGTGGTGTCGTAGGACACCCGATAGGAACGAAGTTGTTACGATCGAGTAAAACTGATTAGACACGATTTTAATTACAACGCCATCTATGAAAGCGGCTATTACCTACATATTTTTCAGTTGGTTTCTACTTAAAACAATTTATACATTGGTAAAATCTCCTTGAGAAATGATGTCGAATAAATTTTATTATATTATTTTTTAAGAAAATAAATTTTAATTTTACTATTCGATAGATGGCGCTGAATGACTGACAAGTGACAATTCAAAATAAAAAGTGTCGTGACCAATTTTCGTAAGAATTTTTTCCGTCTAGCCCCCTTTCACAACGCGCGATAAGGAACTTCGTTCCAACTATAAATCATGGAAGACAAAAGTTTAAATATATACAGTATTTGGTAACTTTCACAAGCAAAAATAAAATGTGAGGTGCTTTTTAGCATATATTTAATAATAAAGAAAAAATCTTTTGAACAATATCCGTCAATAAAATATTTATCATCTGGCACCCCACGTTTTTGTATGATAAAATGTTTTTTTTTCTTAATCACTGCATTTTGTGTCTGTGACACTACCAAGACTACCAAGTTTCAGATATGGAAATGGAAAATATTTTGTTATATTATCATTGGTACTTGATTTCAAATAATAATAATAATATTTACACATACATACAAATGAATTAATAAGTCATTATGTGACTAGAATATAGAATGTAACATACCACATATCCCCTGGAAGCTTTGAGTGTGACGGTTTTGGTAGAATGTATGTTGCTTTCGAGGTACTTGCCCGCGCGGAGATCGTAAAACATTAGTAAACCTGATGGAATAAACAATATATTAAACAGTGATCTCAAAAATTTTAGAGAGAATTCTTTACAAAAACCTTAACAATTATGTAAACAAATATAAATTAATCTCTCAAAATCAGTTTGGTTTTAGGAAAGGTGTATCCACGGAGGACGCTGTTTCTGCTTTGCTTAATTGCATTACAGATAAAATTGACAAACAGTCCAAGTGTCTGGCTATCTTTATAGACCTCTCTAAGGCTTTTGACACTGTCTCTGTGCCTATTCTTCTAAACAAACTAGAAACAGTAGGAGTACGTGGGAAAACTTATTCTTTATTTAAAAGCTTTCTCTCTGAAAGAACGCAATGTGTTAAGGTTGGAAAATACATTAGTACCGACATGCAGATGGAGTACGGTGTGCCGCAGGGTAGTTTACTCAGTCCTCTTCTCTTCTCCATCTATGTCAATGATCTCTGTAACCTTAACATATCCTCTACCCACATAATCGCGTATGCCGATGACACAGCAATGGTAACATATGGGCGTGACTGGGATATCGCAAAGAATGTAGCAGAATCTGCACTGAAGCAGGTGGGAACTTGGTTGGCCAGTAATAGCCTAACGCTAAATGTTGAGAAAACGAAATTCATCACTTTTGGATCGCGTCTCTCTACCCTGCCACCTGAGCCTTCTTTTACTATCAAATCCCATCAATGTGATATTCCAATTCACAATTGCGCATGTCCTACAGTGGCCAGAGCTTCGGTGGTGAAGTATCTCGGACTGCTACTGGACTCCTGTCTGTCCTGGAAATTCCACATACAGTCGCTGTCGTCACGCATTAGGAAACTTATATTTATCTTCAAGAAGTTAAGAACATCAGCTAACGTTAAGATAATAAAAATGGTCTATAGTGCACTGTGTGAATCAATTATAAGCTACTGTATAACTGCATGGGGAGGAGCAGCAAAAACCATCATCATTGAGGCTGAAAGAGCTCAACGAGCTGTAATAAAAGTACTCCTTAACAAGCCCTTTCGTTACTCTACCCAGCAGTTGTATAGGGACTATGAAGTTCTCACGGTCAGACAGCTTTTTATTCACCGCACCGCCCTGCGCAAGCACGTAACTTTCCCCCCAAATATTAATATTAATAGCCCCAATAGAAGAAGGAGGCCAATGCCGGTATTTCCCAAATTTCACACACGTACAACATTTGCACGTAGACATTACCTATACCTAAGTACGCTTATATATAACAAGCTAAACGCTAAACTTAACATACACACTTTAAACACACACCACTGCAAAGACCGAATCAAACAGTACCTCCAAACCCTAAATTATGATGAAACAGAAGATCTGATTAAATGAACAGTCATTTGATTTCTAAACCTATCCTCTATTCACCAACCCACAAATATATCTACACTTACACTTATTCCAATCAATATTTACCCACAATCAAATATTATGCAAGGTAAATGTTATTCCCTAACGTTATTATAGGTTGACAATAATGCACACACTTGCACTACCTACCACACCAACCAACCAACGAACCAACCTAACGAACTTACCCACCCTAACACACACATTCCTACATGTATATATATTGTCTTTTTATTTTTATTTTCTTTTCTTACTTCCTTCTCTTGTATGTATCATTAAAAATAAATATATATAAACAGCTATCACATTTAAAGCACACCTGAACACATTACAGACGGATGGATGACTCCCATAACACAGGATGTTCCTAGCATGGGGTCATTGATCAATGATTTTGTGTGTATTCTGTTTCTTTTTTTTCTAAGTGTAACAATAAGTGTTTCTAAGTGTAACAATAAAGATATATAAATATATATAAAAAAAAAACACCTGTCAATTGGTGATGTTTTCAATTCGATTAAAAGTAATAATCGATTTTATTAAAAGGGAAGCTTCAATTTTTTTTTTTTTTTAAGTACCATAATGTGTACGACTCCCATTTTCACTTTCACTTGCTGCCACCGATATGTAGTATATTTTTTTCAACAACAGTTGCATAGTCGCGTTTCAACATAGTAGAACAGAAACAGAGCAGAAAGAAAAAAAAAGTGGGCGCCGCTGCCGTATGCGTGAGAGAAAGGGAAGCCAGACAGACTCGCGCCGTAACGCGTTACGTAACGAAGTGGTTTACCCTCCCATAAGAAGTTATCACTCCAAAAAGGTATCATATCTCCTTTCCATAGAATGGAACAGACATTTCTTCTTCCACAGTGGTGAGGCCACGAGTCGAATTGTTGAATCGGAATTTTATTTATATCCTAATATTCTAGTAGTGTATAACTCACCAAGCCCCGTCCCGATGGTGAGCATGTTCCCTCGGAAGCTTGCGGAGCGGATGCCGCAGCCGTTGTACCGCGACGTGATCTTCTTGACAGACTGCAGCGTGCGGCAGTCCAGCAGCAGCGTGTACGACTTGCAGCCTATCGCGTACACGCCGCTCTCCTGCCAACACCACACCACCGTTACTATGTGTTGCTTGGATTCACGCCAAAATATGAATTTTACCGATAAGTTTAAGAATTAAAATGGCTTGTAACTAAAATTCTATTAACCAACATCTTGATTTTTCTTTCATTCATTTATTAGAATTAAAAGAATTCTAGAAATTTCCAATGGAAGTTACTGCTATGGTGTGGTAATATTTATTCAAATTAATGAAAGACTTGCCCTATTTTTAAGAATAATGTCTATGTGGTGACAGATTAAGAATACGAAGTGTCACCACCCCTATTCAACTTAGACAACAGCATTGCAAGGAGAAGGAAAACTTGACACAAACCCTATACCCGTCTAGCCAGCGTGGTATAGTAGGCCAAAACCAGTTCTATATCCAGCAGTGGACTATTAAAGGCTGTTGATGATGATGGCGATGAAAACAAATATCTCTTTAATGCCTGAATTTAGTTGGCTTGAAGCTTGGAATCACAATGGGTTAAAGATGGCTAAACAGAGACCAATTTTCTGGGTCAGCGTGAGTCTCTTCAAGATACAATAAGCTCATGAGGATTATATTTTAGTACAAAATTTAAGAATTACCGACTTCTCAAAGGTCAAGGACACTCAGATTTTTCAACCAAGATTTGTTCTTTACTCAGAGCTCCCTTATCCCATCCATTTTTTCGTCACCTTTTCTAAATCTGATTATATATTCCCTAGGCAAGATGGGAATGTTCCCAAATTTGGAAAAGAACGGGAAAATGATGATGATGAACAATGCTGATAAGTATTCATTTCTATATATTGTGATGAGCTATACAAGTATTTTTAGGGTTGTTCGGTAATCTTGGTAACTCACCTGAGTGGCTAAGCAGACAAGATCTTGACAAGAAGGTAGTTTCCTCGAGAGCGTTTGCCTGAAGGTTTCAGCGTTGAACACGTGGATGTAGCCGTTAAGAGTCAGTGCTGCGATTTCCCGCCACTTCTGGTTGAAGGTTAGAGCTCGTACTTTTTGACCTGAGGGTACAAGTTATTGTCATTGTTATTTGTTTGTGCTAAAGTTAAAGTAACCCGAGCGACTCGTACTGTTCTGACGCGGAAGGATTACAAAAGCAAAATCCCCCCCCCCCATAACTGAAAAGTGCAGTATCCGAGCGACACTCCTTAACCGTGAGCGGCGCGCCCTGGTAGGGCATAGGCTACACCACTAGGTAGGAGTACCCCCCCTCCCACTAACTAAGCGGACAGTACCTGAGCGACACCTCTTGACCACGAACGGCGCTGAGTAGTGATGCATACTCTGTAGCGGCAGGGCTACAGGACCAGGTTGAGTCCCCCCCCCACTAACTGAGCCGTGCAGTTCCTGAGCGGCACTCCTTGACGATGAGCGGCGCCACGTAGTGGTGCATGGTCTGTCGCGGCGAGGCTTCAGGACCAGGTTAGAGTGCCCCCCCCCCCCCCCCTTCCACTAACTGTGCAGTGTAATAACTGAGCGACACTCCTTGACAACGAGTTGCGCCACGTATGGTGCTTGGTCTGTGGTGGCGTGGTTACAGCAATAGGCTGTAGTTTCCCAGCGCGCTAACTGAGTAGTGCAGTACCCTAGTAGCACTCCTGAATCCTACGTGCGCCACGTATGGTCTGTCGCGGCGGAGCTACAGGACCAGGTTGGAGCCCCCCCACTAACTGAACAGAGCAGTACCTGAGCGACACTCCTTGACCACGAGCGGCGCCACGTAGTGGTGCATGGTCTGTCGCGGCGGGGCTGCGGGAGCACGCCACAGCGCCAACTTGGAGTCACGGGACCCTGTCACCACGAATTCGTCATCCAGCCAACACATATCGAGGATCTAAAAGAAAAAATAATAACAAAATCACTTACTTAAAACCATAAATTGACTTTCTCTTCTTATCATACAACAAATGGATCTTGTAATAGAAAACTCAAGGTCATTCTTTTCCCTATGTCAATATGCCGTTTGGGGAAAATTTAAAAAAATAAATATCAGATCCAAGACTGTAAAACAAACAGCACACCTCGAATGGAGGATTCATGTTCATCATCAACAGCTTTTAGACGTTTGCCTCTCCTTGAAAAGAGGTCTTGGCCTAACTATCTACGCTGGCCAGAAGAGTTGGTACAGAGTTTGTATCAAGTTTTCCTTCTCTTTGCAGTGCTGTTGTCCTACGTAGCTTGCTTCCTTAGTGAGTTCTACGAAACCCACGGGATGGATAGGGGTGGTGACACTTCGTATTTTTAATCCGTCAGCACACGGACAATTATTAAAAAATGGTGGATTACCACTCTGCTTTTAAGTAAGTTTCACTCTGCATAATAAATGCTTAGAATATCAAGAATAGGATTTGAGTAAGAATGCGAAAATTTGACAATAAATGGTTAAACACCGCCGTAATAAATATACAATAAAAAAACATTTACGTAATAGATTATAATAGACCAAGTGGAACTACAATATAGTCGGGTAAAAGAGGGCGCTTAATATTACTATTTTTTAGATAAAATACGTATGTATGTATGTATGTGTGTGTGTGTGTGTGTGTGTGTGTGTGTGTGTATGTGTGTGTGTGCGTGTGTGTGTGTGTGTAAAAAATATTTACCCAGTCTTTATGTGCTTCTCCAACGCAAACCGGATCCAATGTGGGTAGACTGTATATGGCCAATTCGCATGAATTCCGAGCTCCTGTTGCTAATAATGTTCTGCAACAAAATTCAAATTAAACAATCTCTTAATTAATCTTAATTATTGAGGAGTTCGTGGCTAAGTGTTAATCGAGTAGGTTAACACATTGTAAAGTTAAGCAATCCCAGCAAGGTCAGCCTAAGAATGGGTGACCATTCTTAATACATTGAGCCCCCCCCCCCCCCCGGAGAGCACGTTAAGCCCTTGATCCTGGTTGTCATACCAACATCTGTGGCAATCCTAAAAAAGTCCGACAATTGTCTTTCTACAGAACTTCGACATCGCCTATTACTTGGGTTGTGGAGGTCTGATGGAGTCGTTTCGCGTAAAAAAATCGAAGTTCAGCCGTATTTTCAGTTGTAGACTTAAAGCTGACCCAACCTAGTTTGGGAAAAAGGCTCGGAAGAACAACAACTTTTGAGTTATGCGGTTCTCACACTGGTTCCTTGAAGAATAATAATATCCTAACACATCACTCACACGGCGGTCTGATCCCAAACTAGGCAGAGCCTGTACTATGGTAACCAGACAGCTGATAAACATACTTATGTATTTATAAATACCTACATGTTATAGATAAATTGAACCCAGACAGAGAACAAACGATCGTGCTCATAACACAAATATTTGTCCTGGGTGGGAATCGCACCCACGACCTCCGGCTTAGCAGCCAGGGTCACTAACCACTAGACCAACAGGCCCGTCGAAAAGTTACGAATACATGTTATTAAATCATTTGTGTAAGAAACATAGATGAGTACAGGATATTGATGAAATGCCACTCACCTAGAAGGATTTATTTGTAGTGCATGTATTCCCGTTTGTTGGTCGGCGCCGGCCCAGGGCGCTCTCGGTCTTAAAGTCGGTATAGCGTCTAAAGTCCGACGACGAACGTCGTACACCATTAACTGTTAAGATAAAGAAATGTAATGGTCGTTTTTTTCATCATGAAAACCCAAAGTGGCCTGAAGACGCCGCCGAGAGGTCCGGGAAGAGTTTTCTCTGTCTGAGCGTTCGAGTTCCATGGAATCCTATAGAAAGGAGATATGGTTCGGAACGCGAAGAGCACCGCATTTGCAGCGGAATTAAATATGTTTTTACTTATATAGCTCTGCAAGTGTGTGATTCTGAGATGGAATAATGTAATTTGTGTGACTCAGTAGTTTCATGTTTTATTTATTTATTTTACATCTTTATAGTACACCGCTACAGTATATATTGTACAGACATGGATGGACATCTACATGTGGTATTACAATAGGCGGTCTTATCGCACACGGCGATCTCTTACAGACAACCTTTATACGGATATTGCCAAATATGATTTAGGGTAGTCTGTGGTGTATTACTAGCTGACCCGCGCAACTTCGTCTGCGTCTTTCAATAGTAATAAATTTTCTCCGTTTTTGAAACATTCTTCATTGGTGCTCCGCTCCTATTGGTCTTAGCGTGATGATATATAACCTATAGCCTTCCTCGATAAATGGGCTATCTAACACTGAAAGAATTTTTCAAATCGGACCAGCAGTTCCTGAGATTAGCGCGTTCAAACAAACAAACTCTTCAGCTTTATAATATTAGTATAGATGAGTCTGGTTTTCAGATACAGAAGTGGTTGTCATAAAAATATTCAATGCAATTAAATTTCATAGTTTCTTTTAACTTTTATCTTGCGCAAATAAAGAACTTATGATTCGATCAACGTGCTCCAATACCCTTATAAATATTACCGCGATTAAGACCCTATTTCTTTAGTTAATAAGGTAGCTTTCGTCTCTTACCTTATTGCACTTAGTCCCAAAGACAACTTGTCTATCAGACAGCCATTGCGAACAGAAAACTTTATTCATGTTGCCGAGGTTGACCGGTGTTTCTCTAAACATGTCGTGTGTGAGCATGTGCCGCGTCGCGTACGACGGGTCCACGGAGCGAGGCTGGAACCAAACATTTTTAAAATAATTATAAGATACTATAAGAAGTCCGTGTGGTGACGGATTAAGAATACAAATTGTCACCACCCCAATTCATCCCGTGGGTGTCGTAAGAGCCGACTAAGGGAGCAAACTAAGCAGGACAACAGCACTGCAAAGAGAAGGAAATCTTGAAACAAACCCTATACTAACCCGTCTGGCCAGCGTGGTATAGTAGGCCAAAACCTCCTTTCTAAGGCTCTCCTTAGCCTATGTCCAGCAGTGGACTAGTATAGGCTGTTGATGATTGATGATAAGAAGTCCCAGAATGGCTAATGACAGGGCTATTTGACAAGTTTATGTAAGGATAGAGCATAATATGTTATCTGTGCCCACTGCTATACCCGGAGACGAAAGCGTGAGTTTGTGATTGATGTTTTATCATCTTGTGTATCTCAGAGAGCATTTCTCTATTCCAAAGGTCGCTGGTTCAATTCCCGCTCAAGTCAAACATTTGTGTTCATCAACATTTAATGTTTATTTGGTCTGGGTGTATCTATGTATAATATGTATGTATTTACAAAAAAGTATTTATATATTTATATCAGTAGTCTAGTAGCCATAGTAAAGCTCTGCTTAGATTGGGAATAGATGGCGTTGTGTCAATGTGGTAGAATATTATTATTTAGGTTTGACAAGTCATCAGATGTTCTACTAAAACTGCACTTTCTTGTTATGTACTAATAATATGAATAAATTAACACACTGCTCATTTTATTTTAAGCGGATGCCATAGCTCGTAAATACTCGATACAAGCGTTGACCCTCCTGCAGTCACTCACACAGTGAAAAGAAATTGCTAAACACCGATTTCCTGTTAGACTGTGGAATCACTCATCACTCCGATCGGAGACTGTCGATATGCCGAAACATGGAACTCCCACGGCGATCGGTTATAGGGTTATCACCTTATTAATAATACTGAATATGATGAAGGCCAATTGAAAATAATATGATGTAACGTAATTTAGCCTTCAACACTATTAATGTTAAAAAAAATAGTTTAAAAAAACTAAAAAACACGCTTTTTATAGAAAACCAAACTAAAAAATAGAAAATAAATTTTAATAAATTAAAAAAAAAGGATTGGGTGCCTGTTGTCAATAGTAAAACATTTTTTTTTTTAATTAGTGTATTGTTATTGGTCCTCGATATATCTACAAAGTTTGAACGAATTCTGACCGTTTAAAGTCAGTCAAAATCACGCCCAAAGGAGTCGGTTACAAACAAACAAGTAAAGCTAATATAAAGCGTGTAAAAACAACTGACCTATGGTGAAATTCTGTATTAATTACTAAGACAATTATATCTCTTGTGGCTAATCAATTGTCATTTACATTTAATCATTGTGTTGATGGTGGTGTATTTCCTGATCTTATGAAGTCCAGTAAAATTATTCCCTTATTCAAATCTGGTAGTACATCTGACCCAACTAACTATAGGCCTATTTCAGTACTATCTACTGGTAGTACTGAAATATAGTAAGTTGTTTAGATATTTAAAAAAAAAAGTATGATCAATTACAAAGTTATTTTAATAGTAATAATTTATTACGCAATAAAAAATTTGGTTTTACCAGGGGCCGTTCCACAACTGATGCTGGTCTTGAGCTTATAAAAATATATTTGATGCCTGAGAGGATGCCCACTATTCTCTAGGTATATTCTGCGATTTATCTAAAGCTTTTGACTGTGTTGTTCATGAAACGCTGATCAGGAAATTACAGCACTATGGTATCAAAACTAAAGCACTGGAACTTCTTGCTTCATATCTAATAACATTCAGAAAGTTGATATTATCGGTGAGCGATCTCCGGGTTTTGTGGTAAAAATGGGCGTTCCACAAGGTTCTATTCTTGGCCTATTTTTCTTTTTACTATATATTAACGACTTACCTCACCTTGTCAAGGATAATCACGAGATAGTTATGTTTGCAGATGATACATCACTGTAATTTAGACTCAAACGCACACTTACTAATTTCACAGACGTAAACAGCGCCATTTCGAAAATGGTTCATTGGTTTGAAGTTAACAATTTAGTTCAAGTTAACAACTAAATGGTTCACCACGCCAAACGTCAATTAATCGTTGTTCATTGAGGCAAAAATTTAAATAAATAAACATGACTGTGGCAAGTTAATGTATATATGAAAATGTAATATATGTTCATAAAAACAAAGATAGCTTCTTGAAAATAAGTAATGTACCTACATGCTTTTTATACCAAAAATAGAAATAAACTTGCTGTACCTGCCTCAAGACTCCATAAGATAAACAAGTCATTTCGAGGCTATTTGAAAAGAGTGGCCGTGAGTTTGTTTACACTTTCTTCTCATGAGGCTCAACTCCTTGGAAATAGGCAGTTGTAGATCGGCACAGGCATAAAAGAGATTTTTGTTACATATATATTTAGTTTGCTTAATATTTAACAAAACAGAGATTGTTGCTATTGTGTGTGTTGATCATTGACTTTAGAGTCTACACAACATACGATTTCAAATAATTTTAATTTTTTTAATGAAATAAAGATATTTGAGTTTGAAATTAATATTGTTCATAAATTTATAACGAACAAGTACATAATACGTTTTAATATCTCAGTTCGGCATTTGGATTCCTCGTTTAATCAACGTTTTTGTTTAGATTTCTTTGACATCGTTTCAGTTATAAGATAAAGGTTTTACTGTTTAGAGTTTAGAGTTCAATTTCATAGAGTAGTTAAGGTACAAATTAAGATAAACAGTAAGAAACAGGTTTGCTTCCCATTTTGTGACATTGATAGATAACTTAGTTTATATGATTGTGAAGGGCAAAAATACACTGATATCCGGGGAGATAAGATTATATGGTAATAACAATATATGTACTTGAAAAACACAAAACACTAGGAACTTGTGATTGGTACTGATACAGGGATTTATTTGTCAGTTTTACAGGACTTTGGGCTATGTCCGTGTGGTGACGGATTAAGAATACGGAGTATCACCACCCCTATTCATCAGGTGGGTGTAAATAAAATAGTGTTGGAGCGGTACATATTATAGCGCCATAGGATTAAATGGTTCTAGTGTTGAGTCATTAGTTCATGATCAATCGAGACCCATATGGAATCTTGAGGACAGCGCTATCTAGTATCAAGTAACGCAAGTAACGAATACTCCGATTTATAATTCCGATACTTATTGCGTCATCTAGTGGCGGGTAACGGAAGATTATTGGTAATAGAAATTCCTTATTATCTGGAACACTCTTGAATAATAAGGATTATTCTAGTAATTTCGGAGTAATTTCCCTATATAAGCGGAGCCTGTTGGCCGTACGTTTTACGAGACAGTAGAGAGTTGGAGTAACACCTTTTAGTTTAGTTATTGTTTGTAAAAGTGTGTGTTTATAAATACCTACTTTTATTTATCAAATACCAGCTTGTAACAATACTATTAGCATCATAATCATTCTTTAGGAGATAAACTCAGTTATTTTATTATCAACATTTGATAAATTTATCTTAGTGTGTATGTGTAGGTACTTGTTGTTATATCATCTGATGACATTGTATCCAATTATACAAGGTAATCTACTATATAAACATAGGACTACCAAGTTATAAGCAATTTTACATTCCATTTTCTAATCTGGCAACCCTATTCAACAACTACATTGACATCTAAATATAGACCAAACTATATAGCCAATTCTTTGACAATATTTTTTTAATTAAATATTTTACATCTAAAAGGGTTTGCTACCATATGTAAATTATAAGGACCACTGGATAATATGCTACTATATATAGTTGTCATTTTATTCTATTTGAATATAGCACTAAGTGCTTTGTTTCATGTTTGGACATGGCAGTGTCTTTAAGTGCACAAGTAAGGGCAGCACTCTGGTATTTTTGGTAATGTATCTAGAGGCAGATCCTTTAAAACTGTAAGCTAATGTCCTCCATACTATAAATACTTTGAGATTAATTTTATTTTGTACTAGCTGGTACCCGTGACTTCGTCTGCATGTAATTTGAAAATCACTGCCTTAGTAGTGTAGTATGGTATACAACTTTAGTCTGTGAGGCATCCCATTCGATTCCCGGGCAATATTTTATAGGATTTTTCTGAGAGTTAAAATAGCCTGAATTACTCCTTATATAGACAGCTACCTGGTAGTAAAAAAATATTAAAATCCGTCCAACCGTTTTGAAGATTACACAGAACCAACAGACAGACAAAAAATATTAAAAATAGTTTGGAGGCATGGAGAAAAAAACCAATTATTTTGACATTACAAACATACCCTTCAATTTTATTTATTTGTATAGATATTTGAAAATGGTTACATTGCCGTGGCGGGTGTGGCAGCTGGCGATAATAGAAACTAGCCAAAACCGTTAGCACTGTTAAACATTGTGATAACCTCAAATGATATTCGGAACACAGCAAGCAAATGATTATAATGAACGATGACTTAATTGTTAAAGAAATAAACGTGTTGCTATACCTCAGACGTCTGCAATTCCCGTGACCGAACATAGTCAACAAAGTTGTATGATGTTGATAATATTCTATGTTGTTGTGTCGGTGTTTCCTCTTCACTATCGCTGTCTGAATAACAAACAAAGTCTTCGGGTTTGTCTGGTTTCCTTTGTTGTTCTAACCTAAAAATTATATATTTATGATATAAAATAAGTCAACTGCAACAACGCTATATGATATAAAAAATTACATAAACACCTTGACAAATAATATTTTTAATAGAGATGATTGTTAACGTTGGCTTTATTAAAATGATATTATTTTTCTTAGGTCTATAAGTAGGTCAAAGGTATTTATTGATTGTCAAATTTGTTAATACTTGAATATATTTCTTTAAGAAACGCATCCATTGCTTTTTTTTAAATAAAGTTAAATAGCTGGAGCATGAATGTGTTATTTTCTTATCTCCAGATAGTAAATAAGCATTACAAAAAACCTCATACTTAAGCACACATTCATAATTAGAACAAAAGGATTTCGCAAAGAGGTCATAAAAAAAAACAAACAATTTTTATATGACATGCAAATGTATTGACACATATACGTGAATAAAAATCACTTAAAAATTACGAAGTTATGAGAAGGAATCTTTATTTGCAGCACCTAGCGTAGCTGCGAAGTGCCAAAATACCTGGTTTATTTTACACAATATTTACCTTAGAGCTCTGGCCTTCGCCCGTCTTTCTTTTATTCTACTGGGTATATAACAAGACGGGTATCTGCCCTCGATAGCCCTTCTCACTGTCTGCGCCATTTTAGTGCCAATCGAATGTTTCAATAAGCACTGTGGAATCAATGGTCAACTAGTCACTTTCGTTTTGTTCGGCTGTACACATACCAATAATACATTTTTCATTGTAGAAATGGAGTCCGAACGTTCACATCCACTTTTAAACTCAGTTAAGTGCCTCATTCACTAATTTTACGCGATAGATAGTTCTTACATATAAAAATACACAATGTAAAAAATATATAAAGTTATTCTATTTGCTGTAAATTCTATCTGTGATATTTCTAAGAAAATACTACAATACTACGCTGACGGAAAGCTGGCTGTCATGCTGTCAATAGTATTGCTAGGCCTAAAAATTTTTTTATTGATTCCGGTTGTCTTCAGTTGACTTATATCGGGTAATTTACCGTATTTTTCAATATTACACATTTTCATGGCATTTATATTTTGAGATTGAAATAGTCATTTAAGTCTTTACATTTTTACAAAACGCGTAATAAAAAAATCAAATTGATAAAGAGAAAATAGGATTTTAATTTAACTGGCTATATTATATTTAACTCTATAGAAATATTTTTTACATGATACTATTAGGTACTATTTGACACAATTTTCATTAACATGATAAATTTGAAGCACAAATTTCTGTTAATACGCAATGTAATATGTATATTAAAGTACGCTTAGTGGTCGACTAACGCAGTCATAGAACAAAAAACCTTTAAAAAGTTGCTGAGAGTACTGTTCAACACGTGTAAACATTAAGAAACATTAAGAATTAGGTCTTCAGCTGTGCAAAAGTTGCTATTAAAGTTAATTTTCTATTTATGTAATACCTATTTATATTAATTTAAATAAAATTTGTGACAAATTTGTTGGGTTGTGTTAAACTGATTGAAAATAAGAAACAGAAGCTGGCGTTAATCGAAAAAAACCGGTCAGGTACGAGTCGAACTCGTGCGCCGAGGGTTCCGTACCTACCCAGATTTTACGTAGATTTTCGCGAACATTTGTAAGTACAAAAATTTTTCTTAATTTTCAACTTTTTTTTATTTTTTGGAATTATTCCTTTATTTGTCCAGTAAGGCGTTTCTTCTTGCCCAGTTTCGTGATTCTAGGTCAACGGGAACTACCATATAGGATTTCGACCCAAAACCTATAGGGTACTTCTGGTTGACTTAGAATTGACAATTTTGCTGTAAGACCTTGTTTTTAACAAGGTCTTACAGCACAAGTAAAAAGAAAATTCTGAAAAATAAAAAATGTTGAAAATTAAAGTAAATTTTGGTACTTACAAGTTTTCGCGAAAATCGAAATTTGACCATATCGTTTTACCGTGTTGACTCAGGACCTTGATTTTTATACACCTAATAGGGACCATAGACCTCAGTATCTAGTATAAAGTTTAACTTGCTAGGTCTACCCATTCCTGAGAAAATCGGTGGTGACACACGGATAGACAGACAGACGGACAAGAAAGTGATCTTATAAGGATTCCTTTTTTACCTTTTGAATTACGGAACCCTAACTATATCATCAACCCTAACATATAGTTTCGAAATGAGTAGTGCGCAGTCATGTCGCAAAAATGTTTCTGGGATATGCCGCGCGGCCAGTGGCGGATTAACCTTCAGGCAAAGTAGGCACGTGCCTAGAGGCGCGAGGTTACAAAGGGGTGCCCGATTTTTTTTTTGGGCAAATAAAAAAAAAAAATATACCTTACATAAAAAAAAGCAGACTGACTAAAAAATGAATCATTGAACGTACTTTACTGTAAACTGCGTTAGGCTGATGATGATGATAAAAAGAACTGTGTCAGTAAGTATGCACATACTTACAATAACTAATAATAATAATATTCTACCACATTCACACAACGCCATCTAGTCCCAAACTAAGCAGAACTTGTACTATGGCTACTAGACAACTGATATAAATACATTTATACTTTTTTTTTGTAAATACATCCTTATTATACATAGAAACAGCCAGACCAAATCAAACATTAAATGTTCATGCACACAAATGTTTGATATGAGCTGGAATCGAACCCGGTACCTTTGGAATAGCAGTCCGTTACACAAACCACTACGCCATCCGGTCGTCAAAACACGTCAAAAACTTAAAACAATATAAACAATTCCTTAATTCTAAAGAGATGTTTAAGGTTTAGGATTTTTATTACGTAATTGCTACTACTTTTTTGTTTTCATTTTATGATATCTACGAAGATTGAGGCCAGTGCATGTGCACAAAAATGCAGTTGCTACAACGGCAGCTGTAGTAAAGATTACTCTATAAGTCGTAGTAATAGACCAGATTTGTCCAGTCAATGGCACTATCCAGTCCAGAATTAGGCACCTCTAGCATCAGAGGATTTTGGCGGATCATGGGGTTTAGAGGTGGAAATGAGTGGCTAAAGGCCGCTTGCCAAGCCACGAGGCTTTGGAACCCTGGAGGCGTCTACTAAGTAGGGTGGCAGCGCGGCACCCTTTCCTTTCGACTGACGCAGGTCTTTTCTTTGCACGTATGCTTAGGAAGGTACCAGAAGTCGATCGCTAGGAGTGAATTGAGTTGCGCCTGTCACCAATGCAGTGCAGTTTAACCGTGACTCAGCACACACTGGTCAACGGACCGTCGGGCGCTCATTGTAGTCATCGCAGAGGATTTCGCGCTATCAGGGTTACATGCTACGTGACTGGCGCGCTTTACAGCGGCTCCTGCCGCCCTGAGTATAGTGAGGCGATGAGATGCTTTAGACACTTAATCCGCCTCGCGCGGCAACTTTTATGCAATATGTATGAATGTATGAGCCGACTAAGGGAGCAAACTAAGCAAGACAACAGCACGGCAGAGAGAGGGAAAACTTGACACATACCCTTTTTTTTTTTTTTTTTTTTTTAACGTGTGGAAATCCCCTCGGACCGTCACCCCTCCGGGGTTTGCGGCGGGGTGGTGTGTCGGACTCGGACCGACTAAAACCACACGGTGTGCCACTCTGCGCCTGTAACAGGAGGGATCCGGGAACAGCTGTTGTTAAGACATCCGGACCCCTCCTAGCGCCAGCCCGCTCCTGGTGCGGGCTCCGTCTCAATGCTTTTCCTCTCTTTAGGCGACGTCCGGCACACGCGGACGCCGCCCCCTCGCGGCTGGCCAAACTAATGCGGGTGGAGGGGAAACCCACCCCGTCCACCCGCGGCCACACTCAGGGCGGCATGAGGCTGTGATAGGCGGGCCTCCGCCGCCCGGTTCGCCGGCGGCGGATCGGGTCCGAGTGGAGGTCATCCTCCTGGGCCCTCTCCGCCGCCTCCTTCCGCGAGATTACTACCTCGCAGAAGGTTGCGACCGCGGTAAAACAACTGTCGCTACCGGCCATGGAGCGTACTACGGCCGGTAGCGAGAGATCAACTCCGATGACTGCAGTGAGGGCCCGGCACTGCGCCGCCCATGCGGGGCAGACCGCCAGCGTGTGCTGGGCCGAGTCCTCACTGCAGTCGCAGTGGTGGCAGGCGGGACTCAGTTCCCTCCTAGCGACCGAGTGCAGGTACTTTCCGAAGCAACCGTGCCCGGAAAGCACCTGCGTCAGCTGGAAGGAAAGGGTCCCGTGCTGCCGCCCTGCCCACTCGGCGATGACCGGCTGGAGAGCCTCCACGGCGGCGAAGCCAGCGCGTGGAGTCTCCAGCCGGAACTACCAACGAGCCATCGTGGCTCGGCGAGCGGCTTCGCGCCACTCGCGCACATCCTCGGGCGGAGGGCGAAATCTGCTCTCCGCCCGGGAGTCAGCCACTCGCCGATAAACTTCGGCGAGCACTTCCGCCTCCAAATCCCACGGGGAGTTCCGGCCAACGCGCATGCCACCTCCGTCGAAACGGTGCGGTAACCGCGTATGGCTCTGACCGCCATTACCCTCTGAGGGCGCCAGAGGCGTACCCTATTCTGGGCGGTCAGAGCCGCCGCCCACACCGGTGCACCGTACAGTGCCATTGACCGGACAACCCCCGTGTACAGCCGTCTTGTCGCGACGCTGGGTCCACCCATATTGGGCAAAAGTCGCCCTAGGGCAGACGCAGCGCCGACCAGCTTTGGAGCAAGCTGTCGGAAGTGCTCGTCGAAGAGCCACCTCCCGTCGAGGATCAGGCCCAGATATTTCATCTGGGCCCGAACCGGTACGAGGACCGAGTTGACCACGATTGAGGCGCCAGGGGGTGGACCACGACGGGGCCTATGAAATAACAGGGCCTCCGTCTTATCTAGGGCCACCCGTAAGCCCAGCGCCTCAATGCGCCCGACCACCAGGGAGACTCCCCCTGTTTCCAGGCGCGCCGCCTCTTGGAAGTTTGCCCCCCGGGCTGTCACCAGGGTATCGTCTGCGTAACAGATTACACCCAGCCCGGGGGGGAAATCGGCGCGAAGGGCCCAGTCGTACCCTATGTTCCACAAGAGGGGTCCAAGAACAGACCCCTGTGGAACACCGCACGACATGGGCCGACACCTCAGATTACCTTCTCGGTCCTCGTACACGACGGTACGCTCCTCTAAATAGTCTGCCACTAGCCGCCTCAGGTACTTTGGCACCCCATGATAGTGGAGTGCTTCCCTGATGCAGCTGAATGGCAGACTATTGAATGCGTTGGCGATGTCTAATGACACCGCCAACAGCACGACGCCACAGCTCACGGCCTCTTCGGTCACGGCCCTCAGGCGCAACACGGCTTCGACTGTCGAACGCCCCGCCCGAAAACCAAATTGGGCGTCCGACAGATCGGGGCCCACCTCGCAGAGGTGCCGGACGATGCGGGCAGAAAGAACCCTCTCAAACAATTTACCCGCCTCGTCCAGCAGCACGATGGGCCTATAGGCCGCGACCGAATCGGCAGGCCGTCCCGGCTTCCTTAATAGGACCAGCTTCCCGCTCTTCCAGCACTCAGGGAAGCGTCCCGACGCCAAGCTAGCGTCGAACACCTCCCCGAGGCGGTCTGCCATGTGGTTGAGGGCCAGGGCCAGCACTCGGGCCGGTACCCCGTCTGGCCCGGGGGCGGTGTTCTTGGAACGGATCCGTAGAACAGCCGCCCCTACCTCCGAATCCCGGATGGGCGGAACATTATCCTCCCCGTGCTCCCCGTCGTCTCCGGCCAAGGAGGCCATCGCCGGGGGAGTGTGTTCCGCTCGTTGTGGGAAAAGGCCCTCAACCACTTCTCGCAGGAAGCTGGGCTGGAGAGTCTCCGTAAGGGGACACATACCCTAAACCAACCCGTCTGGCCAGCGTGGTATAGTAGGCCAAAACCTCCTTTCTAAGGAGAGGTCTATGTCCAGCAGTGGACTGTTAAAGGCTGTTGATGTGATGATGTGAGCAAAAAAGGTAACCTGAGCAGGTATTTTATTTGACTTGTACACGTTAAAAGACTAGTGTAGCTAATTTGACGCCTGATCGGTTTTTAGTTATACTAATGTGATACAGTGCCACCAACTTATCTGTTCAGTAGACAAAATCGGAGCTAAATCTGCGTCAATCTGCGTGTCAGTTTACAAGGTGTGGGTGCTCTCTGTGTTTATCATTTGATTTTATTATTAAAACTACAATTAAAATGCCGAAAGCTCTTAAAAGTGATGCTAGAGTTATTATTTTAAAAGTTTTATCTTTTATGAACGAAGAAAAACGCCTCCAATTTCCAAAAATACCATTTGAAAAAGTGCCACAACGTGTTGCTGCCGCTACAGGTTAGTGTTATAGTCTAAGGACAGTAAAATTTCCCACTTAAATTATTTTATTATTTATTACTTTAATATTCAGCTTATGTTTCATATTTTATTATACTATACTATATATATCCACTGAAAATTAGAAATAAAACTGATACGTCGCCCCCACTACTACTAACTAGTGCACCATTTTACTATTCTTTATTTTCACAAAAGTTAAACGTATACCTACATTGTGTTCACTGTTTATTCCACCCGAATAAATAAAAAAAATAACATTATTTCTTAAGTTTGAGTCTTTTTGTTACAGGTGTTAGTGAGCGATTTGTTTATAAATTAATGAATGAAGAAAAACGAGCTGAAGAAACTAATACTAAAATATGTACACCTGGTAAAAACAGGGAAAGGAAAACAGGGAAACTAGAAGTTGATGACTTTGATATTGGTGTGATTAGGAGAAAAACCCATGAATTTTATTCAGTAAAAAAAGAAATTCCTTCTGTAACCAAGCTATTGAATATTTTAAGAGAAGATATCAATTTCCAGGGGAAACTGATATCACGACTACAATTATTTTTATAAAATATAATGTAACTAGTTTGGTATAATAAATCGTATTATCTGTTTGCAAAACAAAATATTTCTTTCTTTTCAACTAATTTATAAATTATATAGTTATGATATTTAAACATTAATTAATAAACTCCGATCAATATTTAAAATTACAGCTCACGTGATTTCGTATGTTTCAAATACCCTAAACTCCTGATAATTTTTTTAAATAGCAACACCTATCGCTCCAGTAGCGACGCCGTCTACTGAACAGATAAGTTGGTGGCACTATACACCATTTACTTGACCCATAGATAAAAAAAAAACAAGCCAAAACATTTTTAAGCTGTGGCATTATCTTAGCAGCTAAAGGGAATGTATTAATTTAAACAAATAATAATATTTCGAATTTATTTTCTTGAACCATCTCTGTAATTAATCTAGCCGGATACTAATATTTCACTTGCTGGTTAAGGAGTTCTAGTTAGCAATGCAAGGAGGGAATAATTATTTTTTTAAGTTTCTTGTGCCAAATAACTAAAGCACAAGGAAAAATTAAGAGGGAAGATTCAGACTGACTCAAAATCAATTAAAATTATTTATTTATTCCGTGCCTAGTAGACGTAAACGCACGCGTATTAAACACCCACATTTTGCTGACTACATTTTTTTTTTAAATACTACTCGCGCACTAGAAATATATGCTGAGTCGCGGGGGACTTTACAAACATACATGAAACGGACACAAAGAACACCCAGACTCAGAACGACAATATGTGGATCACACAAATTCACTAATTCATATTTTATTATCTTTCTGGTGGTTTTGAGTGTTTCCACTGCCTACCCAAATGTCCTGCCGGCGGTAGTGCCATGCTTCGGGTCGTTGATCTTGACCAATATCGGTTAGGCTACACGATGGCTGGATCCTATACGCCGTCTGTATGGACAGGCTGACTCAAAACTATGGTCCTTTCCTCAAAAGGCCTATCCAGACCCTATACTGTACTCGCACAGTTTTATTTAACTTTGTTTACGGACTTAAAAAAAAAGGCACCTCTGTGGTTTGTTTCTGCGTTTCTTCCTATATAGCTATAAAGTCCGACTTGTAAAAATATCTGAAAAGATTTACTTACAGAAATAAATATCATTTATCATTTATCAAAGTGTTGTCCCATGTGGGGATCGAACCCCCAACACTCAGCGTAGTAGGCAGCAGCGTGGCGACCGCCTGCCACTACGCCATCCATGTAGTCGAATTTAGTTCCACTTACGTAACTTGAGGGATTTCTATGGCCCTTAACATACGCTTCTAAATGAACATAATAATACGAGTATATTTATAAATACATATTATAGATAAATTACACGCATTTTTACTACATAGTTATAAAATACTAGCTGACCCGGCAAACGTTGTATTGCAAAACAAAAAAAAATTAGGGATGGGTCACCCTTACCATTTAGGGGTATGAAAAATAGATGTTGGCCGATTCTCAGACCTACCCGATGTGCACACAAAATTTCATGAGAATCGGTCAAGCCGTTTCGGAGGAGTACGGGAACGAACATTGTGACACGAGAATTTTATATATAAGATAAATTCGTATTTAAATATAACAATTTTGGAAGATTTGCCGTTCACATAAGATAAATTTGTCCACCTGCGCTATCGCGTTTTATATTTCTAGTCGTTTCTCTTAGGAAATATTTGATTTGGAGAAATAAATTGCAATATAATGTAAGATAGATTAGAAATATACAGCTTACACAATTTCTGCAGTTATAACACAATCTCGTTTTCAGTACAAAATTTAAAAATACAACTTAGTTAATTTAGTTTACAGTTCTAGTTAGGTTTGTTTTGCATTTTAATATAATTTAGGAGCTGCTACAACCAGTCTGTGAAATAAACTGTCAGCTGTTATATTTTCGGAGGGATACGACCTCTAAAAAATAGAGCTTACTCCCACTTTAAACATCGGTAACGCTTTGGGCAACGCACTCTTGAGTTCCACGTGTCAGCAGCGGTAGTGACTTACCATCTGAAGGCCAATTCTTGTAGTAAAAGTTCTCGTAGTAAAAGACACAATTCAGTCAATCTCACAATTGTCAAGTTATTTTTGGTAGTATAACAGTAATGTTACTAAGACTAGCAGATTACCGATTCAATTTTCGGTTACAATACGATATAATCACATTACGGTCAACGTTGGATGTTTAATACTTTACTACGAAAATTTCTTTTATGACAGTTGTGAGATCAAAAGCTGACCGAGAGTGAATTGAGACCGAACTTTTATACGAGAATTCGCTTTCAGGCCGTCATAACCTGTTTGATTGTTGTCCCTTACATTATAAACAAACTAATCTTCTATATACATTATGAGAAATATACTAAGAATCAGATACTGTAAGTTTACAACATTTAAAAATACAATACAGTCAAAGAGGTGAAATAACTTTTGACTGCACGGATGCCCTAGTGGTTTAAGCGGTCGCCACGCCGCTGAGTGTTGTGGGTTCGATCTTCACATGAGACGACACTGTGTTATCCACTGTTGTTCGGTGTGTTCTTTGTGTCTGTTTGTAAAGTCTCACCAAATCTGCTCATGAAATTACCTATTTACAGTATATTTGTCCATCCAAAGGTTGCCTGTAAGATTTTGCTTTTTAGCGATAAGGCCGCCATTTGTACATGGTCATTAACTTGGAATACTATTGTATGTATAATATCCTGAACTGGTGTAAAATAAAGATTATTCTATTTTATTCTAAAGTCGCCCGTGACACAGGATATATTCCTAGTGCGGCTGTAGTCTTTATACTACTACTACTAGACTGCACGTATGGCGTAGCGGTTTAAGCGGTTGCCATGCCGCTTGCTATTACGCTGAGTGTTGTGGGTTCGATCCCCACATGAGACGACACTTTGTTTGATCTAAAAATTGTTGTTCTGAGTCTGGGTGTTCTTTTTGTCTGTTTCATGTATGTTTGTAAAGTCCCCCATGACACAGGATATATTCCTAGTTCGGGAGTAGTCTTTATACTACTATAAAAGTTATTTAAATTGGTCTTTTCATTATACGATTATTTGGCCTTAGTGAGAATTGAACCCACGGCTTTTGGATTAGCACTCAAAGTTACTAACTACCAGACCAACAGGCAACTCAGTTAGTTAGAGATGTGCGATAAACAGTAATTTAATTACTATACTATAAAATAACCATAACAACAACACGTGCCTCTGAGAGCACTTTACGCCATTGGTCCCGGTTGCCATACGAACCTCACTGGCAATAGTTATGGGTAGTTAGAGTACTAAAAACTCCGACAACAGTCTATCCACAGAACTTCAAGAAGAAATACTTGGGTTGTGGAGGTCTTATGGCAATTGCTCCACGTAATAAATCGAAGTACAGCCTTATCACAGTAGACTGTGTTGTTTCTGTGACTTAGGAACTAGTTGGTGTATGTGGAAATTATCGTTTTTAAAACCTGTACCAAGTACCAAGTACCAACCTGTACCTGTACCAAGACAGACGTCTACCTACAAGGATATAAACGGAAAAACAAGAAGCTGTATTTCTTCTCCACTTTACCTGATACATTACTTATGTTACGAAGATGGAGTGGTTGATAGGTTTTTTTTCTAACTGCTCAGGTATAGCCATTTAAAGAACTTCTCGATAAAAAGACTTATGCAATACTAAACTTATTTCTTTAAAAGCCACTCGCAAAGTCTTTGCATAAATTGCAAAGAATTTTTCCAAGAAATATTAAGTACGTTGCTTGGAATTCAAATTATGTAAATTCACAAGTGAAATACATTGCCGTGATGAAATTATGTTCTGATTTTATGTACCAAACACCACTCGATGTGCGCTTGAATATTTTGTACAAGAATGGCTGAAATTTAACTGAACTCAATTTGTTTTACAATGAATACATCTACATTTTTAACATCAGATCGTCGAAACTAACAATAAAGTGATAAGTAAATATTCTAGATAATAGATTGTATCAATCAAAAATTGTTTTTTTTTTGTATTTATGGATTCATGATTTAACGGCATCTGAGGATCTTTAAAGGCTCTGTTGGAAGGCTTCGTCTAGCCCTCTGCACCAAATCATTTCGACTTTCTGGCTAAGTATGTATTTAGAGTTAAAAATATTTAATTCTCCCACTTTTATTGATATAGGCCTCCATACACCCTTTTTTTTTTAAAGACAACGCCCTCATTAGGAATACATATTCCTGTGTCGCGGGGGACTTTACAAACATACATGAAACGGACACAAAGAACACCCAGACTCAGAACAACAATTTGTGGATCACACAAAGTGTTGTCCCATGTGGGGTTTGAATCCACAACACTCGGCGTAGTAGGAAGCGGCGTGGCGACCACTTAAACCACTACGCCATCCGTGCAGTCAATAGTAGTCAGTATGTGATTGTTTGACACCAGTTTTTTTGTGAGGCCGTGATATCACTTAATCGATAGCTGGCTCATTTGTGCAAGCATGGCTCTCCAAGGTAGTGCCGGGTTTAGCCTTTGATCAGGGTATAGCCAGATTGTCTTTTAGCACCCTTTAGTCGGTGCTCTAACTTGGCATAAATTGTAATTACTTATCCTACTAAAGTAATTGAATGAATGAATATTTTATTTCATTTTGAAACTTATTCACTTTTACACATAGTTTGTGGTTGCTAAATGATACTGGACTTGAAGACAATTTGTGTTCGGTATTACGAGTAGCATCTGTTGCTGAACTAGGCTAGAAACCTGTATTTCAGGTAACAGCTCCTCCACCTCGATCTCTGAGCACACTTACTATGGTAAAGTATAATAATTTTCTTAGACTAATATTTTTGGGAATGTGTACCTCTTCCTCGGCGCCTGGATGTGTGTGTACCTGTGTATGTATGTATGTGTCTGCAAAGGAGAGAGTTAATTAATTAAAATAGTATTTGTATTTATTTTTAACCAGTCACTAAATAATAAAATCTGTTACCTATATAGGTATTAATTAGTTACTAATTAGAATAATAATAATAACATTAATAATACTATTGTACCACATTCACACAACGCCATCTAGTCTCAAACTAAGTAGAGCTTGTACTATGGGTACTAGACAACTGATTTAAATACATATATACTTTTTTTTGTAAATACATACATATTATACATACAAACACCCAGACCAAATCAAACATCAAATGTTCATGCACACAAATGTTTGACTTGAGCGGGAATCGAACCCGCGACCTTTGGAACAGCAGTCCGTTACACAAACCACTACGCCATCCGGTAACATGATATCACATTGGTTATCGATTGAGCCGAGTCTAAATCAATACAAAAGTTAACCTTCCTTGCTTTTGCACTAGCGAATTTTGCAATTAAATGATCTTTAGGTATAGAATGAGTAATATCATTTTCTGTTAATAAAATTGTTAGGTTTGACATTTTTAGGGTTCCGTACCTCAAAAGGTAAAAAAGGAACCCTTATAAGATCACTTTCTTGTCCGTCTGTCCGTGTGTCACCACCGATTTTCACAGGAACGGGTAGACCTAGCAAGTTGAAATTTATACCAGATACTGAGGTCTATGGTCCCTATTAGGTGTATAAAAATCAAGGTCCTGAGTCGACACGATAAAAAGATATGGGCAAATTTCGATTTTCGCGAAAACTTAAGTACTAAAATTTACCTTAATTTTCAACTTTTTTATTTTTCAGAATTTTCTCTTTACTTGTGCTGTAAGACCTCGCTTTTATCCAAAATTGACAATTCTAGGTCAACCGGAAGTACCCTATAGGTTTTATAATAATTAATAATAATAATTTTATTTTAGTTCAGACATATACAGTCCATAGGTTGTTTAGTAATGGGTTAGAAACAGAAAGTACTTAACGTCTATATTAGTATTGTTAGTAACGGCACTTAATAGTAGAAAGGCATTCAACTAAGCTTTCCTATTGCTATTGCCACCCAATGCCTTTGTATAGGACAGTCTGGCCTACTAGCAATCATCTTCAGGACGCTGTTCCGGGTATTTCGCAAGCGCTTTAGCATGGAAGCCGATTTTTTACGCATGAGAGCATGAAACCCGTCGGTGCGTGTTTCGGCAAACATGCCCGATGCACTACAATGCCGCGGCAGCCGCAACAGCATCCTGAAGACGTTGTTATACTGTACGCGCAGGACGTTGTAGGCCCGTTCTGTATATGACACCCACAGGCCGCTCGAATAGAAGGACTGACAGAACGCTTTAAATAAAGTCACTTTAACGTCTGCCGTGCAGCGAGCAAACCTACGGGCGAGCATATTGCCCCTCACCGCCAACGCCCTGCGCTCCCGCTCTATGTCGCTGTCATCGCGAAGGTCACTGGTGACAATATGGCCTAAATACCTGACCTTCTCAACAACTTTTAGCACTACGCCATTGAGATATACCGGAGCTACACGGCGTGACTGTTGTTTTTGCGTTTTGAATATTAAAATCTCGCTCTTTTTAGAGTTGTATTTAAGGCCGTGCATCTCCGCATACGTCTCGCAGATCGATAGTAGCTCTCTCAGTCCACCTATCGAAGGACTGAGCAGCACCATGTCGTCCGCGTAACTTAAATTATTGACACATGTGCCGTCTATGTGACAGCCTACATGTGTGCTGCTCAGTCGCTCGATAAGCTGGTTCATATATAAATTAAACAACAGAGGTGAGCTTAACCCCCCCTGCCTCACACCACACTCCATTCTGTACTCATCCGAGAGAGTACCGACCCATCTCACCCGGTTTGTCTGGTGAGCATACCAGTATTTGAGGAGCGCTGTGTACTCGGTCGGAACACTCGTGTCTCCCAACTTGTCCCACAGTACATCATAGGCAACAAGATCGAAAGCTTTTGACAAGTCGAGAAAACACGCGTAGACCGGCGTCCTCCGCGATGTATAGTACTTGACTGTGTGTTTTAGGCTAAGTATGGCACTCTCCGTGGACAGGCCGCCCCTGAACCCGAACTGGGCATCGTGTACTTCAACGTGATCTGAAAGGCAGCCGTTCAACACACCGTCAAGCACCTTAGCCGCGGTGGTGGCAAGCGAGATGGGTCGATAGTTATTTACATCGGACGTGTCACCCGTTTTGGTTTTAACAACAGGTATCACAGTGGTCCGCATAAGCGGTTCGGGTAAATAAGAGTGACCGAGGCATAGGGTAAAAAACAGAGAGAGTACTTTAGGCAGGTGCATCCCTGCATGCTTAAAATGTTCTATGCTGAGGCCATCGTGACCCGGCGATTTTCCATGTTGCATTCCGGAAACAATTTTAGCGACTGTCTTAGCTGGTACTTTAGTAATCCGCCCGGTCACACTAGCCCCAGCATATTCCCTATCATACGACCCCGAGTTCAAAGGCGACCGCACAGAGAAGTGTGTCCTAAAGGCATCAGCAATATGCTTGTGATCAGTCATACCACCGACGCTCACCGGGAGACTCGGCCTCACATTCATATTGTTTGTTTTTTTCCAAAACTGCTTAAAATCCTTAGTGGTATGGATTGAGGCAAGAAGATCCATTTTGAGCTGATCTTGTCTGTTCTGACACCATTTAAGCTTGGCCTTAAAAACTCGCCTTGCCTCCGCCATTTTACAAAATAAAGGGCCAGTGGCCGGACGACCTGCCATTGTCCAAACTCGGAACTGAAGCCGTGCCTCGCGGTGAGCATCCGCGACATGCTTATTCCACCCAGTCACGTAACCACCTTTTTTCCGACACTTGGCTTTACATGTTTGTACGGCGGCACGGCTTAGGGTGTCTACAATCTCCAGATACATTTCATCAAGAACTGAGCGATGTTCCCTATTATCACAAAACCTGCCACAACAAGCACTCAGTACCCCAGGAATATCCATCTGTCCAAGTCTAGAGTGACAGAGATCATGGTACTCGCTTATTTGCTCTGAGGATCGCTCACCCCAGATAACACGATTTACACATCTTTCATTTGGTTTATTTATACATTTTGGCTTGAGCTTACGTAGGTCACATTCTACCACAATCGGAAAATGGTCGGACCAATACATGTCATATTGTACCTTTACATTAACGATTGATTGTAGTGCAGACTCAGTGACAATGCAGTGGTCCAACCATCTGCTACAGCCATGCGACTCACTCATAAAGGTGTATGTACTACTGTCACACATGTTTATATCTACACAAGTCCATCTTTGATCCACACAGAAATTCATCATTTCATTATAAAACAACTCACTCGGGTGTGCATTATAGTCTCCTAAGATATAGAAAGCCTCAACTCCCTTGTTTTCCTCTATTTCTATTATTGAACAAATAGTACTTAGACAGGATGTAAATTCCGCGAGATTGTCAACGGAGTTTGTGGGCATATAAACACTAAAAATCACTATAGATCTATTACTTACGGTTATTTTTATGGCACACACTCTCACGTTATCACACTGTACCGGTAACACTGATTCAAACGTATCCTTACGCCACAGTAATGCGACGCCACCGTATGGCCTCCCGCTCAGGAGGCCTGCCGCTGTATCCACAGCAGATGTCGCAGTAAACCCGAAGTTGTTATCAACCGTGCTGAGTATCGCCAAATCATGTGGTAACAACCATGTTTCTTGGAGGGCAACCACATCCGCCGACTGACATAGAGCTCTGACTCCTTCCATTGACCTCTTGAGTGACTTGCAGTTAAAACTCACTATTTTACTGAGACTGTCCATTGTTGTTAAGTATTTTTTTTTTTCATCTCCATCCTTTTTTTGCCTCATATGAAAGTGCACAAAACGCCTAAACGATATTCCTGATGGCCACAACTTATCATCTAAGAATATTTCAATTTTGTGCTTCGTTACAAAGAGTTTGTAGGCATTATAATCTCTTTCCCGCTTCATTTTAATCTTAACTAGTGTAACTCGCTCTTGAGTCTTCTTATATACGTAGTTAATTATATCTTGTTCAGATACCGCTTTGTGCACATTTGAAATAAGTAACGGCACTTTGGTATCGGCTGCTCTGAACAGTGAACCATTGTCCTCAACATTCACCACCGCACTACCTTTTTGACTGATAAAACGGTTTCTATGTCTTCTTTTCTGTACCAAAATCCATTCTTCATTCTTATTCGACATTTTCCATTCACCGTCTTTTTGCATAACCTCGGAAAATGACAGGTGATTCTCAACTAAATCATTCATTTGTTTACATCGATCAGCTGTGTCGTTATTAAGCTCCGGCGCACAGATGTTATGCGTCGGTTCCGTGTTTTCAAGTGGTAATGCGTTCCGACCGATGTCTCGCTCACTCACAGGAGTCACTCGCGCTGAGCTCGCCACAGCGGCAGTGGCCGGCGACATAATAATATGCGACAGCCGGGGAGAAAGAGACAGGTTGTCTGCGGGTGCATTATGCTCTGCAAGTGATTCATCACTACGCAATGTAGGATGTGCCATCGGTCCACTATTTAACGTTTCCAATCTACCTCCTATATGCCTATTAATGTTTTTGTCTTGATTTTCAAAAGATATATTCTTAATTTTCGTATAGCATTCATTAATACTCTCACTTAATTCACCTTTGGTCGCATAGTGATATTGAAAATCTTGTACACTTTTTTCAAGTAATACAATTTTTTTAAGCAAAACTGTGACATCTATATGATCGAATGAGACGGGCGGCAACTTTTCTAGTTTTCTAGCTACAAATATAGGAATCTTTTCAGGGTCCGTCTCCTTAAATAAGGAGATGATGTCTTCCAGATCTCGTAATGTCCTTCCTTCCCGTTTTCGTGTTGTCGGCCTCTTGCTCAAAGATTCAAACAGTAACGATTTTGCTACCTTTATGTCCACCGTACTAAAAGCACTTTCACATATTTGAACGAGACTTTGCTCATCCATCACATCCAGTTTATTTTGGATAAAACTTAACACCTCACATATTACTATATTACAACTAGCACATTTAAGTATTTTCGAAACGTTATTCATAGTCGTAGCGGAGGTGCGTGACATTGCTCGCGCTCACGTTCACGGTCACGACCGGACTGTTTTGGGTCGAAAACCTACATATATGTTAGTTCCCGTTGACCTAGAATCACGAAATTTGGCAAAAAGAAACGTCTTGCAGCACAAATAAAGAAATAATTAAAAAAATTAAAAAAAGTTGAAAATTAAGATATATTTTGGTACTTACAAGTTTTCGCGAAAATCGGGGTAGGTACGGAACCCACGGAGCACGAGTTCGACCGGACCTGACCGGTTTTTTTTTCTTGAGCTAAGATCGATCTCAGGTAGCTTTTTATTAGTTTACTAAAACTATGCTCACATTTTGAAATACTTGCTGGAATAGTTTTTAGTATCCGAAGGATAGTTCAAGTGTTTGGAAACAAATCAGACCAATTCTATTTGTTCAAGACATTGAGAACATCTTTCGTTTGACCTTTGTTTGTTTCTAATAATTGTTTTAGGCTTAGTTTTTCTTGAGCCAAATCTGCTCCAGAAATCTCGCTATGTCAGTAATGCGGTTGTGCGAATTTCAACGCTTCTAGTGATTGTGTCCAGTAACCAAAACGTAAAACGCACGGTTCAATTTGATATATCCGATTTTTTTTCTAACCAATAATATGACAGAATTTACAAAATGGAAGAGCGGCCCAAAAGGGCATGTAATTTAACAAGGCATGCGTGTTGTAGACTACGTTTGAGGTCAATCTAGCAATTTCGAAAGTTAAGTTTTGCTTTTGATGAAATGAGACTTAGTATTTAAAAAAGCTTGTAAGTCTACGGATTTATCTAGATGCAATCGACAAAAATCTACAGGTTTTCAGAATTCATATTTTATGTGGTTTTTCTTGCATTTGATTTTTTAGCGCCCTTTGCTACCTGGTGCCTAGAGGGACTGCTCCTCCTTCTCTGCCCCAGGGCCGGCGCGGCTCTCATAAAACTTTTTAGTCTTGACGATATTAGCAATTATTTACTTTGTGAACAGTCTTGTACTGAGATGTGCTCATAGGGTCAGGACCGTAAAATAGATTCGTTAAAAATGTAATTACAGAATTCAAAAAGTATACCTACAGAAATCTTATTTTAAATCTTGAAAATTAAAAAAAAATAAGCTGCCCCTCTTTTAAATCAATCTATTGCCCTTTTTATATGTATCTATTCATGTTAAAACTATAATAAACATATCGAGGGCAACTTATTGTTTAATAATATATTTTTTACAATGTTTTAAAATCAAAATCGATTGGTTTTAATTTAGTATCTAAATCAGAACAAATAAATAAAAAGAAAACTAAATCTAATTTAAATGAGGGTTGTCTATGATAATGTATGTCATTTCCGCATAACATAACTAATAAATTTTATTACAGCTGCAACTTGGCGCCATTTTCATGAGTTCATTGACATGTTTGTAGCAACTTGCCAGCCTGTTGACCCGTTCTAGCGAATTTTGCGAACAAAAAATAGTTTAGTGCGACATTTTGTTTTGATATTGGCCGTTTATATTCTTCAGTATCAATTGGCAGGACAATAGTTATTTTGGCCTTAGCGTGGAAAGTTTTTTATTTAGTTATGAAATAAGCGTTTGTGAATGACTACGTAGTCGAACATGGTTTGAATTCATCCTACTCTTGAAAACTTCAGAATTATAAGTACGTAATTGCATAATGTTGCTGTTGTACATAATAAGATCCTCGTGTAGGTTGAAAAGCCAAATAAAATCTTTGTTTTCAAGACAGCCGACGTATAGAATGTACCCCACGCCGTAATTTTGGGCGGAGGGCACTGAAAGGAGTAAGGATTTATGATTTTTGAGATGGTGGAGTAAGGATTTATGATTCTTGAGATGGTGGATGGTGGTCCATGGGTGGCGAAGTCACTTAGATACTATGTGACCCGTCTGTTGGCTAGCCTCATATTCCAGAAAAAAACCGTTCAACATGACCATCAACCACCGTATTGCTTTTTTTTATTTGAATTTTATAAATCTGACAGATCCTGCCAGAGATAACTTTTTTTTTATTCAGGCTTTATTAAACAGCCACAGACTCGTTAGGTAAGAAATCTGAAACTTTTTCTTTGCGGATCTAATAATAGTTGTACTGAAGTTGTAGGCCATTAATGCTAGTGGAGGGACTAGTGGCACCTGGCTGAACGACAAATGTACAGGACTTGCGCAGTGAAGATATTCAATACTATTTTTTATTGGATTTGTGAACGACGAGTATCAAATGGCTGGGGAATTTCGAGGCCACCGATTTGTTAGCTTGTAGAGGACGGAATGAAATAATTATTCGTATGGTAGATATAAATGGGAAACAATCGCGTAAGATTAATAGTTTTAGTTTTGAAATTATAGAACAATAGATATAAATTGTCTGTTTATCCAAGTTTTCAAATGTCGTGTTCCGTGATATGGGTATATTTATGTATTCGTACCGGCATTAATACGATTAAGTAATAGGAATTATGTCTTTTAGACTGTCATGGCAGCCTATAATCTGAATCTAAATGAATCTTCAATTAAATTTGGAACAGACAATTTATGGTAGTAATTTTGAACGGATAGATTTTATCGATGAATCTTTTTTTTGCGTCAAGAGATTTTATATTCCTAACGCATTTTTATAATATAATTTGCTTGAAATCTTTTCTTGGATTGCTCTGTTCAACAGAAGCAACAACGAATCCAGGCTGAATTGATTGATGTTGTCAAAGTTCCTAAAAGGTTTAGTTAAAGGATAAACGCGGCAAAGTTGACAATTATATACATAAGTACTTTGTGCACTTGCCCGGAGGACTGTTTTATAAAACAACTGTCCAATTAATTATATGTATAGGAATAGATTCTTGATTATTATTACAATTATATTTATTAATTAGGCAGTCTAGACGACCTTATTCTCTATGAAAGAGAGCTGTCACAGATAACTTAAATCAGGAATAGACGATTCATCTAGCATAACAGCAAAAACCGTTTAAAAAGTACCTTAATAATTCAAACTGAATTCCGTAACAAACCTTTCAACAGTTTATACTGTGACAGTGTCCTACTTTCATTTCAGTAAATAGTGTTTCTTTCTGCTGTTTACAATTTCCAACGTTGATCCAGAGATGGCGCTAGTAATACGTGTCACAGGTTCCCGGTAAACGATGATTGTATTTTAATTACAGTCAAAGTTGAAATCTTTGCTAATAATATAAACATTCACAACACTAATTACGGTTTTGAAACCAACCTGTATTATATGGGTATTTTTGCACATTTTGTTATTTGTTTTGTTCTTAAGATAATTTAATGATTATTTATAACCTAGATAGCCCGCAGCATATAATTTAAAAAAAAAAATAGTTTTAGAATACTAATGTTGTATTAGGAATAAGGATGAGAGCGATGGGTTGGTGGTAGGGTGGATTAAAATGAGAAAAAAACATTCAGATCTATACAAATAAATAAAATTGAAGTGTCTGTTTGTAATGTCAAAATTACAGGTTTTTTTTTCATGGTCATACGGTTATTTGCACGATACGTATGTCTATAATCAGTTTTTTTTGTCTGTCTATCTGTTTGTTCCGGGTAATCTACTAAACGGCTAGACCGATTTCGATAATATTTTACTACCAGGTAGCTGTCTACATAAGAAATAACTTAAGCTCTTTTTCCTCTCAGCAAAACCCTTGAAAATTTTGCCCGGTCTGGGCATCGAACCCACTAAGGCAGCGCTTTTCAAATTCCACGCCAATGAAGTCGCAGGCACCAGCTAATATAAAATAACCTTATACGAAATCTTATTCTTATTATACGAATTTATTCTGTAGGTATTCAGTTTACATAATGCTAAAAAAGTTACTAAGCTAAAAAAAAAACCGCAGCATAAACCCTCAAAATACCATATGTACATAACATGTAGTATCACAGATATTGATTAAAAAGTGAGACCTGATTGGGTTGGTTTTGACAAATCCTTTTATAAACTCTTAAATAAAAGAATATTACATTTTCTAATTCTAGATTTTTCTTGATCATATTTTTTGGTTAAAAATCCATAAATCTTGAAACGTACAAAGAATATTCTATTTAAAAAAGAACTAGGAAATTCGGGCAGAATCAAAATTGTATTTTTTTTAATAATCTACCATAATATATATAAATATAATATATTATTGTAATATATTATTGTTGTGTTTGTAATTTTTTTTTGTCATGTTTTATTGTGTATGTTAAAATTTTAGTATCGTTGATTTTATGTCTGTGTATTTTATTTTGTATATTTAGTATAGATATAAGCGATTTGGTTGTATATACTGTAAGCTGTTGTGGGAGAGCCATGCTTCGGCACGAATGGGCCAGCTCGAGCGGAGTGATACCACGGCCTCACAGAAAACGGGTATTAAGCAATTCTTTCGTTGCCTTTCACTTACACATACTTGTGACTTTTGAGTTGCAGGTGTCCATGGGCGGCGGTAGTTGCTTACTATCTGATGACTCGTCCGCTCGTTCGCCCCCTTATACCATAAAAAAGAAAAAAAAAACTACACTGATTTTATGCAACTCAACTCAAACTCAAACTCAAACTTTCTTTATTTCATAAAATTTCCAAAATTGTTTGAAATCGTCTTCCATGTAGACTCTAAAGTCATAGATCAACACACACAAAAGCAACAATCTCTGTTTTGTCAAATAGTAACCAAATAAATTTAACAAAAATCAAACCCATACAAAATCTATGATATGCCTGTGCCGATCTACAACCGCCCGTTTCCAAGGGGTTGAGCCTTATGAGAAGAAAGGGCAAACAAACTCATGGCCACTCTTTTGCAATTCACAAGTAGATACAATGGCACTATTAAATATATCACAACATTGTTTTGATGTATGTATATTATTTACACGCTTACTTATTATTTAAATGTTACTACTTATTACAATAAATTCTATTTTTGTAGTTTGGTAGTAGTAGGTATATTTTAGTTAGTAATTTATAAAGTACCCTTCGCTCTAAAGCCTCTAAAACTCATTACAAAACACTAAATAGAACACGAATAAATTGAATATGTCCCTTTGGAATTAAAACTTTCTCCTAAACATGAACCATGAACTAATGATTTAAGTATCCTTGTATATGTTAACGGAATAGTATGGGATCCGTCATTTTATAAAATTGCTAGGAAATGTAAACAGCTCCTAAAAAAGACAGGCAATGTATGATGTATTTCGTATTATGCTACTACTACTACCTAAGGGTCGCTGCAGCCACATCTTGGGGCTATGTGGCCGCTGCAAACGACCCGAGACAGACGACACTCCGGTGCGGCCGGGGGATGTTGTCCATGGCGGGCGCTGTTGCGCCTCCTACTGTATAGAACAGCGCGGCAGCCTCCCGCCCTAGGGTGACTACAGTCACCCCGGGATGTGCCTCAGACATGGGGTACAGCAGGGAGGACTCCAGAAGCCACCGATGCGTTCCTGGAGCTCCTCCTGACTGCCGAGGTAGGCCGCCGCGGGGTTTAATGGGTAAACCGGTTCTCCAGGAGTCCCACACACGCCCTGCGTTTCCCCAACGGAGGGTATGGTGCCAAAAAGCATTCGCCGGGTTAAAAAAAAAAAATTTGGTGGTTACCTTTGTCAAAGAGATCTTTAATAAAAATTCTGATTCTCCTTTATTAACTATATTTTATTTTCAGAATAAATATTACAATATCTTACTATTGTATTTATTTATTCTATTGTAATATTATATTATTGTAAGCTAGAGTAAGAGCAAAATACTTGGAAATATATACTTTTATATATTGCCAAGTATCTTTACGGCATCGCATACAATGTCTAAAAAAAATATACATTTCCCAAGAAACATGTATATTAAAAAACTTTCAAACATTACTTTACACATTTCCAAAATCCTCAGAATTGTAGGTATGTATTTTTTGGTAACATCTATAATATACTACTACTAATATACTGCTACAACTATACTACACGTCAGAAATTTACCAATACTAAGTATGTCGACGTAAATGTCTGAAACTAGTTATTGGCAAAAACATATACCTAATTACTTCGAAACACTTTTAGGCGACGCCACGGTATATTGGTCTGCAGAAAAGTTTTTTCTTTTTTTTCTTTATGTTAGAAAGCTTTTTTCTTTAGGGCAGACGAGCAGACGGGTCACCTGTTGGAAAGTGACCATCGCCGCCCATGAACGTCTGCAACTTAGGAGTCACAAACGCGTTGCCGGCCTTTTTGGAAGGAGTACGCTCTTTTCTTTTCTTTTCTTTTCTTTTTAACGAACAAACTTTAGAAACATATGATTGAATTTTAAGCAGTATCACTGAAGCCTAAAAATTTAGCATATATTGTTTTATAAGATAAAAAGCCGTGTGGTGTCGTGGGACACCCGATAGGAACGAAGTTGTGACGATCGATTAAAACTGATTCGACACGATTTTAATTACAACGCCATCTATGAAAGCGGCTATTACCTACATATTTTTCAGTTGGTTTCTAATTAAAACAATTTATACTTGAGAAATGATGTCGAATACAATATTTTTTGCTCAACATAAATTTTAATTTTACTGAGATGAAAAGTAATGATTTCCTATCTATTCGATAGATGGCGCTGAATGACTGACAAGTGACAATTCAATATAAAAAGTGTCGTTACAACTTTTCGTGAGATTTTTTTCCTGTCTAGCCCCCTTTCACAACGCGCGATAAGGAACTTCGTTCCAATTAGCCAACACTAGAAATTCTATCTTCATATCACAATAATATTACTGATTATAAAAACAAAATGGCAGATTATAAAAAAGTACATTGCGTCATTGTTATAAAATTGAACCACTACAAATTCATGATGGCTGACAGTAATATGAAAAATCGAAAGTATTGCAGTTTGTGTCCATTGCTATTTTTTTTAAATGATCACAGATATAAGCAATCGATTGTCGTATGTTCTTAAATAAACAGTTACTTATAAAAACGGTTTTGAAATACAAGATGGATGACCAGATATATGCATATAATGTTTTTAGTTCCAATAGGAGAGAATCATTTTAATAGCGTAAGCCTCTTGTAGAATTATTATTTTTCACATTTTTCATTTATTCTGATAATAATTACTTTTTAATCAAAATTTTCTACTTTCGACAAGTTTGACGGACAAATTTAAAACAATCTTCAGGTTCATTATAACAACATCAATTCATAATTTTGTTTTTATATAAAACAGTAAACAAATTTTATTTTTATTTTTTGACTTAGGCAAGTTTGTGTATCTTTCGGAACGTAACAATATTTGTATTTGGCCTCGGACTAGCACGTATATGCTAATGTAATTTTTATGGAGCTGCGTATTTTGAATTTGTTTATTTTTACAGATTCGATTTTCAAATTTAGACATAAACAATTTTTTTATTTTTAAATTATTTGATATTAATTGGCAATGGAATACCTTTGTCAAACTGTTGAGAATATGTTGCACCAGTTTTGCTCGCAGCTCCGCCTACGTGTATGTCGGTTATCGCGATAAAAAGTAGCCTATGTTACTCGCTGATAAAGTAAAGTAAAGTAAAGTAAAGCTCTTGTCTAAAAAACTAGCTCTTGTCTTTGGAAACTCGCCAGATGTCTGTGAAAGGTTTAATATAATTTGATGACTTGCTCAAACTAATGTTTTCAACTGTTTTAATATTGTGTTGCTGTATCGGTAAGTATCTGTTTAAATATTGGAACGAAGTTCCATATCGCGCGTTACTCGTACAAGCATTGAGCGTATGGGAGCGAGACCGAAAAATGTGTAACAAGACTTTTGAAAACTTCTTTAGGCGAGTTTTGTTTTTTTTTAAATAAACACAATAATGTATTTTATGGTTAAACAAAAAACTCATTTTTTAAAAAGGGAAAAAACATTGACATACTCGCGACACTGTTACCGTTACTGACACCTCTGTATATAAATATCTACATATATTGGCCCGTTTGACACGAGCATTTTTTGAGATGGGATAAAATAATTGAACTTGCGACACTTTTTTTTTTATGGACTAGGGGATTTATCTGATGGTAAGTCACTACCATCGCCCATGGACGTTGCCGCCCTTTTAGTCCCTCCTCCCAGAATCAGGGGAGGAAGAGGGTTTGGGCCTCGGTAACCTCACTTACTCTGTGTAAAGCAAAGAAGGAGCTGTTTAACTGAGCTTTTCTGTGAGGCCGTGGTATCACTCCGGTCAAGCTTGGCCCATATGTGCCAAATTATGACTCCCAGGTAAAAACGGATTATATTTCTAGTCTATATCTATGTTCGATCTACAATCTTTTACCACACGCCATACATTTACATATAGATCATTTACTGTATGTGGTTAAAATGCGGTCAGCCACCACCCGCCAACGTCGGCCCGATTTATCTGGGAACCGTGTAGATCCGACGATAAAACGTTCTCTTACAGCCATTGGTATATGTAGGACCTTTTATTTATTTTTTTCCGTGCGGAAATCCCCTCAGATACCACCTGTCGGTGGCATGTCGGACTCGAACCAACTAAAACCGCACGCCGTCTCGGGTACTAATAGCCGGGGAACCAGGTATACCCTAGAAAGGAAGTCCCTGGTGCCCCGACATACCTCGGGTCATCTACAGACGAGTAGACAACCCCCCCCCCCCCCCCCCCCCCCCCCCCCCCCCCCCCCGTGCTCCCTGGAAGCGAGCGCGCTTCGTAACGCGCTCGTGGTATTATGTAGGACCTGAGAATTTTATAGAAAGGATATATGCGTTACATTGGTATTTTTTTAGCGAGCAATTTTTTTGTTGTGAAAAATATCCTTTTGTGTTTAGTAAACTTTGGTGCACTGCACACTTAAATACATGTTAGTTTGGGGTTTATTGTTTTACTTCTACTTTGTATATAAGTTATGTATATTGTCAGAATTAATGTCCTGGGCATTCTATACCAGCCAATCTTTGGGTGATGTAGAAATCTGGGAAGGTAGTTGTAAGGTTACAGTTACAATCACTAGTTAAAGTGTTTTTTATCCAATAATATTTAAAACCAACATAAACTAACATATATAATTATACACATACATATGTAAATATATCTAATTACATAGATACAAATGCTTTATATTGTAAAAGCTAGTGATTCTGGCAGCTGAGCCTCAGCATGAGCACAAATATTTATCTAATAGTTATCTAATATAAATAATTTGTCTTTGAAAATGATAAACATACTTTTATATTTAGACATATATATGTAAGTATGTTTATCAGTAGTTACCATAGCACAGGTTGCCTGTACAATTTTTAATTTATATACATTAAAGACACTAGTCAAAATATAATATTAAGGGGTTAAAAGTTTAAATTGCCGATTTGTACTGAAAAATTTAAACTCGTTTTTTTCTGAGATGTAACATATTTATTTGATCAAAATATTTACCGTGTAGATCCGAACCGTGTAGATCCGACGATAAAACGTTCCTTACAGCCATTGGTTTATGTAGGACCTGAGAATTTTATAGAAAGAATATATGCGTTACATTGGTATTTTTTTTAGCGAGCAATTTTTTTTTGTGAAAAATATCCTTTTGTGTTTAGTAAACTTTGGTGCACTGCACACTTCAATACATGTTAGTTTGGGGTTTATTGTTTTACTTCTACTTTGTATGTAAGTTATGTATATCGTCGGTATTAATGTCCTGGGCATTCTATACCAGCCAATCTTTGGGTGATGTAGAAATCTGGGAAGGTAGTTGTAAGGTTACAGTTATAATCACTAGTTAAAGTTTTTTATCCAATAATATTTAAAACTAACATAAACTAACATATACAATTCGACACATATGCATGTAACATAAATATAGGTATATAAATATACATAAAAACACATAGATACAAATACTTTATATTGTAAAAGATAGTATGCTTATATTGAACTGCATTTTGAACAATGTTGTATATGTATACTGTTGGCGTGTCTATAATAAATAAATAAATAAATAGATAGTGATTCTGGCTGCTGAGCCTCAGCATGAGCACAAATATGTATGTGTTCTGCGTGTGATTTATATAGTTATCTAATATAAATAATTTGTCTTTGATAATGATAAACATAGTTTTATATTTAGACATATATATGTAAGTATGTTTATCAGTAGTCTGGTTACCATAGAACAGGCTGCCTGTACAATTTTTAATTTGTATACATTAAAGACACTAGTCAAAATATAATATTAAGGGGTTAAAAGTTTAAATTGCCGATTTGTACTGAAAAATTTAAACTCGTTTTTTTCTGAGATGTAACATATTTATTTGATCAAAATATTAACCCTTATTTTCTATACATTGCTGCCATCTTAACGGAAGTTCATTTATGCCTTTACGATAGAACTCTAGGGATTTAAATTCGACAAACTGTGTGAAAGTATTTTGGATTTTTTTTTATCTCGTAGAAATTGTCAAATGGCCGTTGAAGCAAGGTCTGGCGAGTACGGAAGATGACATATGGTTTCTAACTGCGGCTCCTGTAGAGTTACAACGGTTTCTCGTGCAGTGTGAGGTCTTGCGTTATCATGGAGCAATAATGGTAAAGATCGATTCACGAGTCGGGGCTGTTTCACTGCCAGTTTTGACATCATTGTTCGAAGTTCGGTACAGTATACATCTGCTGCTATTGCCTGACCTGACCTGAGAAAGCTATAGTGAATAACACCATGAAGAGACCACCAAACAGTTACCATTGGCTTTATATTGGTAAGTTTTGCTTTAGGGCACTGTTGCGGCGTTTGACCTGGGGTCAGACATTGCTTTTTATTCACGGTTATCGTAAACAATCTACTATTCGTCTAATCTCTCATTTCGATCACAAGTTTCAACACCCATTTCTTTCTGCAGATCAGTCAAATCATGAGGCACCTATTTTTCATATTTTTTGTCTTATTAATTTGATGCAAATGAGTAAGTATTGTAGGTTACTGCCAAACCATGCCGTTACTGCCTGGTTAGTTTGACTCGGGTCAACTTCCAACACCTTCATTCACCTTCATCCACCTTCATTCAGCATTATTCACCTGTCTACCACGTTGTTCGTTCTACAGTCGAAGTTTCCATTACGAAAGCGTTTAAACCAAAAACGCACGTTGCGTTAACTGGCAGCCTCCTCTTCAAACGCAGCGTTGATATTGCGAGCCATTTCTGTAGCGTTAGTGCCACGTCGGAACTCGTATTCAAAAATGACTCGGGTTTTCGAAATATCCATCTTTAACATCTAAGCTGAATAAAAAAACAATTGAAAGTCAAAAATCGAATGTTGCACATTTTTTAAAAGAAGAACCTTATAGGTATCATGTAAAAAAGTTTCACACGAAAATCTCACACCATGAAGGATTTATGTCAATTCAAAGTATCCATTACTATACAACGGCAGTTTCATACTTTAACCATTATTATAATTGGGTACAGGACAGGCAGATTATGATGATGAAATTGGTTTTATTTTTACTGATTATGAAATAAATATTATTCTATTCTGTTCTATTGGGAATACTGCTTTATTAATTTTGTAAATCTTCTATACACATATTATAAACTAGCTTTTGCCCGTGGCTCCGCCCGCGTAAGTGTCAGTTATCGCGTTTTCGCGTACCCTTTGTCTTTCAAGCATTGATATACAAAAATTTTGTATATCAATGCTTTCAAGAGATTCTTTCCGCAAGAAGCAAAGTACCTTCATACCAAATTTTATCTTAATCGATTCAGCGGTTATTAATTGCCCATACAAATTTCCACCCCACTTTTTACCACCTAAAATATGATTTCTACGATAAAAACTACTCTATGTCCTTTCTCGGCCCGAGTCCCAAGAAAGGACATAGAGTAGTTACTATCTCTATACTAAATTTCATGTAAATCGGTTCAGCGGTTTAAGCGTGAATAGGTAGCAGACAGACAGACATACAGACACACTTTCTCATTTTAATATTAGTCTGGATATGGATAGTAGCCTGTCTGTAAATAAGTGCTTATCACAGGTTTGAAACTAAATTTCGCTTGAGTCGCGCACAATTTCTAACCAAATTGACATTACAAATATTTGTTTTAACGCCACGATTATAACTTAATTCAGTACAGTGTCTGTAGATTTTGTATTATCATCGTGTTTGGGACAGGGTGGCGTCGGCATTGCTGGCCATTCGCCAGAAAGGACATTCTGGCTAAATCTGAACGTATGAAAGTCGTAATAGGAAATATACTAGGATATAAAGTTTTGCTTTTGTGTAATTGGACAATGCTTTGATCAATATTTAAGTTATTACAATAATGGCGCTTTTATAACTTGGGTATGAGACATTGTAACGGTCGCAGTGTATCAAAATAAATGTTCGAGAACAAATGACCGTACTAGAAACTTTTTCTCGATGCTGTTATAACAAATAACATATATGTAAACAAGCAACTGCTATAGGCTCGAATATAAATTTGTCTGCCTTCTGAGGAAGTGAAGAGAAGCTTAAGAGGACGAAAGAAAACGAGGACGACCTTCATTATACTGAAGATGACAGATTAACATTTTCGATCCGGTATCCAGAAGCAATTTGTATTGATTGGCACAGATTATAACAAAAGAGTTCAGATTTTAGAAAAAAGTTAAGATAGTATACTGTGAACAAAGAAGGGAGTCCAATATGTACATACACCATAGTAAAAGGAATTATGACATACACAATTACACGCAGGACACGTACAACGAAACTACTCTTTGTCAGTGAAAAAGTCATTAAAATGTCAAAAATATTTTCAAGTAAAAATGCCAAACTATGTAGTGAAAGGATGTAAAAATCAAACTACAAGAAATAGATAGTAGGATAGAATCGCATTTCACACTTAAGTAAGCGTAGAAACCAATATTTTCAATAAAATAAAATTATGACGGCAGCACCAACCTACACACACATGTTTATAAAATCGACGTCACTTCGTTCTTAGCGAAGTTCCATTATAACTTTTTTATTTCATCTGAGCAAAAGAGTCAAAGAATTGAATTGAAATTTGAATTTGAAATTAAAAATTGGAATTCGTTTCAAGAATAAGACATTATTATTTTGGTCTTGTTGTTTGAGTGTCTTCATGTTTAATATTGTGAATTTATTACATTAAATGTAATATGTATCAATGTTTATTCGTGTTCTAGAATCCATAATACAAACTTTGTTTAGTTTAATATATAATGAGATGTAATATGACTCAAAGCATTACCTATTATTCTTATTAAAGAAAAGAAATAAAAAATATTGTAACTAAAATTATATATTTTTTTGAAGTTATAGAAAATTATTGCCCACTTTTTTCGAACGAGAAAATAATTTTCTTTTAAAATATCATTTTTTTTCCTTTTTAGTCTTTAATGATGATTATTATCTTATTAAGACTAAAAAGTAACAAGTATGTATCACATATGATTCAGCACACGCCTTAGTACGAGGCAAAAGACACTACCGTATTTTTAGGTATGGAAAAAACCATAAACCTGAATGTCCTAATCAGAATAATGAGACAAACTTTTTAAATTATTGCATTGCATAGTAGTCATAGTTCCTTGATAAGTGTGCAAAGTTTTAATTTAATACGAAGTTTTGAAGAGCGTCTAAATCAAGTTCAATAATTCCGTTACATGCAGAAAGACACATGCATACATATGTACATACCAAGCTATTAAAAGCGTGTTAAAAAAGTCAGAAAATTTTCTATTTAAGTTACGGTGCTTTTCCTGACTCATTAGGTACGCTTACTCGACTTTACAACTTCATTTATGTACAAGCAAAAGCTACTAAAAGCAAGCACTGTTTAACATGTTTCTAACGATACGGTTAATAATATTGATAATGCTATTACTATAATAGGTTTACTTTCAACGTACTCGGTTTTTACGAAATTGGCGCGGGAAAATATGCATGGTTATGCTTTCTTATTTATGGCTCAGATCAAATCAAAAAGTTAAGATGGTACTCTGTGAACAAAGAAGGGAGGCCAATTAAAACTACACCTTAGCGGGTAAATACATAATTACACGCACACACGTACAACGAGACTACGTCAGTCAAAACGTTAACAATCTTTAAAACTACAAGAGATAGAGATAGTAGGACGAAATCCCATTTTTTACATAAGTAAGCGTAGAAATCAATATTCTCAATAAAATAAAATTATTATTGCCCAAACACACATGTTTATAAAGCCGACCTCACTTCGTGCCTTCACGTAACAAGTAAGTAATTAACATATGACGGGCTATTGGTCTAGTGATTAGTGACACTGACTGCTAAACCGGAGATCGTGGGTTCGATTCCCACCCAGGACAAATATTGTGTGATGAGCACGGTCACTTGTTCTGTGTCTGGGTGTAATTTATCTATAATATGTATGTATTTAAAAATATATAAGTATGTTTTTGTGTATGTTTATGTATGTTCCTTTCTAAGGAGAGGCTTATTTTCAGCAGTGGACTGTTAAAGGCTGTTGATGATGATGATGTTTATCAGCAGTCTGGTTACTATATCACAGGCTCTGCCTAGTTGAGGATCAGACGGCCGTGTGTGAGATGTGTGAGGTTATTATTATTATTATTATATGATTCAGCACACGCCTCTTAGTTTGTAGCGAAAGACACTACAGTAATTTTAGGTGTTGCAAGCCGTTAATCCTGAAGATCCTAATTAGTCGATTATAATCGACCATATTTATCAAATTTAATACTCCACTACTGGACCTAGGCCTCTCCTTAGAAAGGAGGTTTTGGTCTACTATACCACGCTGGCCAGACGGGTTGGTATAGGGTTTGTGTCAAGTTTTCCTTCTTTTTGCAGTGCTGGTGTCCTGCGTTATTTTGCGCCCTTAGTCGGTTCTTACGACACCAACGGGATGAATTGGGGTAGTGACATTATGTATTCTTAATTCGTCACTACTCAAAGCGTGTAAAAAATGTTTTTACGAAATATCTTATCATTTCAAAAAAACTTATTTGCTGTATCTAATGTACCCAAGGAAATAGGATAGTGTCTTTCAACACACTTGACGGAAAGTAACGATGAAAACGAATATTATACACGCCTGTTCGAGAAAAATAACTTTATTGTGGAACTTTGGACTAATCTAATTTTAATATTAAAAGCCTGAGATAATAATTGTAAACCACCTACTGTGACTACCACATTTTCTGCAAATAAATATATTATTATTATTATTATTATTAAGCTTCAATTGCCAGCCAAAACGCTGAAGGCCCATTATCCTGTCTCCTATACTTCAGAACTTTTTCGTTTGGTAAAACTTTAGGTAGGCAATAATCGCAGCGTTAATTTGAATCTGTATTTTATGATTGTATGTTAGTTACTTAATAATGCCAGAACGGCTGAACGGAATTATAATAATAATATTTTATTTTATTTTTACACTTCCTGCATTACAACTTGCACGAGGCGGACTTAATGCCACATGGCATTATCTACCAGTCAACCTTAAGATGGTTCAGTAAGGGGCATGGCAGGTGCACATATATCATTTAAAAAGAATAAACTATGAAAATATAACATTAATTTGATAATACTATTTAAAATACATAGACGAATACATAAATAACTATTAATATATTTAACATACGGAATGAAATAAATACAATAATGTGTGAGGTGACGAAGTCATGAGGATATTTCTGCTAGCTGTTTCCTGTAGAATTCTCGGACTTTAGCTTTGAACGTGTCGCGACTTCCTGACATCCTCATCTCAACAAGAGAAAAAGTGTGTATTGGACACAAGAGTAAAAGATTATTAGTGGACCGAAGATCTCTGTCATGGTTGGAGCATAGTGGTTTAAGCTGTGAAGTAAGATAAGTAGGAGCTGCAGGATTATAAAGAAGAGAATAAAGGGTAATAACATTTTCAAACATTTCACACACGGCCGTCTGATCCCAAACTAGGCAGAACCTGTACTATGGTAACCAAACTGCTGATAAACATGCTTATATAGAAATACATACATATTATAGATAAACTACACCCAAACACAGAACAAATGATTGTGCTCATCACACAATTATTTGACCTGGGTGGGAATCGAACCTATGGCGTAGCAGTCAGGGTCACTAACCATTAGACCAACGGGCGAATCGTGAAATGGATGAAATATGTTCCAGAGAGAGTAATCAACAATAACTCGTGCGTAGTCGGGGTACGGGGTAAAAGTAAGTATTTCATAATTGTAAAATAAAGTGGTGCATTTAGTCTGTCTGTCTATCTGTCTGAATATGAGAAGGGTCACCTGTCGAGAGTCTCTTCGCTCCCTAAAATTATTACGATCCTCCGGTAACCACAGACACACTCAGTCGGTGAATTGTTTTTTTTTGTGAGGATGTGCCTTTAATACATTCGGGCCGGACATATATTTAGATAGATATAGTTAGATAAGAATACGGAATGTCAGCACCCCTATTCATCCCGTAGGTGTCGTAAGAGCCGACTAAGGGAGCAAACTACGCAGGAAAACAGTACTGCAAAGAGAAGGAAAACTTGAAACAAACCCTATATCAACCCGTCTGGCCAGCTTGGTATAGTAGGCCCAAACCCTCCTTTCTAAGGAGGGGCCTATGTCCAGCAGTGGACTGTTATAGGCTGTTGATGATGATGATGATATATTTAGACTGCTATTATTCAAGAGAAAAAATAGGGTAAAATGTTAAAAGAGATTGTTAATGAAAGCTACTAAACACTCACAAGTCCCAGTAACTAATCCTCGCTCATTGTTAACCCTTGACTTCACTCAGTGAAGAAGGGTTCCCGTTGGGTCCGAAAAAAGTTGGATATTCTTGAAATATACAATACAGTAAAACCAAATTCTTTTATTAAATAATGTTGTATTATACAAGAAAAAAAATATCGCGAAGTACTGTGCAATGCGTTTTAGCAAAACAATCAAATTCAATCAAAACCTTTTACGTATTTTGAGGTGTATAAAACAGTACAGCCACCTGCGGTCGACGGAACGCACGAATCTCAAAATTGAGTGGCACTTGTCATATTTGTGAGCACTAAATATACAATATTTATCGATACTTTTGCGACGTTATTGGTGGTGTTTCTATGTATAATAAGTATGTATTTCCAAAAAAAAAGTATATATGTATTTATATCAGATGTCTAGCAGCCATAGTACAAGCTCTGCTTAGTTTGATGGTGTTGTGTGAATGTGGTAGAATATTATTATTATTTATTGTGTAACTAGCCATCCGACCCGGTTTCGAACGGGTGCAATATTCGTTTGTTAAAAAGTAATCTATAGCCGTCAGGGATAAAATTACCTTGGTAATAGTGAAAGGATTTTCAAAATCGGCTCGCTATTACCGGACATTACCCCGAATATACAAACTCACAAACTTTACCTATTAATATATATATATTTTAAAAGACAACACTCGCATTAAGAACATATCCTGAATCGCGGGGGACTTTACAAACATACATGAAACGGACACAAAAAACACCCAGACTCAGAACAAAAAATTGTGGATCACACGAAGTGTCGTCCATGTGGGGATCGGACCCACAACACTTAGCGTAGTAGTGAGCAGCGTGGCGACCGCTTAAACCACTACGCCATCCGTGTAGTCTAATATTAGCATAGATGAAATATTGTGATGATAAGCGGCTAGTCGCTTACCACCAAGAGACATGTGTGCTCGATTGTCCTTATACTTACCAATAAAATACATATTACCTATCACTTACATATATATTTAGTTCTCCACACTAATATTAAAAATCTGAAGAGTTTGTTTATTTTGTTGAACGCGCTAATCTTAAGAACTACTGGTCCGAATTGAAAAATTCTTTCAGTTTTGGATAGCCTATTTATCGAGTAAGGCTAAACATTTTATATTATTACGATACCACAAATGAGATCCAAGCAACAATGATTGAATGTTGCAAAAACTTGAAAATTTATTCAGCAATAGTATACAATGTAATTTTGTCAATAAGCACATACGTAAGTAGTATCGAGACTATCTGTTTTTATTTGTTTTGTCCTGTATTCCTAATATACTGAATGGAGAATTTTTATTTAGTGTTTTCAAGGCAACGACCGCACACAATACTCGAGATTGAAATTTGTATTTTTGCGATCGCTGGTAGATATTTATTTTGTGAAACGTAAAGTTTGTACGATATTTTGGCAAGCAGTATTTTGGGTTCTAGAACTATTCAAAAGTCTAAAGTCTAGACAAACGAAGGAGAAATTAGCTTAACATGGAATAATTAAATATGTAAATACGTGTATGTAAGGAATACTTCTATTGATTTGACTGAAGAGGCCCAGAAGATGTTTTATCTATGTATAGAAGTCACATAGCGGGCAGTTGTTTAACTTCGACTACCTTATTGTTCTTTTAATTTCAAATTTATCCAAAAAAAAAAAATATTATTATTTTGGACTTTACAACCAGTCTCATGCCAGGAGTAAGCTCAAACCTACTGCAAAGTACTAAAGAGGTTGGAATTATATACAACACGAAGGAAATATTATTTTCTAGTCTTTTACATTTTTTAGTTTTAAAATTCTTTTCCTGGCACAATATACTTTTCGTTTATTTTATATTTTTGATTAATTGTTGTCTTAGTTTTTTTTTGTATTTGTTTTTCTTTCTAAATATTACATTATTCACATGTATTCAGCAATTATTTGATATACATTTTCAAAAAATACCATTGCACTTAGTTTGTAAGCATTGTTTTAAACTAATTTGGAGTGCGGAAAAATCCACCTTAAATAATTGACGTTAATAGGGTAATCGGCTCAGACTGGATTAGATTGATATTGAATTTCAGCATTTAAGCTAGTTGGTACAGAAACAAAATTATGTATCTATATGTCTACGCGTCCGTGTGGTGACGGAATAAGAATACGGAGTGTCACCATCCCTATTCATCCCGTGGGTGTCGTAAGAGTCGACGAAGGGAGCAAACTACTTAGGAAAGTAGTACTTCAAAGAGAAGGAAAACTTGACAAAAACCCTATACCAACCCGCCTGGCCAGCGTGGTATAGTAGGCCAAAACCTCCTTTCTAAGGTTCGTTCCTCTTAGACCATTAAAAACAACAAAGCTATATATAATCACTGCCACCATCAAACTTGGCTTTTACTTAATATAATATCGGTACTTCTTAGTCCTACTTAAACTGATATATACGATCCACTCTTATATATAATTCAGCGTTGTCAAGTGGCTGCGTGTCCTCGACAGTGACAATAAAACCCACGTCTAAAGTTCTTGAAGGTCGGAGTATTTTTGTACCAAAATTCATTACGACAGTCACAGAAAGGAATCAATACCTTTCCTGGAGACTACATTTGTAAGAACACACCAGAATTAAAATGGTAATAAGGTATTAATAGTTAAAGATACATTAATTTCGTAAAAGTCTTGAAATATGACTATGAATGGTCCTATGGTACGCCACATTCACATGTTCTAATGTTTATTTAAAGAAGCTATAAATTCTGAAAGAGGACATCCATACAAACATTTCAACAATTATTGAGTGGTTTTGATTACATATTGATTCAATTACTGGATTATCGTGAAAGAATTATGGTTCAGCACTCGACCGTACTGATATGAGAGGACCTCAAAGCTTTTTACCTAGTGAATAATATATCCCGAGGCTTAACTCAAGTAGAGTTAACTCCTTCCTCCTACTTGGGATATTTCCTAATTGGTCCCTTCCGACCATTCAATGGTCAAAGTTAAAATGCAAAAGACTACCATGTGCTTTTTAAGTATTTGAGCAACTCAATGTTGCCAGCCTAAATAATTAAGCTCTAACGATTCAACTAGCAAAAGCATAAGCCTACACTAGTGGTGTGAATGTTCACACTAGGTAGAGGAATAATGTTACGCTCACTTAAATACGGTAAATGATGTATACGAACCGTATAAAATCGGTTAATACGCTCAACACTAGCATACAGACGATTTTGGTGTACTAAAGAGTAAAGAACTTGTTTATTGCTATTTTACGGTTATAGCGAGGTAATGGCTTGTTTGCTTGTGATCGGGTCGTACTCGTACGGTTTTCGAATAAATTGACATATTTACGGATAACATTTCAATTAGAAATATTTTGATGACAATATTTGTGGGCAATGAGAGTGATCAGATAAATATACGCCAAATTTGCAAACCTTAATTATGTGACTTATGTGAAATGGCTAAGTTTTCTTTTTGTTAAAGTTGGTACTTAGACTTTAGTCTGTTTTTTTTTTAATAATATAATTATTTGTCAGAATATTGTTGAGATACAGGTGTTAGACATAACATACTTACATATTTCTAAATACATTAATATTATACTCGAAGATGAATTACACCCAGAAACAGAACAAACGATCGTTCTGATCACACAAATATTTGTCCTGGGTGGGAATCGAACCCGGCTTAGCAGTCTGGGTCACTAACCACTAGACCAACAGGCCCGTCTATGTTTATTTACCAACAGGATGTTTATTAAGAAATATATGTGTGTGATCTGTTGACGGCTTGCCTCCATAACGTTAGTGGGGTTAGAGTTGGCAAAATGTGCGCATTTAATAAGCCTATCTACACCCCCCTCGGAGATGTAAGCTGTGAGTGTATGAATAAAAACAGGGCGATTGAACGAGAGGAACACGGTCACAAGACGGACTTCAACGAAGTAATCGTAACTTTTAGAAGTGAAAACTTCTTTAAGCAAGTTTGGGCGTTTGGGCAACAAACAAAAGAATGTATTTTATAGAAAAAAACAATTGAACTCACAACACTGTTACCGTTACCGACACCTCTGTTGAAGTAAAAACTTCTTTAGTGTTGGACATTTTTTGAGATGGGAAAAACAATTGAACTCGCGACACTGTTACCGTTACCGACACCTTTTTTGTACAAGTTTTCACTTCTGTCGGCACTCCTGGAATGCCACTGTTTTTTTTTGACAAAAGACGCAAACGAGTAAATGGGTTACCTAATGATAAGTAAATACCGCCGCCTATGGATGCCTGCAGTTCAAGAGCCACAGGTGCATTGACGTCTTTTGGCTAGGGGGGACACCCCAGTGTTGGGAGAAAGGGGTTTAGGGCTCCGGCAATTTAACTCAATCGATGAAAACCAATAAAAGAACTGTTTAACACCGGTTTTCTCTGAGGCCGTGGTATTACTCCGGTCGAGCCGGCCTATTTGTACCTCAGTGGTGCAATGGATGCATATGCGACTGCTGTGGTGAGGTCTCGGGTTCGATTCCCGGGTCGGACCAAATGTTTGTATGATCTGCAAATATTTGTTTTGGAGCTTGGGTTTTTTCTATGCATGTGTTTACAAAAAAAGTAAATAAGTATTCTATCAGCCAATCTAGCTCTCACAGTACAAGCTCTGCTTAGTTTGAAACTAGATGGCGTTGTGTATAAGACGTATAAAGTATTTGTGCCAAAGCCGGACTCCCACGGTAAAAAATGATGAGTCTATTGATTTAATCTTATCGATTTTGTTCTCGATTATATCAACAATAAGTTCCGATTATCTTACAATCAATATTATCACAAGTCCAAATACGTTAGTAACACGGAACGTCAGACCCTTCGTAGCGTGATGCAATCGATCAGCTGATAACCTTGCGGGGTCAACGACATACCTATGTGGGTCGTAGGGCGGCTAAGGGCATGATCTGAGTTTAACAGATATTTTAGCTCAGATGTTAACATGTAAGAGATAAAAACAAAATATGACAGCTTCAGGTTTTAGTTGTCCAGGTTCCTGGACAATTTAAATCCTAATGAGTGAGTTTGTTCCGTCCGTGTGGTGACGGATTAAGAATACCGAGTGTCACCACCCCTATTAATCCCGTGGGTGTCGTAAGAGCCGACTAAGGGAGAAAACTACGCAGAACAACAGCACCGCAGAGAGAAGGAAATCTTGACACAAACCTTTTACCAACCCGTCTGGCCAGCGTGGTATAGTAGGCCAAAACCTCCTTTCTGAGGAGAGGCTTATGTCCAGCAGTAAACTACTCAACCGATCGTGTTGAATTTTACTTATACGATGTTAGCCCTAAGGCTATAAAATCCGTATATTCTTATAAGTCAACGCTTAAAAGACAACTCTACCCAAGCGACGAAGTTATTTAAAATGTGCTATACATATGTTACCACTAATGTCTTATGAAACCAAATCTGAACAAATTTCCTATTTAAGTATCATTTTATTTGTTATGTATAATACACTTTACATAGTTTCATAATAGCAAGGATTGTAGAAGAAGAATGAAGAAGAATTTGAAATCCTCGATACGGTGGCTTCTTTAGCCATGGGCAAACAGTGAGCTCGTGAATTCGACAGCACGGATGGCGTAGTGGTTTAAGCGGTCGCCACGCCGCTTCCTACTGCACCGAGTGTTGTGGGTTCAGTCCCACATGGAACGACACTTACGACATGTATGATCCACAAAATGTTGTTCTAAGTCTCGGTGTTCTTTGTGTCTGTTTCATGTATGTTTGTAAAGTCCCCTGCGACACAGGATATATTCCTAATGAGGGAGTTGTCTTTAAAAATAAATAAAAAAATCGTGCAGTGACAAGTTCAGAATACGGAGTATCACCGCATCTGTTTATCCCGTGGGTGTCGTAAGACTAAGGAAGAAAAGTACGTAGGACAACAGCATATTGCAAAAACAAGGAAAACTTGAAAAAAAACTCTTTTCCACCAACCGATCTGGCCAGCGATGTATAGTAGGCCAAAAGCTCCTTTCTAAGGAGAGGCCTATGTCCAGCAGTGGACTATTAAAGGCAAATGTAAAATATTATTCCTAGATATCTCACACACGGCCGTCTGATCCCAAACTAGGCAAGTTGTTGCTGCTTGTCAAGTCATTCTTTATCATTCATCATTTCGATTCAAGCTCAAGTCAAACATTTGTGTGCGTAAACACGCGTTTCATTGTATAATATGTACGTATTCAAGAGAAAAAGTAAATAATATATGTATTCATATCAGTTGTCTAGTAGCTACAGTACAAGCTCTACTTAGTTTGGGATTAGATGGCGTTGTGTGAATGTGGTACAATATTATTATTATTGAAAAGAATCATTTAAAATATGTTGTACAGTTAGATTTTCACTGGGAATAGCGATTTACGTAAGCTTATATATATATATAGATATTAGCTTTTGCCAGGGACTTGGTCGACATCAAAAATGTAAATGAAATTTTCATGTAAATTTCTCCTAGATGTAGACCTACCGGTTGCAGCTGTGCGTTGATCGAACAGTCAGTAAATCAGTCTCTCAGTTTCTTCTTTTATAGATATAGACAGGTATTCATGTGTGTCGTAAAAGCTTGACTTACATCGGACTTCACAAGGGCCCTTTAATAATGGCTTTTTTTTACGTGTGGAAACCCCCTCGGGCCGTCACTCTACCTGGGTTTGCGGCGGGGTGGTGTGTCGGAATCTGACCGACTAAAACCACACGGTGTGCCACTCTGCGCCTGTAATAGGAGGGATCCGGGAACTGCTGTTATTAAGACATCCGGATCCCTCCTAGCGCCTACCCGCAACATCCTTTAATAATGGCTACATCAACCTACCATGGTTCGATTTTAGTTAAAAAGTAATCCAGAGTTACACTCCGTAAATAAAGACTATTAATTGTATTAGACATTCATTCATAATTCAATGTAGTCAATTTAGTCAATTTAGTCGTCGTCCGAGCACCGCGTCACTGCCACACGAATGAAAGTTGTATATTTACAAGCCCACGCACACATAGGGCCGCGCGCACAAATGAGTTGAACTGTCTATAATACAAGTAATTTATTTCATATTATTCAGTATTTCCTCCACAAGGGGCTTTTATTCTTATCACTTTTATTTCCTTTAATATTTGCATGTTGTTACTTGTAAACTCGGAGACTGTGTCGGTGTCAAACTTTGTCATGAAATATGTTTCAAGAACACGGCCAAGGGCACGTCGATGCATGCAATGTGAAGGGTTCCGTAATTATAGAGAATCTTAGTTTAAAATTGACTGATATAATTTGATAAGTTGATTTAAAAAAGGTGTGAAAAAAATGTACTTTAAAACTATGTCACATTAATTATTGACTGCACAGATGGTGTAGTAGTTTAGGTGATCACCTCGCAGCTTCCTATTGCGCAGAGTGTTGTGGGTTTGATCCCCACATGGTACAACACTTTGTGTGATCCACAAATTGTTGTTCTGAGTCTGGGTGTACTTTGTGTCCGTTTCTTGTATGTTTGTAAAGTCGCCCGTGACACAAAATTTATTACCTACGAGTGTCTTAAAAAAAAAGATGAGACACTTTAAGAGTTACCGCTTATTCCAAAAAGAATAAAGCTGTCTTTCTCGTGACTAATCAAGATGCCGCAATACTTGTAATGTGTTTGTTTATTTGATTTTTATTTATTAAAGTGTAAATTATTTTTATAAGGAACTGTAAAAAATTTATATTAAAATTTGAACTTCAACAGACAGATGAATACAATTAAAAATCCTTTATGTTTTTTTGCGGTTTGTTTAAATTATTAGAATCGTGGTGTTTACCATGTTTATTTTTGGGAATTGGTTTCCGTTATTTCAGCACGCTTGCGAGCTCATTAATTAGTTTGCTCGTAAAACAAAAAAAAATCTTCCACCTGCAGTTACTCAGTTCATCCTTGATCATGGCGCTTGCAACAGTGCCCAAATATCGGTAACTAATTGCCCAAAAATAAATATTGTAAATATCATGTTTTTAATCTTATTAAAGACGAATACTTAAAAAACTTCTTGCCATTTAGAATAGAATAAAATAGAATAATCTTTATTGTACACCAATTCAGGATATTATACATACAATAGTATTCCAAGTTAATGACCATGTACAAATGGCGGCCTTATCGCTAAAAAGCAATATCTTACAGGCAATTTAAAACTTTTCTCCAGCTCTTTTTACCTAAAACTTTTCCCATAACTTTAAGGTTGTGGTATAAAGTTACCGTGGCCCGCACCCCAGTCGAGCCTCGGTTACCGCCCGATCAATCGATGTCACGTCTAATCGTCATCACCATATGACCTTTACAGGTATAGTTTACGTGTATGTACGTGTCTCAGATTGACACAAATTCGTGTAGACAGTCAAATACCAAAATGATGATTTAACTTTTTTTCAACTGATCATTACATCAAACCATGAAAAAAAAGCCAGTGCTTCATTTGTTTCTTCCAGTTGTGTCATTATTATTATTATAGAGTCTTTATTTCCATAATGAATAAATTACAAAACAAATATGAATATATCAGGAATTAAAAGTACTTATTAAGTGCATTCATGAATTAATAAAATATTACAAATGATACAATGATTATTATAAAACAGTAGTACGAGTATAATACATAGCGTCATTATTTTAAATATTTTTTCTAAATATATTTATACTAGCTGACCCGCGCAACTTCGTCTGCGCCTCACAATAGTAATAAATTTTCTTCGTTTTTGAAACATTCTTCATTGGTGCTCCGCTCCTATTGGTCTTAGCGTGATGATATATAGCCTATAGCCTTCCTCGATAAATGGGCTATCTAACACTGAAATAATTTTTTAAATCGGACCAGTAGTTCCTGAGAGTGGCGCGTTCAAACAAACAAACAAACTCTTCAGCTTTATAATATTAGTATAGATTATTCAATATGGACCCCTTAACGGGTAAAGGACAGTTGTTCCATTAACGCTAGTTAATTTTTAGTTGGTTCTCTAATTACGGAACGAACCTATGGGTGAGCCAATATGAAATATCTTTTTTGCTTCCATTAAGTTAGTGAGATTACTGGAGGCCCCCCTCTCGCCCCTAATTCTGGGGGTTGACACTTAATGGGCTACTAAGCAACTTGTGTCTCTTGAATTGCAGGACCCATGGGATAGTTCATCGGGTGACCCATCTGCTCGTTTGGAATAAATTCCACAAAAAACATCAACCCGGTCACTTCCAGCTAATACACCTGACTAGGGGTGGCTTCCATTGTCATTATTACCGGACATCTGCCCTGAGCTGATAGCTATTCACCATCAATGCCATGTAGAGGACGTTTCAATGCAGAGGAGAAGAAAAAACCGTCGCCTGTGTTGTAATGGAGGGCGAAGAAGTAGTCACGACACGGACAAGTATCCTTTCTCATACAAGATCGCTCATAAAAGCATGCAAACCTGTCCCAGGAGGTGCTTCAGTGCTTCTGGAAAGAACGAGGCTGCCCTCACCTACCAAGCTTCACTCTCACGCATAAGGGCCCATTTACCGGTCTAAATGCCGAAAGTAGAGCCCCAGCAATACCAACTACCTACTAGTAGGGAAGAGAAACCAATATTGAACTGTATCTCTTTAACTTCTGTATTTCTACCAAAATGACACGCTTCTTTTTGTGTTGCTATTGTAAAAAAATAGTACCATTATAAGCGCCGGTTCAATATTGGTTACTCTCCCCTAATATCGCACCCTTTTTTTGTTGACGGGGTGAAAAGTCCCTTCGAATCTACGGCTCCTCGGGGACGAAGGAGCAAGGAGTATGTGGTGTTGCTACTAAAAACCAGCCCGACAGTCGGACACAGGCGCCCTACTCCGAGGAGGATCCGGACCATGTTATTTCAGGCCCCCCTCCGGATAGGCGCCGGGCCTAGTAAGGCCCTATCCCGGAGAATATCCCGTACCCTCTCTCTCTCCATTGATCCCCCTATTATATTATTTACCTTTACCTTTGTTTTAAAATGATTACATTCGCAAGAAGTACAGGTATCAGACAGACAGCTACAAAAGAAACCAACAAATCCTTTTTCAATATTACACATTGTTCCGACCTACATAAAATTTGGTAAAAGAAAGGCAGATCATGTCAATTTGTTGCCTAATGTTGTTTTTTTAAATTGTGATTTCTATGACAGCTAATTATGATTGGAGTTGTAGGTTATTTTCTAATACGAGTTATGTCACCTAACTATTGGTTATCGCGCTACTGTTGAAAAACAAAACATAAAATTGTAATGAATTATTTTCGAATTACGACACATGGCGACTATTTCCAGTTAATAATTTAAAAGCCTGAATGTGTGTCATTTATAATTAAATAAAATTTATATAGATCCATTCGGGTCAGGCTAATTTAAGGCGCGTAAAGGAGGTTGAAAGTAGATAAGTGAATTAATTATAAAATGAGACATAAATTATAAGGCAGAAAGGTTTTTAATTTGTATGGCGTTGTTATTTGGACGTGAGTAGTATAATATTTGGTAAAAGTATTGTTTTCTTATGTATCTTTCGATTAAGGAAATAAAAATTAAATAGTTTTTTACTTAGATACTTAAAAAAGGAGGATGTTCTAAGTTCATATCCATTTTATTTCTTTGCTTGTTACATCGGAACTCCGTCACCCGTCACAATTCTCGTGTTTTTGTTTAACATTCAAGATCAAAAAGTGTTTCTTTATACTGCATTAAAAGAGGATTATAAATTACCAACTTTAAATCCGTGTAAAATGACATGTGAATCACAAATACATACATTTTGAATGTGGTTTTTGGTATATAATCTAATAAATAATACGCAATACATAAATACTTTTCTGTTTTATTCTATTTTTTCGAAGGCAGTCGTGATTTTAATATTCTCGTAAGTCTTTGTATTTGACTTAACGTTCTATTTGTGAGTTCTATTTCATAGCTACGTTTTGTAATCTTCGGAAAATATAGGTTAGGCTACTTTTAAATGACGGGCGTTGGCCTAACATCGAACGCGATTTGGGTTTTATATAATTTCCATATGGTGAGCGTTTCTTGGGATCTGATTCGGTCTCGCCGCTCAAGGCCCGCGATAGAAGCTATGCAATAGCTTAAAATTGTCTATGAATTTTCACTTTAATGCCTTAAATCAGTCTCTTAATTATAATTTATTATTATTATTTTAATAGTGTTACTAAAATTACGCGTCATCACGCGCTCATGTGAACAGATATATGGCAACACAATAATCTTAAAACACGCTTCAATTTCGTAGGCGTGGGCGCCGCGTCAAGTGCAGCTTTCGTTTTCGTTTTGACAAGTTTTAATGTGTGTTAGCAAAACGCGCTTTTAACGCCCTTAATTTTAAAAATAAACATATTTAATAGCTTTCATCTTACATTAAATCATTGTCTCCTATAACGGCGTGGTTTCAAGCAACATTCATGACGTCGGGTTACAGTGACAGCTGTCATTTTAGCGGATGACGTTTCGCGGCGGCCATTTTATACGACAGAAATTGAACAACGGTCGCTGACACACAACTTTTACGACGAATCGCTTATTTCCGTCACAACCATTTAAGCTCATACATATGTTTCATGAGCAGCTGATGGATTGTGATTATGTATGTGTGAGATATATTATTCTTATATCTATTGTCCTGTGTGTTGACGTGTGTGGCGCTTCGTTATCACAAAAGTTGTGGTTTTATCCCTAATGTCCAAGCTTAGGAAATGTAGAAAGATTAATCAATGGAATACGTAACAATAGAATACAATACATGGTACTGTGTGCAAGGTGTGCGTCAGTATTTGTGTAAAAATAAATGGGTTTTCTTTCTTTACTGTAATATCCCTTATTTTAGGGTAATTTTAATAAAAAGTACAACTTTTTCCATTAACTTTGCACTGTTAGGCGTGAAACTTTTCTTGAAGTTCAAATAGGACCAAACGGAAAGTATACCTTCCCAAATAAAAAAAATATTTTTTTATAAAGGTTCTAAACTAAGTCATAGTTTTAAGCTACCAAACATAAAAAAAGAAAAATGCACCCAAATTAAAAACTTCCTTAATTTTCGTAAGTCGGTTAAATTCACGTGTTTTGGTTTAATGTGTCCTTGTTAATTTCTTTATAAAATCTATACCAGTGGGCTTCAAAGGCGATTGTTAAGCTTTCTAAGGTTACATATTAACAATTCGTTACGAAAAAATTCCTTTACCAATTTCCACAAATTTATGACTGAAGTTCAGAATATAGGGCTTCTCTATCGATCCAATATAAGGTATATTTGAAGAAGTGTGGAAGTATTCGTGGGCAACGGATTTTTCCGAGTGGAACTTTACGTAAGCTTACGATACGTTTATTATACCTATAAGAGAAAGTTGGTGATTTTTGTGATATCTTATATCTGTTTCTGCGGTTTATTTTGTAGCCTGTGGTCGGTTTGGATGACTGTGTATCTATTTATATGAATAAAAAAATATGCTTTTAGATTATTATTTGAGTACAGGCTTTGCTTTGCTATCGTTAAAGTACATTTTGTTGTTCAATTCAAGCATCAAATAGTTTCTTTGAGATGAGAGTTACTCTGTCTTCATTTCCATATAATTTCCACGTAATTAAGGCGTTTAAAAATTGTTACTAATAAGCTCCGTTCGAGAATACAATACTTCAGTACATATAGGCAAAAAAGCTCCGCTAACGTGAATCCACGATCTCACCAAAAATCGGTGTTAAAAGCATTGCGTTTTACTGAGTGAATGAGGTTAGCGAAAACCAAATAAGACACTCAAAAGCCGACAACGCCTTTAAAAGCTAAAACTCCAGTTTTAGGTTCGAGGTCTACCTAAACCGCTATTGGTATTACAATAAACACTCTTAACGCTATATATTCTCCACAAATATCTCGTAAATACAGTCGCTTTTAGGATAGGTAAGCATTGAGGTTGTTCGGGCTTGAGTAATAAATTTTTAATGTGTAATGCTCTGCGAACCCGATAGATAATGTCACCCTTCTCGTTTACGGTACGTAATGGATTCGCAAGAATACATAATGGAAAATAGTATTTACCCGTTTATTCTCTCTTTTCGAGGTCAAATTACTTATTTTTTTTATTTACAACTTTATGCAATTATGTACAACGGAGGGTTTATTGCCCAAGGCATTCTCTACCAGCCAACCTTTGGGGGTGTAGAAATCTGGTGAGGTAGGTGCACTGAGGTTGCAGTTGCTATAGCAGTTACAACTAACATATACAAAGACACACATACACGCATATATATGTAATGAAATGAATGACATTTCATAAATTTGAATTTCGCGCATCGAAGTGACATGTGGCGGATTCAATGGCGGATGACGCTTAGATTATTTTGTGCATTTTATTGTTATAAAAACTTGTAGAGAGATAAACCGAAGGATACGATTGAGGAAGCGATATTAGTGAACTTTAAATGTCGTTTCTTTGTATTTTCAGGTGAGATAGAAGTGTAATTGTCATAACTTAACCATTGTTGTAATATTGTAAAGGCGTATTAAATAAAACAGAACTTTGTATTTTCAGAAAAACAATTTATGGTTTATTTTGAAGATCCTCAATAATATCCCTTATATACATTTATAGATATAAATACACATAAAATACATATACTTTATATTCGTACACTGTCCGTGTGGTGACGGATTAAGAATACAAATTGCCACCACCCCAATTCATCCCGTGGGTGTCGTAAGAACCGACTAAGGGAGTAAACTAAGCAGGACAACAGCACTGCAAAGAGAAGGAAAACTTGACACAAACCCTATACCAACCCGTCTGGCCAGCGTGGTATAGTAGGCCAAAACCTCCTTTCTAAGGACAGGGCCTATGTCCATCAGTGGACTATTATAGGCTGTTGAAGATGAAATATGGAGGTGTACTATTGAGTAGGTAATTCCGCCAGCTGAAGAAGGTAGTTACGTACATTCTTTTTAAATGTGAAACGGTTAATCTTATATTATATTCCTTACCAGCGTTTGGCCGAGGCTTCGCCAACGTAAATGTTGGGTATTGCGTTAAAAAGTAGCCAATGTGTTTCATCCAGGTCGGTTTAGCGGTTATTGATTCCCCATACAAACTTTCACCCTTTCATTCCCTAAAACAGGGATTCCCAAAGTGGTTGATATCGACCCCTTGGTGTCGAAATTGGTTTCCCAGGGGTCGATATGAACGAAAACTGATTTTGAGGGCCGACAAGGTCGAAAAATCAGACGTAATTAAAACAAGTTCTTATTTGAAACAAAGAATGACTAATATTATAGTTGGAATCATCATTGTCGTACTCTTAAAAAACTAAATAAGTCGATGAGTGTGCAGTAACTTCACTATAGGGGTGTAAGGTCTAAGGTTCAGTTTAGAAAAGGGGTCTCTTGCCCAAAGTTTGGGAATCCCTGCCCTAAACGGATGATTTCTGGGATAAAAAATACCTTATGGCGTTCCCTGGGACTCATACTATCTCTACACGAAGTTTCATCGAAATCGGTTGAGCGGTTTAAGGGAGATAAGAGACAGACACATTTTCGCATTTATAATATTATTAGTAATTAGTCAATTAGTGTTAGTATATGTAGTATATGTGTGTTAGTATATGTATAGTATTAGTATTAAAATGGATATGGATATTTGTAAAGTAATCCGAAGGTTGCGTGTTCAAATCACGTCGGGGTCACCACTGTGGAGGAACGGGTGTCATGTCCCTCCAACATGACTCATGCTGTGATCATGCCTGGCGGGCCGCGGCCCTACGGTTGATGTTGGGAAGTTGTATATATGCTAACCGGCGAGGGAATTCTTTATATCGCGATACAGGATTAGCAATTCTTATTTTAGTAGTTACTCCGTAGTTCGGTGTGTCTTCATTAGATGGCGCTATAGTATGTTTATGTGTCGAGTCGCCACATCACTCCCCTCCAAGACCGGAGGTCGATATATCATGAGTCAGCTGTCTATGCCCTGTTGTGGAGCGTGCCAGTGCCAGTAGTGAGTAGTTCCAGTGAGTCGGAACTGAGTGCCGCTATTTCCAGTGGGTCGGAACTGGGTGCCGCTAGCCCCAGTGAGTCGGGGCTGAAGTCCGCTGATCCCAGTGAGTCGGGATGGCATGCGGTGCGGGGTGCTGCGGTGAAGACCCCAGTGAGTCGGGGCGGTTGCTGCGTAGTGGCTGGCTGCTGCGTAGACGGGAGAGAAATGCTCTTCTTACGTGGACCGTAGGTGCAGTGTGCTGTGCCTAGACGCTGATGAGGCCGTAGAGGTAACCAGGCTGGAGCGGTCGCTACCTGCGTGTGGTATCCCTGTAGAGGCCGAGGTTGCTGGCTGGCTGAGACTTGATTACTGCTCATCGCTGTGGGAGTGTAGACGATGGTGCTGCTGATGATCTCCTTTTGAAGAATGCTTCCAATCACGTCGGGGTCACCACTGTGGAGGAACGGGTGTCATGTCCCTCCAACACAAAGGGAGGATCTCCGACCAGGCGAGGTGATCATGCCTGGCGGGCCGCGGCCCTACGGTTGATGTTGGGAAGTTGTATATATGCTAACCGGCGAGGGAATTCTTTATATCGCGATACAGGATTAGCAATTCTTATTTTAGTAGTTACTCCGTAGTTCGGTGTGTCTTCATTAGATGGCGCTATAGTATGTTTATGTGTCGAGTCGCCACATACCGGTGTAGAGTAATTTTTTTCATTACTTTTTATCAAGTGAGTAAGGTTACCGGAGATCAAACTCCTTCCCCCCCTCCCGATTCTTCGAAAGGGACTCAAATGAGAATCTTAAGTTGCAGGTGTTCATGGACAGAAGTAGTCACTTACCATCAGATGACTAGTTTGCTGTTTACTGTATACCAAAAAATAATATAAAAAAACTCATCAAATTCCTCTCTCTGTTCATTTGCGAATTTTATTCAAGTTTGACGCCATCTGTCATGTTGTAAAGGATAAGAGTATTGGTTGATTAATTTTATGGTCGATCGCCTGCCTGATGTGAATCTTACTCTAGAAAGAAGGGAAATTCTGGTTAGAAACATGCATAGGGAGACGGAGGTAGGGAAAAAGGTACCGCAAATATCGAATGGCAAACGACACAAACTGCGGTAGCTTGATGATACCAGGTTCATCGTCAACAGGCTTTAATAGTCCACTCCTGGACATATGCCTCTCCTTAGTAAGGATGTTTTGGCCTGCTATACCACGCTGGCGAGAGGTTTGGTATAAGGTGTGTTTTAAGTTTTCCTTCTTTTTGAAGTGCTGTTGTCCTGCACAGTTTGTTTCCTTATTCGGCTCTTACGACACCCACGGGATAAATAGGGGTGTTGACACTCTAGGGTATACCTGGTTCCCCGGCTATTAGTACCCGAGACGACGTGCGGTTTTAGTCGGTTCGAGTCCGACATGCCACCGAAAGGTGGTATCCGAGGGGATTGCCGCACGGAAAAAAAAAGAAGGGGTGTTGACACTCCCTATTCTTAATCCGTCACCACACGAAAGTAAGTCAGTTGGGACATATACCGTAGACGACACCCTTCATATAACACTCCGGGTGGTAACATTCTTTATCCATTATCGGACGGACGGACGGACGGAGCGTACAATTGACTGCACGGATGACGTAGTGGTTTAAGCGGTCGCCACGCCGCTTCCTACTACGCCGAGTGTTGTGGGTTCAAACCCCACATGGGACGACACTTTGTGTGATCCACAAATTGTTGTTCTGAGTCTGGGTGTTCTTTGTGTCCGTTTCATGTATGTTTGTAAAGTCCCCCGCGACACAGGATTTATTCCTAATGCGGGCGTTGTTTTTTTTAAGAAAAAAAAAAAAAGGTAAATTAGTAGCGTAAACTGCACAGATGGCATAGTCGCTCAAGTGGTCCCCTCTCCGCTGAGTGTTCTGGGTTCGATCGCCACACAGGACAACACTTGCGTTATGAACAATTGTTGTTCTGAGTCTGGATGTTCTTTGTCTCCGTTTCATAAATCTTTGTAAAGTATCCCGCGTAACATGATATACTACTAGCGCGAGAGATGTCTTTAAAAAAGTATGTCCGTATTAGAAACAAAAAAATGTTAATGTAAAGTACTTAAACTAAGTAAATATTATGCTAAAGTGAAATTAGTCTCGAGAAATTTTAGCATATGTAGTGGTGTGTATATTACTCAGATCTTAGAGCGCGTTTCCACTATATCGTTCTGGCCTATACAAAAATGTTTCGATATTCTAACATTACTATTTAATTTTATACTTATCCCTAGCAACACTCTGATTTTTGTTTTCAATAAAAACAAGTTTTTATTTTAAAGAAAAAGGTTTTGACTTTATAAAAAAAAGGTGTGTGTGCGATTCACACACGATAGAAGTGAAACTTCAAAGAGAGAGACCGATATTTAATTATTTTTTTTATTTTATTTTTCCTTTCATCTAGGTTTTTAAAACTCCGAGGGGTCTACGGGGGGGTCAAAATTTTTGTTATTTTCGGCCTAGGACGCACCGTTTCCGAGATATTTCAATCTAAAGCAAAAAATCGTCACTTGATAGTGGAAAGTGGAAACACGCACAACCATACACTACTACAAACGCAAAAATTCTCCAAGCTAATTTACCTGTACTATTATAAACCATAAACGCTCTTTGATCGAAAAAACAGCTCACAACGCGTTGTGGTCACGGTAAAACATAAAAATCGCGTAATTCGTGTTATGATCCTTACGATCCGTTGTGGCAGCCACAGAGCAATTTACGAAATTCCTGTCATGGCTATAATGTTTTACGACCACAACGCATTCTGCTAATGAAGAAAAACCATAATGCTTATTGAACTGCATTACCAAATTATCCTATTAGGATTTCTGCTGCTGATCGGCCTATATTCCTATTTTCTTGCTTGCCTATATTCTCTTCTCTTTTTAGACAGCTCCTGCACTAAACACATAATACTGTTGGGGACACACACAACATGAAACAGATACAAAGAAGACTCAGAACAACATTGTTGATCACACAAAGTATTGTCCCATGTGTGGACCGAACTCACAACACTCAGCGCAATATGAAGCGGTGAGGTCACCCCTTAAGCCACTATGTACGCCATATATGCAGTCTGTATTATTCAATCTATTGTCATAAAGCCTTTTAATTACGATTTTCTTTCCATTTTCCTATACTTTCTATATACCTACTCCTAATTTTCTCATCTGATTCGCGTCGTGCCTGGTTGACGGCATAGATTTGCCCCTATCACTTAAGTCCGTGTGGTGACGGATTAAGAATACGGATTGTCATAACCCCCAATCATCCCATGAGTGTCGTAAGAGCCGACTAAGGGAGCAAACTACTCAGGACAACAATACTGCAAAGAGAAGGAAAACTTGACACAAACCCTATATCAACCCGTCTGGCCAGCGTGGTATAGTAGGCCAAAACCTTTCTAACGAGAGGCCTATGTCCAGCAATGGACGGTTAAAGGCTGTCGATGATGATGACTTAACTGAGACTAAAATTATAGTTAACAAAATATAGGCGTTTAATCATCATCATCAACAGCCTTTAACAGCCCACTGCTGAACATATACCTCTCATTAGAAAGATGAAAGGCGTTTAATACGTCTTGTTTATTATAATTGTCATCCAACCACAAACATTTTCATATAAAATGCTCGCAATGTCACAAAGTTATCAGATCTCATGTAGAGTCAAGCTACTAACTCTACACGCCCTAACTTCACAAACTCTACACCTTAGTCAAGATATGTAGCTTGGATACATTCATTTAAATGGAACTACTTCACGTGATTCTTATTTTAAAAGTAATTCAAAGCGGTTAAGTTATGCATCGGTAGTCCCTAGTGTTTATAGAACACTCCCGCAGCTGATAATATCATGCAGAGTTGATTATAAACTTGGCGGTCGATCCACCCACGTATGAGGTACAGCCTTGCATCAGTTCTTGACTATATTATTGGATTAATAATTGGTAGAAGTTATATAACTTAATACCAAAGAGTAATTATGAAGGGTATCGTATACGGCATAAGTCCCAACTAAGTTATCACCACACGGAACTAATCCGTTACCACAAGAAAGTGTGGTGACAGATTGAGAATACGGAGTGTCACCACCACTATTCAACCCGTGGGTGTCGTAAGAGCTGTCTAAGGACAAAGGACAAAGGAGCAAACTATATAGGACAACAACACTGCAAAGAGAAGCAAAACTTGAAACAAACCCTATACCAACCCGTCCGTCTGTCTATAGTAGGGTAAAACTTCCTTTCTAATTAGAGGCTTCTGCCCAGCAGTAGACTATTAAAGGCTTTTGATGTGATGTGAATGCTCTAAGTATATGTGAACAATCCTTTTTTTTACTAGCTGGTGCCTGCGACTTCGTTCGCGTGGAATTAGAAAAGTGCCGCCTAAGGCATAATTTTATCGGGTTTATCTGAGACCAAAAATAGCCTAAGAAATAATAATTATGTCAATAATAATATAAAGGAATAATTAATAACTAGCAACACTGAAAACAGTCGACATTTCTTTTACATATTTTCGAAACAAATAGATTTTACAACAATTTACAATATCGTAAAATAAGCTAAACAAATTAAAGAACAATAAAATGGATGCTGGAAGCTGGTAGCTTGGCAGTGTAGAATTGAACGTCGTATTGCTGAGACCAGGGTGCTTATTGGTAAGCTAATTAGTTTTCGATCAGGGAATACGCGGCCGAGAGTGATGCGCTTTGTGAAACAGGCATTCTTGGGGACTACCATTGGTCCTCAACAGTACATGTCATGTGTCACAGAGCGCATAGACTTTCTAAAGCAGAAAATTTATGCATGGGCAAAAAAAAAATTAAAATTTTAAAAAAAAAATTTTTTTTTAATTTTAAACCATTTCAAAAAATTAAAATTTTTGGAAAAGGGAAAAAATCCCCAGTAACAATTAAATTTTAAAAAAAAAACATAATTTTTTTTTAAAAAAAAATTTTTTTAAAAAAAAAATTTTGGGGTTTTTTTTTTTTAAATTTTTTTTTAAAAAAAAAAAAAAAAAAAAAAAATTTTTTTATGGGAAAAAAATTTTTTAAAAAAAAAAAAAAAATTTTTAAAAAAAAAAAAAATTTTAAAAATTTTAAAATTTTTTTAAAAGGTTTTTTTAAAAAAAAATTTATTTTTTTTTAAAAAAATTTTTTTTAATTTTTTTTTAAAAATTTTTTTTTTAAAAAATTTTTTTTTTTTTTTTTTAAAAAATTTTTTTTAAAATAAAAGGGGGTTTTTTTAAAAAAAATTTTTTAAAATTTTTTTTTTTTAAAAAAAAAAAATTTTAAAATTAAAAAAAAATTTTTATTTTTTAAAAAAAAAATTTTTTAAAAATTTTTTTAAAAAAAAAAAAAAAAAATTTTTTTACAATTTTTTTTTAATTAAAATTTTTAAAATTTTTTTAAAAAAAAAAAAAAAAAAAAAAAAAATTTTTTTTTTTTTTTTCCCCGGGGAAAAAAAAGGGGGGGGAAATTTAAAAAAAAAAAAGGGGGGAAAAAAGGGCCCTTTTTGGGGAAATTTCCTTTTTTTAAAAAACATTTTTTAAAAAGGGGGCCCCCCTTTTGGGGGTTTGGGGGGAAAAAAAAAAAAATTTTTTTTTTTTTTTTAAAAAAATTTTTTTTTTTTTTTTTCCCCCCCAAAAAGGGGGGGGGGTTTTTTTGGCAAAGGGGAAAAACCCCCCTTTTTGGGGGTTTTTCCCCCCCCCCCCAAAACCCCCTTTTAAAATTTTGGGGGGGGGAAAAAAAAAAAAAACCAAA